>CM065130.1:21327527-21792527 GCA_033026305.1 Cirrhinus molitorella
ATATGAAATGATACAGGCTACAGTGCGCACTGCCACATTTGTGCATGCAAATGAAGAGTGTGTGTTACGAGCACAGTATAACGGCTGACAGGACAGTTAAATTCGTTTTTACTGACATATGGCCTGACAACATCTTATTTGACCATAGTTCACTGCTGTTCTACTAAATCTCCCTCTTCACCTGTACCTTTCCCGCGCTTGTTTGACTAGCACCTGGCGCTGAAGTGAAGTTAGAGTGCGTGTCTACCGTTTCATGTGGTCGTAAAGACATTCTGCCACTAAATAAACTACTTGTCAAAAAAAAAAGAGACAGAAGCAGCAGTTGTGAGTGTAGTGACCAACCCTAGCCCTGCCCCACCCCTGTGCTAAATATTTTTAATGCTGTTAAACTGCAAAAATGTATATATACATAAAGATTTAATCACATTGTAGGGTTACAGGGTTAAACAATGTTCTTATCTATCGATCATTTCTCTTGCATTTCAAGAGAAAGGAAGACAGTTATAGAACTATTGTTCCAGGACCAACAAAGAACGTTGATCCAGGAACACATCCTACTTGGCTCTATCACTTTGTACAACTCAGAATAGATTTCACCTCTGATGAACCCTATTACACTAAAGCGTTACAGCTTTGATCATTCACAATTTTTCATACAGGTATGAAGATATGCCAAATGATGCTAGAACCTTTTAACTTAGCCTTACACATTTTAAAAAAGTAAGTAATTAAATGATTTTTCAACAAAATTTCAAAGCAAGTTGCTTGTGGCACTTTGCAAGATGTTGCTAGCACTACAAATATCATAGCAATTCTAAAATGGGAGAATATTGAACATTTGGCCAGGTTTGCGTCTATTACGTTGCACTAAATTTTGATGAAAGGTTTGTTTCTCCCATCACAACAACATTCAGAGAGAATTGTTGCATTTAGAAGAGAAACTGTCGTAATTACAGTAGCTCAAAGATTTTGAAAACGATTTTCTGAAATGAAAATGCTATTTGACTTGCTTTCGAATCAATCCATGCCCAAAGTAAAGGTTGTATCTCCTGAACAAGAATAAACATCTGTGCCAAATTTAGTATTTATGCTGTTTGTTTACATTTTTAAGGTCTGGAGGAGTGTGAATGCTGGTCAGTGCGTGTTAAGACAAATGATTATGGAGAAGTGAATGTGTTAAATCTAATTAAAATGGATTCATAATTTAAAATGTTTGGACATAATTTACTTGCAGCAGCATTAATGACTCAGTCATAAAGCAACTGCAATACTTTACATTATCAGTTAATAATTAGTTACTAATGTAATTTTATTTTTATACATTTCCTGGTATAACTAAGTCTTCCAGTTCCAAGCGAACAAGCTTTTCCTCCTAATTTCTCAAACTGAATAACAGAATACATTTAGTTTAAATTCAGAGCATTTTGTTTATCTTCCCATATTTATCTTCAAGAATTTATTACCATGTGTTAGACTTTAAATTGTTTTCTGCATGGATGACAAAGACAATGACAAGCTTGGTTTGTTTTGGAAGTCACCCTGAGCGTTCAAACTGTCTGGGATCCAATTGAAGTAGCAGCTCTTTAGGATGTATTAGATCATTATGTGAAGTGATGGACTGAAGTTAAAATATTACATTTTATTATAAAGAAGAAAACTCACTGCTTATTTGAATCAGCATTTCAGACAGAACAAAAATAGAAAGAGAACAAATCAACACAGTGACAGAATGTACAAACTCAAATAACCTCAAAGCTTCACTTTCCTTCAAAGGAACAGGCAACATTTTTGCAGATAGAGAGCTCAGACCCTTCATCAAAATAGAACAATTCTCTGTAAGTGCTCATTCACCACCACAGGAAATTAACATCTCAGGTGCGTTAAGTAGGCAAATGTGTGGTGTTTTTTGAGAGGTCTGGATTCTGATGGCTCGGATGGAAGAGAACCATTAGAAACATGAGAGCAGTAGGATGACTGAAGGAGGCCAATTACCTGTTCCTTTGTTCCGGTCCACAAAACAGTATTTGAGCTCGTACTCGCGTAGAATTTCATGGACCTCCTGGGGGGAATGAAAAAGAGAGAAAAAAGTGAGCAAATTAATACTACACTGTACTGTGTTTGTTTGTTCGTTTTTCCGTTACTCATTTTATATTAAATGCGTTTACTTCCTCAAATTTGATTGGCTGAGCTTTGTTTCTCTTTCATTTACTGGTGAGTAACAGCCAGAGCTAAAGTCTATAGTCTGTAGTCTGAAAATTGGGTCTCTATTTAAATTTAAACAAATAATATATAAACATATAGCCTCATACTAGGGATTTTAAGAGATGTATAACCAGTTTAACAAGGTCATACCTTTATAGGGCAATCATTGCTCTTGCATGCATATATATTGTATAGAGCTGATGATTTCATTTGTGCGAGGAAAGAAAGTTGGCACATGTAAGTAATGTCGCAAATGGCCTCCTGCCATCATTTAGAGAGAATCTGAGACATAAAATGTCTCTTTCAGAAGGGTTTCTTCATTTTCTAAAATGAAATAAAGGTGTATAAATATTTTTTTGGTGAAACACATATGGGGTGCCGTACAAACTTGTTCTTTTATCGTTCTGAAAATTGATATAATGAAGGTGTGGCCACGAACATAAAGGGTTCCAACTGTAGCCGAACAAAGAAACAGAGTGTCCACTGTTATCCATCAGATAAACACACACATACGCTGTCTCATAAATCTCTTCCTCTTCCCTTTTATGCACACAGCAGGCCCTGCTGTCACATCCCGAATGTGTGTTAACAGAGATAAACCAGAGGTGCCCACACTGGCTTTGTGTTTTCTCTAGCTGGTCATAAGGAACATCCAGAAGGACACACTTGATTATGACAAAGGGACTTCTGGATTCAGCAGGGGACATGGCATACTACAACAGCGTGGGGCTGTTAATGTGTGCTGTGCTGAGTTACTGTTCACTGTGAAATGTACTTTCATGTAATGCCGGTGGTCTGTCTAACAACGATTTTGGTGACGACCTAAAATTGCATATTTGGTGATGTAAAATGAATCCATATCAACTGAGCAGTTTAATGTCTTTTGAAGACATGAACGTTTGTATGATGAAGAGATTTAAAGGGATAGTTCAGCCAAAAATAAAAATTACCACATGATTTACTCACCCTCAAGCCATTCTAAGTGCATATGACTTTCTTGACTTTGACACAATGACAGTGGGTAGTAGTCCAGATTTTGAAGCAAAATGAAGTGTGTCCATATTTTATGTTCTAGCATAAAAAGCACTTCACATGGCTCCAGGGGGGTTAATAAAGGCCTTCTGAAGAAGAGTGATGCGGCTGTATAAGAAAAATAACTATATTTACAACTTTCTAAACTGTTATCTCTATCTTGGCATAAGCTTGGTTGAACCAGGACATTTCTTAATATAACTCTGATTGCATTCGTCTGAAAGAAAAGTCATATGCACCTAGAATGGCTTGAGGGTGAGTAAATCATGGGAAAATTGTCATTTTTGGGCAAACCATACCCTTAATTTAGGCTTTTATTCAGTCGCAAACACTGATCAATGGACACCAAATATGTTGCAAATATGTATTTGCATTCATAAATTTTTATATGTGAATAAAAATATAACTACAAAAGACCACTTGATTTATATAAATAACATTTAAAATACTTTTAAGAACTTTTTGAGGCAAAGATTTGTTTACATGGACTTTCAAAGGAGGGATAACAATCTCTCAGGTTTCATTAAAAATATCTTCATTGGTGTTTCAAATACAAACAAATGTCTTTGGGTTTGGAACGACATGAGGGCAAATGATGTAAATGATGACAAAACTTTCATATGGGTGAACTAACCCTTTAGTAATACTTTTATGGTTTTGTTTAGTTTTGTTTATACTCTGGGTATTAGGACTTGTACGGCTTAATATAACATAGATGATCTCTTACTGAAATATTTAGTAGAAAGCCCATGAAAGATTTACATTACTTTAAAAAATCCACATTGTTTTATGCTTATTTTGGACTATGGGGGTTGCCATTATCTTGCCGCTACCTGTTGCTATTTTTTTCCCAACACAACTCGGAAAATAAAATACTGGTATGATGACCACAGCTACCGAAGGAGCTTACAGAGCTTATGATAGATAAAAGCGTAGGCTTGAAACAAATGCTGTACCATCATATTTTCCCTACAAGGAGTCTAAACGCTCCCAGATATCGAGTGAAATCCAAGTTGAGAAACTCCGCCAGTGGTTGTGGCGTCATGACAAGCGTCTGCATATTTACATCCTGCCAGGATGGCATCTAGCGTTTCTTGTCTCTGCCATTTGTAAGCTCTTTCAGTAGCTGTGGTCTACTAAAAGCCTCAAAGGTATCCAGAAAAAAGTGGAGAGAATAAAAAACAAAAACTTCCAATTCTTTTCTCCTCTTTTTATTGCTAGGAAAGCAGTGAAGACTTACATTTACTTACTTTTGTTGCCCTTCGACTGAAAATTACAACCAAAAGCCGCACATTGTGACATTGCATTTTATATTCCGACATGTAGTCCCAGAAGCTCCCCGAGTGCAACAATTTCATCGAAATAATGGCTCCCCCCCCCACAGTCCAAAAATATGCCTAAAACAATTTCTACTAAATATTTCAGCAAGAGACATAATTTACATTATATTAAGCCAATGTGGCATTGTAACAGTATTTTATTTTCCAAATTGTGTTGCAGTAAAAATAGCAACTGGTAGCAAAAGTATCTCACAGAGTACAACCATTCCACATCATCGAAATAATGGCGCCCCCATAGTCCAAAATATGTATAAAACGATGTGGATTTTTTTAAATAACGTAAATCTGTCATGGGTTTTCTACTACATATTTCAGTAAGAGACATAATTTATGTTATATTAAGCCACACAAGTCTTAATACATTGCATTTCACCGCATGGACAACAGTAGTTCGGATATTGATCTAATCTTCTATTTTTGTGTTTTTGTGCTGACACATTTTAAAAGTCATTAGCAAAGATCATAAATCCTGCAAAGATTTTGTTTTCATTTTTTTTATGTAACTTTATAACACTATACTTTGAGTTATATTACCTTTGCGAAATTACAAAAAGTAGTTAATGCTGAAGTGAGGGTGTCCGCAATAGAAGTTTACCCAACTATGACAGCTTCCAAAAAAACAGAAATGTGATAAAAGTCAATACAGGTTTGGAACAACATGATTGTGAGTAAATGATGAAAGTATTTTTATTTTAGGTAACTTCAGTAGTAATTTCTGTCAAATTATTATCACATTTATCTCCTTCAATGTGTATAAAAACCTAAATAAACTGAGTAGACATTCTAATCCACTACATACAGTAAATTTTTTCAACTTCACATCCTGTACAGTCCTTTGGTAAATGGAAATACACTTTGTCTAATTCACTTCCTTTGCCATTTGTGCACTCCCTCCCTCTGCCTCTAATTAGAGTCAACAAGACACTTTCCACACAAGTCTGACTCACTTATGGCTTTCTTTTAACACAGCGCATTACAGATGCATTGTAATGGCCCATAAATGGCCAGAAAGCCTGAGTGAGCATCTAGATACCATTAGATATGGATCACACTGTCAGGACCAACATCGGCCTGCTATGATTCAACTGAACATCTGGGACGGCTGAAGGCTAACAGAAGGGAGGGGGTTGCTGCCCCTGATTAATGTCCCTGTGCTTGTTCACCAATTCAACACAGGTCATGCTGCACATGACTTAATCAAACGCTTTACAGACCGTCTGTGTTAACAAGGGTATTTAAAACTAGAAGACGGAAGTTAAAACTAAAAGAGAGAGCAATTTATCAGAGTGAGAGTATAAAAATACTCACTTGTTAATCATTCTGTACTGTTGAGAACTCAGGCGCTGTGTTGTCTCTGAGAAGACATGGCCAGGATGGGATGTGTAATGTTGTCTGAATGTGTTGTAGGCCTGTGACACCGATAAAAGCTGCTAACTACTATATATCACTATACAACACAGTTTTAACGACACTGCTTTTTCACTTTTATTCTGCAATGTGCAGAAAATGCTAATTGTGAATTTGACATTTTCACTCTAGTGATCTTCTTTCAACCCATTGGTTACTGATGCTAGGTAGGACTAGCTTTTCCACTAATCCGGTTGCTGGCACTGGATAGAGAACTAAAAGGTTTGTGCGCAATACCTCAAGAATGAATGAAAACATCTAACTTCTAGTGTACATTTTGTCCTATTAATTACATTTAGTCACCAATTTCAAGCAGTATAATATTTCAACAAAATACCTGAAGTATTTTAGATGAGTTTGAATCTGGTCAGACTGCTGTCTCACACTCCAACAGACACATAATGAAAGTTAAAGAGAGAGTTCAATTACCCCATTTTTTACTCACCCTGAGTGTAGGACTTTCTTCTTTCAGACGAATACAATTTGAGTTATATTAAAAAATGTCCTGGCTCTTCCAAGGTTTATAATGGTAGTGAATTGGGTTTTGAAGAGTTTGAGGCCCAAAAATTGCATCCATCCATCATAAAAAGTACTCCACATGGCTCTGGAGGCTTAATAAAGGCCTTTTAAGTGAATTGATGTGTGTTTTTTTTTAAATATCCTTATTTAAAACTTTATAAACTGTAATTCTCTAGCTTCCGCTTTGGTTCATTATGTGACTTTCTCATCACCACCTGCTTTTGATGGTTATCAGTGTATTACAAAGGTATTAACATTATATCATATAATGAAATTACAGCATTTAAATGTAAATGTAGGTTAAAACCGTAAAACCTAAAAAGTTGTTACCGTATTTTTTACAGTAAAATTCTGGCAACCACAGCTGCTAGTTGTTTACCGTAAATTTTATAGATTGTTTTTTACATTGCAGAGAGCAAAACAAAACATCTGTCACAAATCAGAAGTACACACAAGGATCTCTAAAGAAAAATGTAGGATGTTTTCGACATAAGTGGAGACTGGTTTTCCTTTGCTTTAAACAAAACTTGGTTCTCAAGAGACTAGCATTCTTACTGGATTCCTACGTCATTTGCAGAAATACTACTCTGTCATGAATACGCGTACAACAGTTACGGGTTTATAAAATTGTAAATAAGGGTATTTTTCTTACAGAAGGCCTTTATTAACCCCCTGGAGCCATGTGGAGTACTTTTTGTGATGTATGGATGAAGTCTTTTTGGGCTTCAAAATCTTAAACCCCATTTACTGCCATTATAAAGTTTGGAAGAGCCAGGAATTTTTTTATAGAACTCTGATTGTATTTGTCTGAAAGAAGAAGGTCATATACACCTAGGATGGCTTAAGGGTGAGTAAATCATGGTGTAATTTTCATTTTTGAGTGACCTATTTAAGGGTTCGTGCACACAGGAAGGTCAGATATTGGGGTGAAACACACAGACATGACACATGAAAAGTTCTCTATCAGATATAGAGCTTGCCTTGGTCTGTGGTAAACCGAGTCAATAGCCAAGGTGATACGAGGTTGGGACAGAACAGAGAGAAATTGAAACCAGATAGAAACTAATCATTAGAAGGAAGGGGAAGGAAAACAATTTATTTTAGCCAGCAACTCTTGGTAAATAGTACACAATGACCTCTAAGTGACTACAACTCAAGTATGGTGTAACAGTATTTCAGAGCTCTCAGCAAACTTAAGTTTAAGAATACATATGAAGAGTTCAGATGCAAAAGCTTCTAAATCCATCTGACATCCTTCTTTAAAAAAAAAAACATTTTTATCAGGCTCTGATGTATAGGATTCTAGCCAAGTATCAGTACTTCTGATTGGGCTGAGCGTGGGATTTTAGCGAGTTTGAGGTCAAAGTATTTGATGGATGTATACTATGTGTGAAGAGCATTCACTCAGTAGCATTATCTCATTTTTGAATGAGATGGCTTTTAAATATTCAAAAATTCTAAATGTTGAAATTCTTTTTATTTATTTGTTTGTGTCAAGTATGTACAAAATGCCAGCACATGGTAGAGAATAGGCATCCCAGTGACTTTATATTCAAATCTATACAGATCGCCAATTGGAAATAATTTGTTTCATATTTAAATGACATTTACAGTTCACTGATATAAGAACCATTACTTTAAATTAAGTAATTAAAAATACATATTATAAGCAATTAAAATCTATTTTATTTCATCTACTTCAGTATTTCTCATTTTTACTTAGATTAAAATGATATTAAAATAACCAATATTAAAATTAATTAGTAAAACACTATTAGACATGTTTTAAAAAACTAATATAAAATACAAAAAACACAACAAAAATATTATATATACCAGTCAAAAGTTTTTAAACAGTAAGGTTTTTAATGTTTTTTTAAGTCTCTTTTGCTCACCAAGCCTGAATTTATTTGATCCAAAGTACAGCAAAAACAGTACAATTTTGAAATATTTAACAATTTAAAATAACTGTTTTCTATTTTAATATATTGTAATATAATGTAATACCTGTGATCAAAGCTAATTACCTTTTCAGCATCGTTACTCCAATCTTCAGTGTCACATGATCCTTCAGAAATATGCTAATATGCTGATTTGCTGTTCAAGAAACATTTATTATTATTATAATAATCAATATTTAAAGAGTTGAGTATATTTGTTTCAGGATTGTTTGATGAAAAGGAAGATCCAAAGATCAGGATTTATCTGAAATAAAAAGCTTTTGTAACATTATACACTATACTATTCAAAAGCTTGGAGTCAGTATAATTTTTAGATGAAAGCAAGGATTATTTAAATTGATGCTTAAAAGTGATGACAAAGACAATTATAATGTAACAAAAGATTTCTAGTTCAGATAAATGCTGTTCTTCTGAACTTTCTATTCAAATAAATCTATAAACAATTCTACTCAGCTGTTTTCAAGATAATAATTATAATAATAAATGTTTTTTGAACAGCAAAACAAAATATTAGAATGATTTCTGAGTGATTATGTGACTGGAGTAGTGACGCAAAAAAATCTGCTTTGAAATCACAGGAATAAATTACACTTTACATTTTTTAAATAGAAAACAGTTATTTTAAATAGTCAAAATATTTCTAAATGTTACTGTACTTTGTATCAAAAAAAAAATGCAGGCTTGTTTTTAAAACATTAAAATCTTACTGTTCAAAACCTTTTGACTGGTAGTGTATGTAAATAAAGAATGTACCACATATAGGGTTTGTGACCAAAAAGTTTTATAGCCTAATAGAATATTAACATTTCATTAATAGAATACGATGATACATTTTTTTTGCTTATATCACCCACCCCATCTGTTAGTGTGAATATTGTGTTGAGTATTCAGAGAAAAGACACAATTTCCTACTCCACTGCTGAACATCTGCTACTGACACCCAAACCAACTAACAACAAACCTGTGGAAGAGTGGACCGAGCTCAACAGTGGGGAGGGGATGAGATCACCCAAAAATACGTTGTCACCTGACAAAGAGCCAATCAGCAGAGTTCATTTCTGACATTTCTCCTGCCCAAACCTGTGACCGACCTGCTCCTAAATTATTCAGCATAAGGAGCAGAGTGATTGTGTATGTATGAATGAGGGACACAGACAGAAAGAGAGACCGAGCTGCTTTGCCTGACATGTGTTCTCAGTGATAAGCCGCTACTCTGTGACCTGATCACAGCGGCGGTGAGCACCTGACACTCTTCTCCAAACTGTTACTCGCTGTCGTGCTGTCTGAGGTTATAGGTTTCCGTAATACAACATGCAGCACAGGCTATGCGAAATAATACGCAGGAGCATGTCATAAAGATTAAACATCCTAATCAAAATAAATGCTATTGCATGAGATACTCCCCACAACCCGACCCCGAAAGTTAATGTTGAAGTGAAAACATACAGCACAGTGTCATCTGTTCAGCAGATACTGACAATTAGATATTAACTGTATTCATCTCCTCCCGGAGCTGGGAAAATATTACACCTCCCTCAAGGACCCAGGTATTCGACATGTTTACTGACATTAATAATGTGGGAAAACTCTGTAGGAAATGCCATCGGCAGCAGCCACCTCAGCTGGTTGAATATGAAAATCTCCCACTCAGAGTTCAGCTCACCGCTGTGCTGTTCTCCCTGCCTGAACGCCCTCAGCCGGATCTCAGTCAGTCTGTCTGTCTCCATGAGCAAACATGCCTGCAGACAACATCTAACCACAACTAGCAAATGGATAAGAGCCGCCGCATGGAGGAAACATTAACAAGCAAACAAGCCTTACTCTAAATTAAGAGTTATAACAAATAACGATTAGCAAAGTATAACAAAACATAAAACACACAACTAAAACATAAAAGAGAATCCATTAGGGCGTATTAAAATTAAACTCGTTGCGGTTTTATAGTGAGTGTAAACATACTCAATTCATTACCAGTTACACGGCATTTGTTGGGCTGCATATTAGTTAATGAACGAGTGTTTGAGTCGCATTTATGAGGCTGAAGAGGTATATTAGACGAAAAGCCTGATAAACGCTGAACTAGATAAGAAACGGTGAGCGGCTCGTTTTCAGCGGAACTCTGCTATACAGACGGAGCGCCCGTTCATCCAAAGGCGCCGTCGGGCTGTTATTTTAGTGCATATTTTCCGCTTATTTGTTTTCGGTTTACTTACCTGGCGCTTTTACAATAGACATTTGCTGTTGTTTTAAGGCTGATAGCGTTTTGGGACGTGCGCAAACAATTAAACCGATAGGTTTTGCTGATGGTGAACGTAAAAGTTTCAGCACTGATCTATTCATTCATCTCTTTCAAGGTCACTTATTTAACTGTTTACGTTTACTTAGGCGATGCCTAATATACTAATAATTGTTTTAATTTAACTTTCTTATAACTGATGTGCGTTTGCCATTTATTTTTTTAATTTGGCTGAAACATGTTCGTCGAAGCGTTACGTGGAGCGCTTAATCTGTTTATATATGTTTAGATGCAAACTCAAGGAATAATAAAAACTTGTTTATGTATCTAGACTAACAAACTATCAACCATAGTTAAAACGCTAAGAAAAGCTGCTGAAAAGCTCTTTTGTCCCATGAACTTGTGAGAATGTAACTTTCACCTGTCAGGCTGATGTATGTAAATCTCTCTACCTGGTTGGTTGTATCCTGTGGCAGGTTCTTAATAAGGATCTTCCTCCTGTTGCTCAGCTCTCTGCGAGTTTTCTCCAGCCGTTTCTCGATCTCCTCGGGTTCAAGTTCCGGTAGATCTCTGAGGATGGTGATCCCCTCGGATGCTGCGTCCTCCTCCTGTCGGCTCGCGGGGCTGTCGGACTCCGGGTGAGGTGAATTTTCCCGCTTTATCGCATGCACGCTCGGCGGCTGGATGGATGAAGCGGCCGCCATTTTGAAGCGCTCGGTGGAAAGTGAGTCGGAGAGAGCGGATAGGTGGGCGTCTGTGCTTTGAGTCAAACCCATCGACGGCACTCTTGAAAGTAAGTGTGGATGAGCCCCAGCACAGTACAGTTGGCGACCTCCACCGATGGAAAACTAAACACGTTCTGTCTAGTAGTCTCTGCTTCCCTTCTTAACAGGACAGTAGCATATTAAAAAAATAATATCAATCTATGTTATATAAATTTATTAAAGCAACAATAAATAATAACGAAACAATAATACATTAATATAAAACATTTAATATATTTATAAGCAATATACATACATTTAGTATAAATACTAAATAAATTTATTTATTTACTTATGCAAATCATTTAAAAGCTTCAGCAAAGTTCGTTGGCAACAAAAGTTAATTGTTTATTGTCAGTAGCATAATATTTAAAGGCGCCTTATTGTTGAAACATTTGTTTGGCAAATTTTTGCAGGCAAAATTCAGCTTCTTTAATAGAGGGTTAGCATGATTTGGTCAGATACCCGGATGCGCAGCCATATCGGCTATACTCGGATGTAAACAACAGCATGGATTGCACAGTTAATGTACTACTGAATATGTTGTTCTACTAATTTATGCTGTCTAAAATACAGAAAAATGTGTGGACGCTGCTAAATCATATAGAGAAGGACTTAGTAAGCAGGAACCGGCTCAATATTTAAAGTTAATAGGTGGTAAAGATACATTCATACTGTAGTATTATTTAAGATGTGAGCATAATATTTCACCTAACTGACCGGAAATGATAAGAACAAACATGAATGTTGTGAAGATTCTTGCCAAGATTCAGTTTGGCCGACCACAAGTGCCTTTTGTTCCTCATTTTTTGCACTCTTCTCCTTGATTTGTTATTACTTTTGGCAGTCTGTACCCCAAATGTTTTTTCCCGGTCCGACCGATTAGTATAGCCCAAGACATCACAATAATTGACCATTGACCATTTTTAGCAGTAATAATCAGTAAAATATGAATAAGTTTCACTCGGTTCAGTGGCATTATAACATTCAGTGCCGTCAATATGGCCAATTGACACGTTGTGAAAATACTTTATAGGATTTCATGCAATTTGGATTTCGCTAATGGACTTTAACCTTACACAAAAGTTGCTTTCAATACAAACAGCTTTCTTTTGGTCAGCAATGCAAAATCCACATGGAAAACTTTTTCACTCACACATAAAACTCCCAGTGGAGTGGATTTATATTGAAGTGACTGGAATTCACCTGCAAAATTTTGCAGAGCAATGGTAAATGTGATGCCATATATCCGCATCCTGATATTTAGTACAACAGTAGGCTATTTTTCTTGAAATAGTTCCAAAAGAAGCAGAGCGTTATCGCTTTCCAAAAAACGTTTCACTTGTATTTGTATAACTTAGGGCTGCCCTCTAATAGTCGACTAACCATTAGTCGATGAGAAAAGGCTTGGTCCACCAAAATTTAATTAGTTGCAGAAAAAAATTCCACAGGAAGTGGTCAAATCGTTAACTGCTGGTCTATGTGGTAATATAGTAAATCGGGCAGGACATCCAAATGCTCACCTATCATTCATCTACCTCAAATGGCTTTTCATTTGAAATATGTTAACCTAGTAAAATGTGCGCTATTGAAGAGTAAAATGTCTACGTTCGAAAAATCCAATTTTAATGGAAAACAAATATTTTCAGATTATGTAATCCCATATGAAACACAGGCGTGCATCCATATTGCGGCGATTACGAGCCGTCGCCGACTTCTTAAGACGAAAACACTAGTTCATTAAAAAAAATTACTAAAATGTTAATTTAGCCTCCAGTTTTTCCTGGACACATTTTATTACTTCTGCCGGTGTGCAGTGGCAAGCTTTATGGGTGCGTTTGAGTGCTTATTAGGCTATATAGGCAATTAAAGCCTCATTATTTAGATTTAAATGGTTTATTAATAAACATGCGACTAATAGTCGACTAATGCTTAAAATGAACGACTATAAGTTAACCAGAAAAATGGAGGGCAGCCCTAGTATAACTGCTTGTGTTTTCATGTTCCAGACAGGCTGATAGTCTGTTCAGTAGTGCCGATTTTTCAGTGAGCCTTTCTGTTGTTACATCTTTGTGTCAGATGGCGACAAGTGACTCTTCATTGAATCATTCACTCAACCGATTTGCTGATTAGTTAACTAAACACCACTGCTGTGTGTTGCTCAGGAATGCACAAGTTTTCCTGCTTGTATTCAGAACTATTTTTGTTGACAGAGCAAACATTGTAACTGCCAATAATGTGTCTAAAAACTTACGCTTTACGTTTTAAACTAATTGTTTATTAAATGACTGCATGAAAGCTTAAATAAACTGTATGGACAAGCTGACATTTATAGCTCAGAAATCATTTAGTCTGTATACTTGGAGAAATTGTGTATGGCAGAAACATCTGAAGGCATGCCTGGAGAAAATCATGCATGCCTGACAGATCTTTTGACTCGTTATACACTGGCTCTGGTGTGGAATGAATGACTTATGCCGTCTCTCGTGGGTGTGCTAAATGCCATCTCCTGGCAGACTCCATCACAGGAGTCCTTATAATGTCCCTGAATGAATGCTTTCAGTTTCAGCAGCTACACATCCCACATCAACAATATTTACAGATGATTGCATTTGACTCTTTAAGAATGGGGATAGCACTTTTTTTTTTTCAGTTTTTGGAATTTTTTTTGGACACCAGAACAATTACAACAATCAAGTTACTGTTATTATTATTATTTAGCATAATAATTTTTTAGCAATTATGGAGATAACAGTTTAAATCACAAAAAATATGAAAATGTACAGTATAGCAAGGTAAACCACCACTGCAATGCTTTATAAATACGTATGTCATTTTAATATCCAATCCATCATTGCACACGGATGATTTTCCACCATCAGTAGGCCTATATGGGACATTCCAGATAGACCCTTACATGTATGTCATATGCGTTCATCAGAATTACCTGAAAATGAACTAAAGCAGTGATTCAGCGCGTCTCTGAGTGGGAGTGAGAGAAAAGACCAGAATATTTCAATGGCTCAGAAAAGTAGCGCGTGGGCGCTCGAGCGAGTGCTGGAGCGGGCAGAGCGCGCATCTGGGACGCGCGTGTGTTTATGTAAAGGGGTGATGGGAACCTTGAACTCCTCACCGCGAGCAGCGCTGAGTGCGTAGTGTGCGTGGGTGGCAGTATCCGAGTCATTATGTATGTGTGTGTGTGTTTTCCCACAGCATCGTGAATCCACGGGCGATTTATTCATTTATGCGCGACCGTCTGATTTCGCAAATGATGCATACATATGTATTACCGAAAGGTAAACACTGTAAACCCGGAACAGAAGAACGAGAACAATGAGTAATTAAACTGAACGATTTGCACATTTCAGAGGATACGTTCGCCTTGCGGTAATGACAGAATGAGAGAAACATTTGAGAAGCTGGAAACTTGAGCAACTGGTTTTCTCGAAAGCTTCGATTAGCAATGTTCGATTCGTTAACGAAAGATTCTTTCGAATCGAATTATGGTGTCTACGAATCTCACTGAATCAGCCTTAATGAGCCGAGAACCGATGAATGAGTTATGAGGATTTGACACCCGCTGAAAAAACAAACAAACAGCCTAGGCTGGTTGCCTGGTCTTAGCTAGTTTAAGCTGGAAGTAGCTGGTTTTAGCTGGTCTCCCAGCCTGGCCAGGCTGGATTTAGCTGGTCGTTCCAGGTCTCACAGCCTGACCAGCTAAGGAAGCGCCAAAACCCCTCTAAAACCAGCCTGCTGACCAGTTAAAACCAGCCAACCAGCTTAGGCTTGTTTTAACTTACATTACAAAAAAAAACTCTCTAACAAATTTACCGTCAATACAGGTGCTGCATATCTATAGTGTCCCCAACTCGGAAACTCAGGGCTTAAAGAAAATTTTGAGTTTTGCACTCATAATAACAACTTTGTGGTGATGTTCATGTGCGCATTAGACATGACTTGAACGTCCCATAAGTATCCACCTTATTTTTGCTGTTAGAGTGGTTGTGGCCATTTGTAAATTGTATGGGTCTGGCTTCCACTCTCATCCTCATCCAGTTATTTTTAGCTGTACACAACTGCTTGTTTTGCTGCTTAATATTGCAAATTGGTGTGTCTTACCACATCATTTTATATATATTATATTAATTATGAACACACTGGTTTGTAGCGTAAATAGTTTTACAGTTTACTGCACATTCTTCTTGTTATTTCCATATAGCGGAAGAACCGGAAGTCTCACCACAATAAGCTTACTTCTGTGTTAAAAAATAAGGTGGATAGAGGAATAATTTGTGAACCAGTTCTTTGAAACAAACACTTTAAAAGAAGCAATTCACAAAAATTGTGCTGTCTCTCCCATGTCCCCAATTTAACAGAAGTGCTCTAGTTTTCTGCCAACCCCACTGTGCGCTCACACCTCGTGTTTGGGTTAAAATTATCCACCAAGGATTAGTGGTGCTGTAACACCTTAATGACCTTGCAAGCAAATCCCAGGCAGCGGCAGCGTGCAAGGAATGCCCTGCACGTCACATGACCTTATTTGCCTGTTATGTGTGTGTGAATGCGCCAAAAATTATAAATGTAGGTCAGTAATGGGCTGATGATGTCATAATGAAGCAGGCTCCTATTTGAATCCTGCCCCATTCAACCCACTGTTTTGCCTATTTTACATGGACAACCTATGCATTGTTATTTTAAAACATGAAAAAGAGCCACCACATCAATCTGAAAGATGTGAAATATTGTTTGTAGGTTATAATGGATATATAGTTGAGGTCAAAAGTTTACATACAACTTGCAGAATCTGCAAAATGTTAATTATTTTAAATCAGAGGGATCATACAAAATGCATGTTTATTTATTATTTAGTACTGACTTGATACTTTCACATATTTCACATAAAAGATGTTTACATATAGTCCACAATAGAAAATAATAGTTGAATTTATAAAAATGACCCTGTTCAAAAGTTTACATACACTTGATGAGTAATGCTGTGCTGTTATCTGAATGAACCACAGCTGTGCTTTTTGTTTAGTGATAGTTGTTCATGAATCACTTGTTTGTCCTGAACAGTTAAACTGTCTGCTGTTCTTCAGAAAAGTCCCACAAATTCTTTGGTTTTTCAGCATTTTTGTGTATTTGAACCCTTTCCAACAATGACTATCATTTTTGAGATCTGCCTTTTCACACTGAGGACAACTAAGGGACTCATATGCAACTATTAAGGTTCAACTAATAGCTCCAGAAGGAAAAACAATGCATTAAGGGATGCCAGGGATGTAAACTTTTGAACAGAATGAAGATGTGAACATCAGGCTTATTTTGCCTAAATATATTCCCTTCAGAAGCTACAGAAGACAAAAGAAGTTAAATTTACCTTGATCTTCAAATTAAAAAAAAATTTAAACCCCCGGCTCTTAATGCACCGTTTTTCCTTCTGAAGCATCAGTGAGTGTTTGTACCTTCTGTAATAGTTGCATAGGAGTCTCTCAGTTGTCCCCAGTGATGGATCTCAGATAGAAAAGATGGATCTCAGAATCATACAGTCATAGTTGGAAAGGGAACAGGACAAACATGGGCTCATGAACAACCATCACTAAACACAAAAACACAACTGTCGATCATTCAGGTAACACCACAGTATTGAGAATCAAGTGTATGTAAACTTTTGAATGGGGTGATTTTTATTATTATTAAATTCAACTATTATTTGCTCTAGTAGATTATATGTAAATGTTCTTAATGTGAAATCTCTTATTCAGGTCAGTACTAAATAAAAAATAACATGCATTTTGAATAATCCCTTTTATTTTGGTAAAATAATTAACATTTTGCAAGGTGTATGTAAACTTTTGACCTCAGCTGTACCATAGAGAAGTAATGGCACACTTTCATACACTTTTAATACATAGAGCCAAAGATCACTGACTACGCAATATCACATTCATAATGCGATTAAATGCCGTTCACCTGAATGCACGTGATGGAGATTTACTACTAATCAAAGAACCGGCTTTACTGATGAGATGCCCTACTTTCATGCAAATATATTACCCTAAGAGAAAGCTGTAACATTGGTAACAACTAATTGAGTACCAGGCTAGCAAATCAAATCAATAAATTTTTACTTTGGCAAGTAAAGTGTGTGGCCAAGGCTTCAAGGCATGTGCCTACACAGAAATTGATTTATTCAGTATCCCCATCCTGAAAAATATTCACTGGAGTAAATGTGTGACAACTAGCCCACAATCCTCCTGGGGTGGTTGAATTATGAGCTGACTCTCAAATCTTTCAGTACTGAAATGACTTGTTCCGTAAACAGTTTAATGAAAATAATATGACATCTTTTTATATGATGCTAAATGCATGTATAAACACAAACACCAAATTCTGTGCAATTATCGCTTCTGCTGGAATCACAACAGATCCCGTAAAATGACCAGACTGATCACAGTCACATTCAAAGTAGAACGATTCATCACATTCACCCTGCAATAGATCTGAATATAAACTTTAAAGTGTTATATGACCAAAATAAGAATGATAGCTGCACACGGACTGAACTTTAAAAGCACATAAAATATGATTCATAGATGTGATTCAGCAGTCTCTAAGGTATACTTGCTTGAAACTGTCACTGTAACAGATTGAGGCTGAAATTTCACAGGGACATGCCTGGACTGAACTAATGTACCAGACTTCTGTATCATAATGTGTGAAAAGTTGTGTTTTGCTCATGCGTTTGAACACTCGACTCATGATAAAGTAAAATCATAATCAAACTATTTTCCCCCCACCCAAATTTCAATGTAACTGCAGGAAACCGCAATAAACTGATAAAATAAAACACGTCTGACGAGGATAAAGGGTTTGTAGTGTATGACACATTTATAGCTACTTTGTTAAACTTTAGATGTATATACATGGTATATCATTTCATTCTGAAAACAATAGACACAATCCCTCTAAAATCATAGGAGCACAATGTCTACATATCAGTAGACATGAAGTTGAGTAAAAGTGCACATGGGTTTAGAAGGATCTGAAAAATATCATGGCATTCCATCAATACTGACTAATGACTTAAAAAACGACAACATTATTGGAGACGATCCGTCTGTGCATCACACATCCATCACATTCACACACAGTTACGTACACAAGCACCAACACACGCACACTCCGTTCCTCTCCCTCTCGTACACCAAATGTAAAATAATCGGGCAGACAGAAATACGACGAGAGCTTATACACACAGTGGCAGGACTGAGCATAGTCTCTCTCCCAGTCATCTTTAAAATATTTCAAATATCCCGCACTGGGTTTGTGGCCCAGAACACCTTGGTCACATTGCACAGTGTCTTGAGATTCACCATCATCTCACACCGTCAAAGAAAAAAACAAAAAGTGACAGCTTGTCAGAATATGCCACATTTTCATGTCTCCTTGATGTGCAGCGCAGGCATCTGTGTCTATTGTTCCTTGAAATGTTTTGTTTACTCTCCACACAAGAAATTCTCATGGCATGCGTATGACTCAAATTTGCCATGAATCAAATCCTTCAAGGCTGCTTTGCAGTCTAGTTGAGGAGAAAACCTGTGCTGGGTCCTAAAATGGGCTCCAGAAAGCTGACAAATTCAGTCTGTCAGTCAATACAATTTTTTCCCCATTCGTTATCGCCAACTCCACTTCTGTTAAATAAATAGTAGAAAAATAATCCTTTCATCTTCATTGAAAAAAAAACAAAAAAAACATAAGAAGCTTTGTATCGTATGCACCTGCCAAATCCTCTTCCTATCAACCTCTACAGAGGTCAAATGTTTGCCTTCATGGTCAACAAATCACCTCTGACTGTCATCAGCAGATGCCCAGGGAGAGTTTGGAGTTAAGTTTCTCTCCTTGTTTTTGAAGGATGCAGGGCGTGAATGGAGGTGGTGGATGAAGTTAACAGTGGCATCAAAGGCAGGGTTGGCGGTTGGTTTGGGGTCACGGGTGGGCAGGATCAGCACTCGGCATCCACGCTGTGCACAGTGACGGCAGCCTGGAGATGATGCGTGTGCAGGTGCAGGGGGTGGTGTGTGTGGGGGTGCCGGTAGGGGTGGAACTTGTGGCTGAGAAGAGCTGCTGTCTGTGGAGGCGTGTCCAGGTCGAGGTCTTCGTCGTGATTGCCCACATCGACGCCCGCGGAAAGAGGATCGTTGTTGCAAGGCGGGTTCTCGCTGTCCTCCTGAGGGCTCATGGTGCTGTAGCCTACATATAAATAGACAAGGAATCACAATCAATATTTTCGGTAGCTACAGTGTAAATGTGTAGCGAACAGTTTTTTTGAAGAGACAAGTTGCTCATTAAACTAATCATCCTAATTCATTTTAATCTCACACTCTTCACATAAAACCCAAAACATATTAAAGGAACATATTAATCTAATCTGACAGACTCAAGATAGCATATCTTAAAGTCTCTTATGCTCATCAAAGTTCCATTTATTTGATCAAATATACAGAAAAAGTAATATTAAAAATATTATTACAATTTAAAATTAGTTTTGTATTTTAATTTAATTCTGTGAGGCAAAGCTGAAATTTCATTAGCCATTAATCCAATCATCGGTGTCAAATGATATTTCAGAAATCATTCTAATATGCAAATTTATTATCAATGTTGGAAACAGTTGTGCTGCTTAATATTTCTTGAAACCTGTGATTCTTTTTTCAGAATTTTAGATTAATAAAAAGTTAAAAAGAACAATTTATTCAAAATAGAAATCTTTTTTAACACTGCAAGTCTTTACTATTTTTTGTCAATTTAACACATCCTTGCTGAATAAAAGTTTATAAAAGGGATAGTTCCGGTCCATGATTCTGATTGGTTGTAAATTACTCTACAAACATACACCTTTTTTTAAGTCTGTGTGTTGCTCGGCCATAGGGTGACCAGATATGTTGCGGGACATGGACGTGATTTTGCGGGACACGTGTGAGACATACATTTTCTACTGTTATGCTATGTAAATACTGATTTATATCCGGTGATTTATGTTTCTGAGCATGCACATGTAAGCGAGAGAAAACGCGTCCGTTTTGTTTGAGAGTGAAGAGAATCCACCTGCAAAAGAAGAGATTTGTACTTGCGCATTTTGACGTGCCCTTGCATTACATTAATGTGCTATAGACATTTGTCATTAAAATAACGCCATAGAAACCGCCTCAAACAAACTATCACAATAAGAAAAAAAGTCACATCTGAAAGCAGAATCGATTTTTTAAATAGCCAAACATGAAAGAAGAATATCGTCTCTTTCCGTGTGCACTCAACCATTTCCGTCGGTGGAGCTAGATTACTTGAGGTCCACAAATCCTTCAACGAAAAACACAAAAAATCTTACTGATCCCAAATATCTGAATGTCAGTGTGTGTATTTAATTGATCAAAATACAGTAAAAACAGTATTACTGTGCAATTTTATGACAATTTTATTAAACAGTTTCCATTTAAATATATTAAAATAATAATAATAATAATAATAATTGTTTTTGTGATGGCATATATTAATTTGCCATCACAGAAACTCCAGTCTTCAGTGTTAAAAAAAAATCCTTCAAAAATCATTGTAATATTTTAAGATTTAGTAGTCAAGAAACATTTTTATATCACGGTAAAAAAACCCAGCAACTAATAAATCAAAGATCAACAAAAGTCTTACTGTCACTTTTGATCAATTTAATGGATTCTTCCCAAATAATATTATATATATTTTAACCCAAAATAATACAGATCATGGATATAATAATGTTTTAATCGATGCAATGCAAAATTATAATGATAAAAACAGCTATTTGTTATAAATGTATTGATACTGTAGCAGTAATGGTGATGATATGATTATAATTATGAAGTTGTGGTTAGGGATGTAACGAGAACCGGTTTGACGATAAATCACGATAAAATTCTCCACGGTTAGTATTACCGTTTCATATTTTAATGATCATTAAAACCGTATTTGATTACCCAGATTTTTCAAAACTTATGATAAATATATACTGTCCAGCCTAAAGCAAAGTTTAAATAACAGTCTTATGTGCGCAGAGCACGCAGAGTAGTTTCGTTTTGAATGAAAGCATGACGAAAAGCTGTTTAAAAGGGTGCTGAGGGAATATACAAATTAATATATAAATGAATTCATTATATGAATGTAATGTACCTCTGATGGTTCTGACTGTCTTCAGAAAAGATTCGATGGCATTGTGTTTTGATCTTCATTCCATGTAATGCCTCATAAAGTAGTGTTCTTAATCGCAATGCTGCTTTGTCCACGGAGTTTACGGAAACAGCTGTAACTTTGCTGTTCCATAAGTGCCGCCTAGTGGCAGAGAGTGGATTTACATTGACTTACAATTACGTTTAGCCTGTTTGCAGTTTTTGTCTCGCTAAAACGGACCGAATTTGCATGCCCTGCTGTCAACTGACCTTTTGATGAAAAACAAGGATTCTACACATTTAAACAATTGAGATTATACATCTAGAATTATTTAGATAAAATACATATAACCATTTATTGATTTGACTTAACCATTTTCTTTATTTAAAGGCTGAAATGTGAGGTTTACCATTTTATAAAACCTTTTCAAAGCTTTATTTGAGCATTTCAAACATGTTATTAGATAACTGTTGAAGAGAACTGTTGTCAGTCATGTTGTAATATAAAATCTCATTGGTAATGTTATTGTTTTAGTGTTTGTGCAAACAGAAGTCATTTTATATGTTACTTGGTGATATAATTTATGTGTTAGTACTTTTTAAACATTTCCAGCACATTTTAACAATACCGTGATAATACTGATAACCGTGATCATTTGTCACTATAATTGTGATAAGAAAATTTCATACCGTTACATCCCTAGTTGTGGTGCAGCGTGATGACAATAGTGCAAAGTTGTGTTCATGTTATTATCAGTTTTGCATTGAGGAACAATGCCGTGACGCCTACTTCCTACTACACCTATTATTATACAAACAGTTTTAAACATACAGACTTTATATTGAGGAATTACATAGAATATTCTTACTTTTAAAAATCGAATGCATCAATGCAAGAGAAAACTTGGAAACAAGTGTTGATGATGAGTTACATCATCTGAAACATTCACCCTCCTTTACATAAACTGAAACTTCAAATCTTGATGTTGAAAGAAGAAGCTGATGTCAATGGTATTTGTTATCTACCCAAATCCATTTTCCCCTGACAAGCTGCTAACGTTCCTGTTTAGACAACAATACAAAAGACTCATGAAGTAGCTGAAGTGAATAACAGATTAGACAGTTGCTGGCAACTAAACTTTATGGTGGGAGAGGAGCTCACAATGCATACGATAAACAAACAAGCAGTTGGAAACTTAACATAATAACAGTCACAGCACATCCCGAATTAAATTAAGATAGAGCACAAAAAAGGTTTTGTCTTGCTATCAGGTGGCCAAACGTCCAGCCACGTGTGACATTTGAAATGGGATCGGAGGTGAAACGAAAGGTCAAAAACCTCTTGTGATCCTGACTTTGATCAATGTTTGCATGAGCAGACCTGAAATCAGCTTTGAAACTCTGCAGAGAGAATAAAAGCACTGGGATACCGATTCTGGATCAGGATCTAATCCTAAACATATCAAAGAGCCAACCAAGCAAACAAGTACTAAAAAGCATCTCAGTTCCTGGCAGAAAACACATTTGTGTTTAGAGAAATTCTTTAAACCTTGATCTGAAGCAAATACTTGTATATCTACGTTGCTCCTGGCGAAAATTCTCTGTGTTGGTGGAGCGGTAATGAGTCAGAGCGCACAGGAAAAGGCTTCGGCGCTGTTCTCCTGCATACGCACGCTCAAAAGCCAAATCGATATTGCTTTAAAACGACCCCTTAAGCTGGATGACTGAGCAGCCGGTGGGAGGTGACCTTTAACCCTGCCAAATAAAAATACAGGAAAGAAACTTTTGTACTTGGTCTTCGCCACCTCTAACTGTTCTCGCATCTCTCAATCTACCCACTTTGCTGGCTTTCTTCCTCCAGGTCTCTCATTGCACCTCTCCTTGTGGAATAGGGCTGCCCTTTCTCCTCTTGCTGGTTACACAATGATCTCCAGAAAGCCTCGTCCCTGAGGGGCGGCAGATTTAGCATGCACTGTAGACTCCATGTAACCCAAGCCTGGAGCCGCCAATGAAATAGAGGCCGAACACAAGCATACTCTGAGCTCCCGGGGAAGGCTTTGCTTTATTTCAATAATAAAACTCTCAATATATTCTTAGGTGAGAAATTTGATGTTCACGCCTTTGAGTTTTTCTTTGACCCTTGTTTCAAAAGGATCTTTTCAAATCTACTAATATCGTTTTTCCTTTAGACTTTGAGGAAGGAGCACACATACACACACATACGCACTCTTACCATGGTCACTTTCTGTCCCTGACCGGCCCCAGTATCTTCGTCGTCGTTCTGGGCTGTGTGTGTGCCTCTCAATAACCGCAGCAATGAATCGAGTGTTACTGACTGCAGAGAGAGAGAGAGAAACAGAGCCAAACGGTCATATAACAATAAAACACTCAGGTCTCCAGCTGGTCAGCATAGCGTAAGAGTACAGGAAATTTAAAAGGCAATAACACACTTGCAGATACTTCTCATATAAAAGGTTATACTGGGGATGAACTCAGTAAACAATGAGGAAATTTCTAAAAGATGTCTTATGACATCTTTTCATCCAAAAGTGTCAGCACCCTTGCAATTCTGTCAGAAAATGCAACCCTTCTCTCAGAAAATTGTTGCAGTTGAAAATGTTTTGGTACTCACGTTTATTTTATTTTTTTGCTTGCATTGGAACAACACACACACACACACACACTCAAAAAAGTCAAATCTGATACAATTCTGCACAGAACCCAAAAATGCACTGGACAAAATTATTGGCACCCTTAACCTAATATTTGGTAGCACCCCCTTTGAAAAAACTGAAATTAATCGCTTCCTGTAACTGTGAATGAGTTTCTTGCGCAAACTGCTCCATGTTATTCAGATTTGAAAGATGCCTTCTCCCAATTGCTGTTTTGAGATCTCTCCACAGGTGTTCTATGGGATTCAGATCTGGACTCATTGCTGGCCATTTCAGAACTCTCCAGTGCTTTGATTGTAACCATTTCTCAGTGCTTTTTTAAGTGTGTTTCGGGTCATTCTCATGCTCTGGTGGAGATGTAGCTTTCTGACACTGGTCACTATGTTCAGGGTCCCCACTCTAACTGTGCGTTCACACCAGACTTATTTGCGCAATTCACGCATAGTTGGACACTTGAACATTTTGAGTTTACTCCCTTCATTCGTGCGTGAAATTCACTTAACAACAGACACAAATTCGCATTCCTTTGGCCAAGCACTCTGTGGTGGCACCCTCCAACTGCCACCTGACCATCCTCTCCAAGCAAGATCCTTTTTATTCCTGTTTCTATAAAAGTACGAAGATGCAGGGTGTGATTTGTGAAAAAGCATGGGGGGAAAGGTTGGCCAAACTTCTTAATCATTTGATTTAGATTGGGATTTAGGAAAGTTTTTTTTGCGGGGATGTTTTTATTCCCACCGGGGATAAAAATAATTCAGCAGAGGCAGATAATGCATAAACCAGCGGGGGGAAATCCCTCCCTGCAAATCACACCCTGCAAACATTCAGCTCCGGGTATCCACATACAGCTACAATGATTTTGTCCTCCATTGGTGTCCTCCATCACGTCACTACTAGAGCAAGCTCCTGATTGGTTAACGCGGCGCGAATTTTCGCCAAAGTTCAGATTTTTCAACTTGCCCGAAATGCTCAATTCGAATGTCTGTTCGCATCTTTGCATTAACATGTAAATCACTCACGCTTAACGCTTCATTCGCGTCTGGTGTGAACGCACCTTAAGCCAAACTTCAAATTCCCTGACTTTTTACTGACTAAAAAGCTGAATTTCCATGACATATAATAGATTCATCCATTTGGAAACATTATTACTTGTTCACAAACATTTCTATTACAAACACACATATACACTACTTTTTTTTTGCTTTCACCCATTAAAAATGCACTTTGATACTTTTCTGTAACATTTGTACAGAAATTATTTCATGTTTTTTATGATTTCATAACCTAACCATAACAATCGGCAAATGTGTGAAACAACACAATAAAACTAAATACCGTATAGAAAACTTACATTTTGAATAAATGGAAACAAAAAATGTAAAGCAACAAACAAAAATCCCTGATATTCCATGACTTGGACAAAATAAATATAAAATTCCCAGACTTTCAAATTCTAGAATAGACCTTTTAAAATTCCATGACATTCCAGAAATTCCATGACCCGTGGGAACCCTGTATGTTGCGCCCCAAAATTCTTTGGTAATCATCAAATTTCATGATACTGTTCACACAGTCAAGCCATCCAGTGCCAGAAGCAGCAAAGCAACCCCAAAACATCTTTGAACCTCCACTATGTTTGATTGTAGGGACTGTTCTTTTCTTCTTTTTTTGTCCAGTCTTGCTTTTTATGCCTTTGTGTCAGCAGTGGTGTCCTATCATAGCGTCCCTTTTTATTCAGATGGCAACGGATAGTGTGAGCTGACACTGTTGTACCCTGTGTCTGCAGATCTGCTTGAATTTGTTTGAAAGTTAATCTGGGTTATTTATCCACCATTCGAACAACCCTACGTTGTAATTTTTCATTAATTTTGCTCTTCCGTCCACATCCAAGGAGGTTAGCTACAGTGTCATGGGCTGTAAACCTCTTGATGATATTGTGCACTGGAGATGGAATTGTAGCCTTAAGATTGTCCATGTTTTCCAACAATTTTTTCTCTCAAATCCACAGACAACTATTTAGATTTTATTATCAACTATTTTATTTAACTGGTTGCAAGTGTGATTACTATATGGCCCACACCTGTTACTTGCCACAGGTGTGTCTAAATACAAATTAGTCATTATTTCTTACAATTTTGACAAGATGCCAATAATTTTGTCCAGTCTATTTTTGAGTTCTGTGTGAAATTTGATCAAGTTTGACTTTTCTTCTCTGTGTTTTTGTGTTGTTCCAGTGCAAACAAAAACAATAAGCACGTGAATACCACATTTTCAATTGGAACAATTTTCTGTGAGAAGTGCTGTATGTTCTGACAGAATTGCAAAGGTGCTGATATTTAAAGACTGCCAAAACAACATATTGCACTATTGTGTGTACATATATGCATGTTAATTCCATAATAAAAACAGCGAAGTACAGCATGGTAAAATACGTCAACCTGCCTTTTTTTCTTTTTTGGTTTAGGTCCATAAAATCTGTTTTGCCAAAGTAAGATAGATCATACAAAATGGATGTTATTTTTATTTAGTACTGACCTGAATAAGATATTTAACATTTACATATAGAGAAAATAGTTGAATTTACAAAAAATACACTGTTCAAAAGTTTACACACACTAGATTCTTAATACTGTGTTGATACCTGGATGATCCACAGATATTTTGTTGTTGTTTGTTTTGTGATAGTTGTTCATGATTCCCTTGTTTGTCCTGAACAGTTAAACTGAGGTACTTACATGCAACTATTATGAAAGGTTCAAACGTTCACCGATGTATTAAGAGCCTGGAGGTGAAAACATTTTGAATTTGACCAGGGTAAAATGAATTTACTTTGTCTTTTGGGAAACATGTAAGTATCTTCTGTATCTTCTGAAGGGCAATACTAAATAAAAAAAAAAAAATGATATTTGGGCAAAATAAGAAAAATGTACTCAAATGTACTTCATTCTGTTCAAAAGTTTTCACCTCCTGGCTCTAAATGCATCGTTTTTCCTTCTGGAGCATTAGTGAACATTTGAAACTTTTGCAATAGTTGTGTACGGGTCCCTCAGTTGTCCTCTGTGTGAAAAAATGGATCTCAAAATCATACAGTCATTGTTGGAAAGAGTTAAAATATTCAAAAGATGCTGAAAAACCAAAGTAAAAAAATAACATGCATTTTGTATGGTTTTACATACTTTGACAATTTTTTAAAATTTTGACCACAACTGTATATATAACTATTTTATGATTAACTGACAATTTTCTGCTAAATCTTTAATTTCTACATGTATTTTTTTTACATTTACAGTTGTATAAATTAGTATTAAAGTTTAGTGAACAAACATGGTTTAACTATGAAAAACAACCACGATAAAATGTTGCTTATTGTTTGTTCCAGATGTCTTTATGGAATGGAACGGTTTAGTAAAATGTTACCATATTTTGTTGCAGCATGTCCTGATTTTGCTGAGTTTGATGTGTTCCTGGGTCAACATATTTTGTTGACCCTGGAACAACATTTTAATCCAAAAATGTAGCCTGGACCACATCCCTACGCCTAAACCTAACCTTACCCATGAGTAATCCCTAAAATCAGAGGAAATTATAGATTAATGACACTGATGTACAAGCACCAAACACTGATAATAAGCCTAAATTTCACAAAAACTCTAAATTGTTTTTTCAAATCTGATTGGTTAATCACAATGTTGTTCCAGGGTCAACAAAGATGTTGATCCAGGAACATGTAGCACTTGGTAAAATCACGTTCTGCTTTTGTGGTAATAGTTGTTATAAGTCACCAAATAGTTACCAAACAATTATATATTTTGCCTTCGACTTTTTGTATCCTGTTTACAGGTTGCCTTTGAGCTTCAATTTATAGGAATATTTTGGGTTCAATTTCCAAAGTTGTGCTCAAACTGCACCATTTTTGGCATAATGTTGATTACCACAGCAAATAATTCCATCTTATACCCAAAATAAAATAAATGCACTGGCTGTTATGCACTTACAATAGAAATCAATTGGGTAAGCAGCCATTGTAACTACCTTAAAAACTCAATAGGAGTACTACAGTTTATATTTTGCCTCATTTTGAATTCTTTGAATCTGATAATCCGTATTATATACATACTGACTGTTATTCATTTAGATTTCTTACAGTTATCCATGATATTTCATAATGTATGTTTCTTACAGTTATGCATAGCACAAAATCTAATTAAAAACAACTTTGTGATGTAAATCAGATGGTATTGAAAATGTACAGAACAAGAATGCCGATC
Source organism: Cirrhinus molitorella (assembly GCA_033026305.1). Lineage (NCBI taxonomy): Eukaryota > Metazoa > Chordata > Actinopteri > Cypriniformes > Cyprinidae > Cirrhinus > Cirrhinus molitorella. The sequence continues at coordinate 21,356,128 of CM065130.1, forward strand.
AGGGACACATTATCATATTGTCACCAAAGATGAGACCAATTACGACATCAGACTAACCCACATGGCTGTTGGAAGCAATTATCACACAAGAGCGACACAGTACCATTGTGGAACATGAATGCTCGCCTTTTACTCTAGGAGAATAAAACAGCACACCGTACACAAAGAATTCACGGATTATCATCCATTTGGCGTCTGATGCACTGAATTGGTGAAAAGCAGCATTAATGGTATAAAGTATAATACTGCAGACTTGATATACATAAAAACCCTCAATGTAATTACTAATGCTAAAATGGACATTAAAGGTTTTCTGTGTTAATTCGTGTGAAGCTGTGCCAAGCAGGCAGACGGGTATCTTACTTATTCCTCTGTCTTCGTGACTGTCTTCATCTCTGTCATCTCGCTCGTTGTCCAGGTTGGACATCCGGACAGACATCTCTGATGAAAGAAAGAAAGACAGGCATAAGAGAAGATAAGAAATATGGAGCAATCCTGAACAGATTTGATGTAATATCATCTTTGTCTTCTCCTTTGGTCCAGTCCTTCTCATAAAAAAGACAGACGGACATCAAATCTCCTCAAATCACTTTTTGCCCACGAATGCTCATCAGACAATAAAAAAACTGAAGAAAGACAATTCAAGGGAATATAACATTCCAGTCTATTTATTTCTAGAATGCAGATTTAGACAAAAGTGGACTCTCTCAGACAGTTTATGTAACTGCAAAACTGAAAAACAGTAGCATTTCTCACAAACTGATTCAAACTGATTTATATTGCATCAGACCAAGTTATGCGTCTGTCGAGCACATATAGAAGCTGAATTTAGCTTAGACATGAGGGAGCAACTGCAAGGGAAAAGGGAATTCAGCTCTTTAAATTACTTTTATATCTTTCTAAGGTCTTTTTAGCGGTCAACTGTGCTTTAGTGTCTCATTAGCACAGGGAGTAGCACACTTTAAAAGTGCACTCAATAATTTTCCCCTCATTAAAGTGAGTTTTACTTGCTCTTCCTCTGAAACAAGTTCCTTTTCAGCCTGACGTCACCAGCCTCTGTCAGAGATCACTTGTCACCTTCTAATCAATTCTCAATTAAAAAAGGTCCCAGTTGACATTTTATAATCCGTGAATATCTTGTTTCCCTCTGAAATATGCCAAATAATGGAAGTAACATGGGATATGTGCAATATAGTTATTTTTCCTTTAAATAAGGTTATGATATCAATCAGTCTCAATATCACAAAAAAACTAAGACTAGCCAAAAAAAAAACAAGTCAAAAACTTGAGCTCACTGAAGACAAGTAAACAGTCAGCGACATAAAAAACAAATATATATTGTGCTATAAACTTGAAATAAAGAGGTAAAACACATTTATAATTAATATTTTGTGATAAAACTGACAGAATTTGAAAGCTGAGCTGTGTTATATTAAAAGCAAAAAAGCACAAAGGTGTTGTAATTACTGGGTGGCTGGTGCACTACAAATAATGAATGGAAGACGTTAAATATTATTTCCAATCATTTACTGTATTATATCGTGAATAAAACAGCTTGTGAATAGTCACTTATATTCCTCAGAAAAGACAACAATAACACTTAGGTTAATGAATTGAAGTCCACTTCAACCTTTAGAACGTTTTATTGTTGTTTTAATTAAATACATGTGAGGAATGAAAGATTGGAGGCCACAGATGTTTTTGCAGAGTAGGTGGTGGAATTTTATGAAACTAATGTCTAATTGTAATTGAATACAGCGATCTGTCCCGCCACATTAAAGAGCATGGAAAGCACATTATTGCAAGACACACTGTTTGTATTTCACTATAAAACTGACAGATTTTGAAAGCCGAGACTTTGCTTTATATTAAAAGTACCAAAAGCACAACACTTATTGCTATTATTGGTGGCTGGCGCACTACAAATAGGCCTAATGAGTGTAATCGAAAACGTGAAATATTATTTCCAAGCACACTGTCCCTGTGAGTTTAACACATGGTATGATTTCTGCTAATAATCCCACATATATTCAAATAAATTCCAGTGGCCTGGCAACTTCTCCTAGTTCTCTCATTCTGGGCCATTTCGACTCGATTCTCAAAAAAATTGATTCTCAAAACATTTTGACTCGATTCTTGAAACATTTGTCAAAACATTTTGACCCGATTCTCAAAACATTCGATTCTCAAAACATTTTGACTTTACTCTCGAAACATTCCAACTTCATTCTCGTAATTTTCGACTTTATTCTCATAACTTTACTCTCGAAACATTCTGACTTTTCTCTCGAAGCATTCCAACTCCATTCTCAAAACATTCCAACTCGATTCTCAAAACATTCCAACTCGATTCTCGAAACATTCTGACTTTACTCTCGAAACATTCCGACTTTACTCTCGAAACATTCCGACTTTACTCTCGAAACATTCCGACTTTACTCTCGAAACATTCCGACTTTACTCTCGAAACATTCCGACTTTACTCTCGAAACATTCCGACTTTACTCTCGAAACATTCCGACTTTACTCTCGTAATTTTCGACTTTATTCTCATAACTTTACTCTTGAAACATTCTGACTTTTCTCTCGAAACATTTCAACTCCATTCTCAAAACATTTCAACTCCATTCTCAAAACATTTCAACTCCATTCTCAAAACATTCTGACTTTACTCTCGAAACATTCCGACTTTACTCTCGAAACATTACGACTTTACTCTCGAAACATTACGACTTTACTCTCGAAACATTACGACTTTACTCTCGAAACATTCCGATTTTACTCTCGAAACATTTCAAGCATTTACATTTTTTACGTGGCACAAAATCTGTGTCATACAAAACTGATTCAGTCACAAGCAGTTAGAGATTTTCTCTCTTTTGTTGTTTGATTAACATGAATGACAGACAGCAGGAATATCAGACTGCTGTCACTTTAAGAGCTGCCCAGATTTAATATACCGTTACATGTATGTTTTCTTTCTCAGCTGTTTGCTTTCACTTAAGACCTTAATTACTGTGTTTATGAGGATTCTTGCAAAGACAGCCATTTTGACACATAAGTGTGTGCATTTAACCGTTCAAGGCCTAAAAGCTGCAAAAATAACTCAGTTTCCCATCTTCACATGCATGCCTCTCAGAGCCCTCTTTGGCTGCTGATTGTATTTCAACGGCTTAAAATCAGTTGTTTTGAAACCACAATGCTTAAAACGCATTAAAAATGTACGTTTTCATGACCACGTAGCACAGCAACGTCACGTAAGAATGTAACTGCAAAAGTCGAAAATCTCTACCGGTTAATCGTGTCTAACAGTTTATCCCCCACACCTCTAATTAAAACTGAAATTTAATTAATTGCAGAGCCTGACAGAGGCTGTTTCCCAACTGTCCCTTTCACTTTTACTTTAAGACTCAAAGTGTCCAGACTTACCTTGTGCTGCCAGCGGGGACATGTGCTGATGGCTGCGACGGTGGATCTGGTGCCTGTAGGCATACACAGCTAACACCAGCACCATGATGCATCCCATAATCCCTCCTGCCACCGGCCCCACAGGCGCACTCTTGATCATGTTCAGCGAAGCCAACTCCTCATCTGCAAAGAGATGAAGAAATACAAAAATGATATATTGAAATTAAATAATGAAATAAAGCATACACACTAGCAAAGATCCTCAAGGCACAATGTGTGACTCATGAAGTCAGTGTAATTCCAAACTTCTGTGCATATCTTCCTTCCTAAAACTGCTAAACTATAAAGTAATTTTCTAGTGAACTACTGTGACCCATCAAGCTACCTACACATGCTATTATAACCAGAAAAAAAAAAAAAAAAAACTGTGATAAGTGTGACTATAGAAGTAGTAGCTCACCTAAAATGCCCATCCCATCCACATAAGGACTCTTGGCACCCACTATCCCTCCAAAACATTCCTTCTGTAGGGCACAGTAGGGCTTATCCAGATGGGTCTTTCCATCACTGTCCACCATACACCACTCACAGTCCAGAACACCAAAACAGTCACTAAAACACACACAAATAAAACAACACACAAAAAACAATTTTATAGCGACGCCTACACATACAGTGAAACCAAAAATTATTCAGACATTTGGTATTTATTTACTAGGGGGTGCAGGACACTATAGTTCATTTATGTAAGTGAGGATAGCAAAATAACGTAAACTATGATATATAATTTAATGATGTATAATTTTTTACAGTGGAATACCAGTAAAACTGGTAAAAAATTGGGAACAAAAATTATTCAGACACTTTGACCTGACCATGTTTTGCTTAAGTGTTTTTTCTTTAACTGCTAATGTGACTTTTTTACATCACAGACTGAGCAAAATTAAGCATTGCTTGGTAACCGGTCAAAAGTATTGAATTTTTGGTTGATTATAATCCATTACATACCTTTCTATCAAAGTGATCTGACATCATCAAGATTAATTTGTTCTGACACAGTTTAAGTCTGAGTTCTTGTAATATTTTATTACCATATTTTAAACTATAGCTAGTGATAATGTGAGAAATGTTGAAGGTGTCTGAAAAATTTTGGTTTGACTGTGTATCACATACACTACACCATTCAAATGTTTGGGGTCAATGGGATTTTTTTTTAAAGAGGTCATGAACTGCGTTCACTTATAATGATATCGAGATTTTTGCATAAAAAAAAAACATAATCTAGAAGAAATAGGCTATTTTTCTGTCCTGTTCTGGCCTCCCTCATTAGAATGCTCCGTTTAAATTAGTAATGAGAGAAACAAACCTTTTCACAGCTTCAAATCAATTGAACATGGCCAAAAATGTGTAAATGCATAAACATGCATAAAAACCCATGAAAACCCATTGCAAATGTTTTATTGATAGTATAATACATACAACTAATAAAATACCATTAAATATGAAGTATCTGTATAATATGTGGTTTTCAAAATATTTTATATTAATTTGCAGGGCTTGCTTTGTTTGTTTTATGGACAGTTTCTATATAGAGGCCAGTAAGACCCTATTAAGTACTTCTCATTCTTTTAATTACACAAATGTCTACAAATTGATGAAACTAATCCAAAATCAGACAAAAACCATAGACCTGTTCAATGGTTCACCACTGGTGGGCGATCTCAATGAACTTGCATGATTCACAGGTTTACAGAGATCGCCCACTCAATGGCAAATCATTGAAATTTCGAAACATTTCGAAACAGTTATGATGTAATGAAGCATCGTTTACTGAAATCATGTGACTTAACAGTTTGATATGTGCTTCAAACCACTGTTTTGAAACAATTGATTAAAAAAAAATGAGTATTGAGTCTATGGTGAAAGAAAGTGTGTGATAACTCATGAGCTATTTTTGAGTCTTTGATTTCAACAGTTCCTAATAATAGATGTCGCTTTCTGATCTTGAGAAATACACATGCTGTTGTGGTCAGCACAGGCTGTGAATAAGTCATGTGAGATTAGCTGTGTTAAGTAAAAGGAGAAACATCATTACTCTCAGAGACTCTGTGTTTCTGTTAAGGTCCTGCTAAGGGCAGGCTGATCACAACTGATACAGTATATGGTCGTACCTGCTGGTGAAGCGTTGGCTGCATCTGGTGTTGATACATTGAGGCAGAGTGTCCTGTAGACTGGGCTCAATTACAGTCAAAGACAAAGGTTCCTGGTGCACGTCGCAGCTCGGGTTTCTACATGCGCGCACGCACACACAGAGAAGGCAAGTTAGGCCCTAAATACAACATGGAACTCATTAAAGTCAAAGCTATTTGTAATTACTAACAAAACGGGAACAATGTTGTTCTGTAGACCAATGACATTCAACAGGCAACAAATGATCAATTATTATTACTACACAATGAATACCAACCCAGCTCTCTGTAGTAAAGAATACATTTATTAGCATTCAAGTGCACAATTTTTCACTAGAATGAACAGATGGCACAGTGACAGAAAGGTAAATGCCTTGAGATCTCTCAGCTGGGAATAATGCGACAAACCTGAAAGTGTCTAAATGTCTATTGAGGAACTGACGGCTAATTGAGGACACAGGTGGCTGGATATCTATTCATCGTGACAAACAAGAACTTGATGAAGTGACAGGCAGAAGTGTGTGTGTGTGTGTGTGTGTGTGTGTGTGACTAAGTGTGATTCATTCCAGTGCATGCTGATGAGAATCTGGACATGTGGTCCAGTGATTAATTTCTGGATCATATATTGTGGCAGTTTATTCTCTAAACACTTAAGGGGTAACCTTTGCATCCTAATACACTGTGTACAACATCAACATGTAATCTGTTTTAAAATGGTCTTAATGTCTACCACTACATGACCTTTGTTAAATAATGCAAGACTGTCCTGTAAACAGCAGTGGTTTACCTGTTCTCAGCGTTGGTGAGGTTGCCAGTACATTCATTCACCTCTAGAGGGCATTCACAGGGGCACTCGCATTCATTCTGCTCCATTCTGAGGAAGATAATAATACATTGAAAAGGTCTGTTTGCAGGTTTGCAGGCAACTACCAACTTGACTATTATTTATGTTAAGGCACTTAAAGACCCCATAAAAACAATATTTGAGTTTTGTGGTTATTACTTTTGCTAGTGTACTGCTATAAATTGATAAAAAAATAGATTTTATAGGAAAATGATTTTTAAATTTAGTCTTCCTCATATTTGGACAAATTCTGTGCTGCACTTTTTTTTCCAAACCTGTAAGACCTTTGTTCACCTTTGGAACACAAATTAAGATATTTTTTATGAAATCCAAAAGCTTTCTGACCCTACATAGACAGCAATGCAACTGACACATTCAAGGCCCAGAAAAGTAGTAAGGACATTGCTAAAATAGTCCATAGCCTCTTTCGCACATAGATTCCAGAAAATACATGGAAAATGTTTCCCGTGATTTGTCCCAGGATGGTTTGATTTTGGTTTATTCACACTGCCAGTGATTTTCCGGAATCTGTGCATGTGAAGGTGAGTAATTAATGACAGAAGTTTTATTTTTGGGTGGTTTAAATTGATAGCATTGTTGTGATAGCATTTATAATGTTACAAAATACTTCTATTTCAGATAAATGCAGTTTTTCTGGACTTTCTTTTCATCAGATCACCTGAAAAAAAATCTTCTCAGCTGTTTTCAATATAATAATAAATGCAGCAAAGCTGAATATAATAATGTTTTCTGAAGGATCAAGTGACTGGAGTAATAAGGCTAAAAAAAAAAAATCAGCTTTGCAATCAGGAATAAACGACTATTTAAAATATATTACAACATATATACACACACACACACACACACACACACACACACACACACACACACACACACACACACACACACACACACACACACACACACACACTACCAGTCAAAAGTTTGGACACACCCTCTCATTTAATGTTTTTTAAAGAAGTTTATGCTTATCAAGGCTGTTTTCACTTGATCAAAAATACAGGAAAAACGTAATGTGAAATATTATTACGATGTAAATGTTTTTCTATATTCATTTACATTAAAATTTAATTTATATCTGTAATTACAGTTGAATTTCCAGAACCATTACTCCAGTCTTCAGTGTCACATGATCCTTCAAAAATCATTATAATATGCTGATTTATTAATCAGTGCTGGAAATATTGTTTTGGATCCTGTGATACTTTTTTCAGGATTTTTTGATCAATAAAAGGTTAAAAAGGAACAGCATTTATTTAAAATAGAAAGGTTTTCTAACAATATACACTACTGTTCAAATGTCTGGGGTCAGTAAATTTTTATTCTTTCTTTTTTTTTTTTTTTTTTGAAAGAAATTAATACTTTTATTCACCAAGAATGTGTTAAATAAATAAAAAGTGATAGCATAGATTTACATTGTTAGAAAAGATTTATATTTTAACTTGTTATTCAAAGAATCCTGAATAAAGAATCACAGGTTGCAAAAAAAAATATTTGGCAGCACAACTGTTTCCAGCATTGATAATTCTAATAATAAATCAGCATATTAGAATGATTTCTGAAGGATCACTTCACACTTAAAGGCTGAAGTAACAGCTGATGAAAATTCAGCTTTGCATCACAGGAATAAATTATACTGAAAAGTATATTAAAATAAAAAACATTATTTTATATTGCAATAACATTTTGCAATATTACTTTTTTCTGTCTTTTGATCAAATAAATGCAGTCTTGATGAGCATAAGAGACTTCTTTAAAAAAAATAAAATAAAAAATGAGAGGGTGTGTCCAAACTTTTGACTGGTAGCGTGCGTGTGTGTGTGTGTGTGTGTGTGTGTGTATCAATCCAAAACTTCTGAAGCTTTTATAGCTATGCCTGCCTTAGTATTTACGCTTATGAATAGACTATGAAATACAGCATGTTATTAGAAGAGTTGTGCAGAGTGTAAACATTACCTGTGGCAATTAAGACAGAGACGATCCACAGTACTGCAAGCACAGAAGGCTAGTGAATCACATGTCTCATTTACAATACCAGCAAACGCATTAGTTCCTGGGATACGAGTAAGCCGGTACTTTGAGCAGTGACTGCCATGCACAAGGTTTGTCAGATCACCCTTAAAAATGACAAACACACAGTAAGCCATTAACAATCATTTGATTCATAACAGTATTTCCACAACTTGCACAGCTGGTTATAAAGCACACCTGCTGTAACCGCTATTAAAACAACCTCCACTAGGTGGCATCCTAACATAACTAATACATTAAGCTGACTAACCTTACATGGTACAAAAAAAGACAGGATTATCACTTCAAACAGAATTGACATTAGCCTGATATGAAATAATTCACGAGACTGCACTTACGACAATACTGGTATTGAATTTGTAGAAACGCTGAACGGTACGATCACTGAAACTGTTACACAGGTTCTTCTTCACAAAGTTGGGGTGGTTGAGAATATCATTGGCCACTAGAGGCTCCTAAAGACAAGCAAAACAGGAGAAAATTATGAAGTCACGAAGCTTGTTTTTCAGTTTCAGATTTATTTTTGATATAATATGGCTAAAAAATATAAACAGTCCTCTTTTTTCTAAGGACAAAAACATAAAAATGCCTATTTTCTTGTTTAAGTAGCTAAGTATTAACTAGCTTAAGCCAAAGTTTCTGACCTTATGAGTAATATGTTGCTGTTCTGCTGGAGCGTGACCCTTCGGGTCAATCAGGGTCGGATGGGCCACCAGATAGCCTCTGTCCTCCATGATAAAACACCTACACATACATAAAGACCAAGACAAACAGGATCAAGCACTCTGAGCCTGTACAAAGATCCAAAATGACATTTAGAGGGGAAAGGTGGAAGGAAACAGTAGATGGCTTCCTGTATGTTCACAGGGTACCATCTGCAGTTCAGAACAGTTCAGGTTATTGTGTGGCACACTGAGGCATTCCACTTCACTAATCCTGTTTAATGACCATAGCACTGAAAACTCAAAGAACACTGAGGCCTCCACGGCACAGACAGATAAAGAGACAGAGAGCGTGAAGAGGGACAAAGAAAGAGACAAACTGGTAGAAATAGAGTTAAATCGAAAGAAAAGGGAGGGAAGAGAGGAATGAGAGGGAAGAGTAAAAGAGAGACAGAAAAGAAGGGAGAGAGTGGAAAAAAAATGGGGGCACTGGCACCTAACATAACAGGATGTGTCTGGAATGCAGCCCTAATCAGCTTATCTCCCTTTGTGTCTTTCAGTCAGTCATGAAAATCGTACTCCGTTTCTTCCTTGGTTTTATATATCGTATCAGTAAGGTTTATTTGTGCCCTTTTTACATAGGGTTATAAAATGTTGTGCTACAATGATGATGGTGATAAAATGTTGTGCTGAATGATACAGCAAATTTAAAACATTAAGTAATTTTTGACTTTGCTGAGGGCCTAAATAAGCAGATATTAAATATTCAGGAACTGCATTTCAAATTAAAAGGGGAAATACTGATAGAATATACTGGAAATTTCATTTAAATTTCTATGTATGTACATACATTGCAGTTCAAAAGATTTTTATCTGTTTTTTTAAAAGAATTCTCTTATGCTCATCAAGGCTGCAATTTTTGATCGAAAATACAGAAAAATAACTGTAGTATTGTGAAATATTGTTACAGTTTAAAATAATGATTTTCTATTTTGACATATTTTAAAATATAATTGATTCTCGTGCTGCAAAGCTGCATTTTCAGCATCATTACTCCAGTCTTCAGTGTCACATGATCCTTCAGAAATCATTCTAAAGTGCTGATTATTACTTTTTATTATCACAGTTGTGCTGCTTAATATTTTTTTTTGGATCCTGCAATTCTTTTTTTCAACATAAGTCATTGTTATCACTTTTTATCAATTTAACATGTCCTTGCTGAATAAAATGATCAATTTCTGTCTTAAAAAAAAAAAAAAAAGTTAATTACTGAGCACAAACTTTTAAATTGTAGTTTATGATCTTAGAAAATATTTATATTTTAAATAAAGCTGTTCTTTTTAACTTTTTATTTATTAACCCCTTAATTGTCAAAAATATAAAAGTTTTATATCACATTTTACAAATAAATCCAAATTCAATCATGACAAAATATATATCATTGGAAAGGCTTAAGACTCCTAAATAGATTTTTTTTTTCTTTTTACAATTTTTTTGTGTTACAAATAAGTAATAGATTAATTTATGACAAGAGTGCACCTCAAATTTCTACTTCATAATAGGAGTTCTGACCTTTGTCACAAAAAGACTTTCTTCTTTGCCTTTATCCCTATCAAGCTTTAGAAATAATAAGAAATTATCTATCACTTGAAAACTTAAAATCTCAAAATTCATCCTTTGAAAACCATTTTAAAATCAGACATTGCATTACCATGGAAAATGTACATCAAAATCATATTACAAAATGTTTTTGTTCATGAATTATAAAAAATTAAGCTTGAATACTGCATTTCCACATCTATGTTCAAAAATGGGAGTGACAGTTAAAGGGTTAAAGAATCCAGAAAAAAGTATCACAGGTTCCAACAAAATATTAAGCAGCATAACTGTTTCCAACATTGATTATAAATCAGCATATTAAAATGATTTCTAAAGAATCATGTGACACTGAAGACTGGAGAAGTGATGCATTCAGTTTTGCATCACATGAATAATTTCCTGTTTAAAATATATTCTGTAAGAAAACAGTTATTTTACAATGAATTAATATTTCACAATATTACAGTTTTTTCTGGATTTTTGATCAAATAAATGCAGCCTTGATGAGCGTAAGAAACTTGTTTTAAAAAACATCTTTTGAACGGCAGTGTACATGTATAGACTGTTTTTTAAATGCTTAAAAGCTAATTAATTTTATGATGTAGTATCATCAGAAAATGTTTATCATGCCATTTTTTTTCCTCGAAAGAGGTTTCCATAAATATATGCTCACACAGAGTTTAATGGTGTTATGCTCAAACAGTAGAGGTTCTAACTTTGTGTTCATTCATTCTAGGCTTGTAACTTTACCTAAATATCATAAGCAACCACCTAGCACTAAGAAAATCTTGACAACTCCCTCTGCAAAATAAATAAAATAAGTATTGTTCCAGTCTTCACACTTTTCCCTTTCTCATCTCTCCTCTCTCTCTGCGTCCAGCCCTCCCTCACTGTTTCTTGATCCCCACCTCAGATCTTTCTCATTCTATCTCCTCCTATCCTAAAAGAGGGAGCTTAGAAGCATGCAGAGAAGACTAAGTGAATGCCTCTTTTCCAACAGAAGCAAATCTGATTAGTTTCATTTGAAAGAGCTTTAAAGAGCCTCTGTGGGGCATCGATAGCTTCAGGCACTACGCTGGACACCACAGCCGGCACACTGGGGTATTGGCAGGCACTAGAGAGACTGAGAAGAAACGAACAGAAACGAGATGGGGGGTTGGGTTTGGTGGGAAGGCCTTACCGGATTTTGTTGCCCTTGTCCTGGTTGCAGATGGGCAGAAGATCCAACAGAACTTTGTAGAAGTAGCGCAAAGTGAAGTCAATGCCCATAACTGCTACTGTGTAACCAGAGGCCTTTTGGGAACTGGGAAAAGAGGCAGATAAGTGTGTTGAACAATATGAAGAATGAGGAGATCTACAGTATAAAGGGTCACCGCAACGGAGCTTTAGATCAGATCGCACACTCCATAGTCACATTTCCTCCTCTTAGGAGAGAACTGATTGGAAAATGTGGAGGGAAAACACTCTTTATCTACACCAGACATTCTGGAACACTGCCAGTTTCAAACCGCTTCATCATATCTCTACACACACGACCATACACACACACACACACACACAGTGCCAAGCACAAACCCTACAGTGATAAGGCAGTTGTTTTTCATTTGCAACAGGTACCATTACGTACTACATATGCTGCGCTTTCTTCAGCTTGACAGCAAAAAAATAAAAAAAGTAAAACATTCCTAGTTTTGTGTTTCTTTTGACCAGTAGTGAAGTGTCAGCATTTTCGTACCTTCATAAAATTATGGTTGAACCACTGATGTCACATGGGCTATTTTAATAATGCTCTTACTACCTTTCTGGGCCTTGAATGTGTTGGTTGTGTTGCTGTCTATGCAGTCAGAAAGCTCTCAGATTTCATTAAAAATATCTTTAACGAAGGTCTTACAGGTTCGGAACGACATGAGGGTGAGTAATAATGACAGAACTTAAATTTTTTGGTAAACTATCCCTTTAAGGTAGTTGTATTATCATTTAAGTTATATTATCAAAACAGCTAGTGTCTGAATGAGCAAAAATAAATGAATATCCACATTTAAGCTTTAATATATAACAAATCATGTGTTTAACCAATGGTTATTCAACTTTTTGACTCAAAGACTCCTTTGTCTCCAACACAATATTCAAAGAGTCCCCTCCCCCAATACAGGCAGAGATATTTTTAGTATTTCTACCATAATTATGACAAAACTGCTTGCTTTAAATATTTGCTTATTAACAGAAACGGAGTGTGTGTGTGTGTGTGTGTGTGTGTATATATATATATGTATATATATATATATATGGGTCATTTTACAGAATTGGTGCAAACTGCTGTCCCACAACTAAAAAAACACATTGAAAAAGCATTTAAGTATTAAAATCTTAGATGTTTACTAAGATCCTTTTATTTTTTTAAACTCACAGTAATATTTAAAATAGCAGTAAGCTTAATATATATAAAATCATCATTTAGTGACTTTCAATTAGGAGGTGGCTGTCCCGAACTTATGAAAATGATATTTAAATAATTTATGCATTTTATTCCATTGTTGTTTTGATCTGATTTTTTTTAAAAAGTGAAGTTAAAAAAAAAGTTATATTTCTATGTAATTTATGAAACTTTATGAAACGCATTTTTATGTCACTATCAAAATGGTGTATGTGTTAGTCCATTGCTGAGGCTGATTTTAACTACCCCCCTACATTTATGATTAGGAAATATTTATGTCACTCTCTCATAGCTACATGTTGAGTAGATAGGCCCTATCACTTTGAGGTAAATGTGTTCAAAAATATGAAAAATCTCTGTGTAACTTTAAAGAATGTCACTACCGAACACCATTTTTCTATAATTAACACTTGCTTGGGAATTATTCCATCACATGTAGTTTTTATATGTGAACCACTGTTCAGAATGGTGCTAGCTAACCATGTGCTGATTAGCATCTTTAAGCTATAGGTTCAAAAGTATCTAAAATTGTCACTACTGAAACATGTGGTAAAGTTTCGCTAGTGACATCTTTGTTTTTTGTGCGTTATATCATAAAAATGTCACTACCGTAACAGTCACTACTGAAACAGGCCATCATTTGTTCGGCAGTGAGAAAAGGTAACACATAATCCTTTATTTGGGTGGAAAATAATGTAGTAAAGTTATGCATTTTTTTATACTTTAGTATGTTTTAGTAGCGTTTTATTATGTGGGTTAAAATTCTGTAATGTGATGTGGTCGCCACCCAAAAATGACTACTAGTACAAGTCACTACCAAAACATTGGATGTTTTCTCAAAAAAATATATACTGAATTATCAACTAAGATGTTATGATAGTGTTTGGTTCAGTGTATATTTAAACTTAAGTTTGAAATCAATATGATCAACTTTTTGCCCTTTACAAAGAAAAATTAGATGCAAAATACAACAAATCTCATAAATCACACTTGAAATACTGTTAAAACTGTAATTATTGATTTACCTCTGATAATAAAATAGAAAAATATATATTTACAAGAAAGATGTAAGCAAAATCTTACTAGGTCAATATAACCCTGCTTATTAAATTATATATTACTGTGTTTCGGTAGTGACAAATTTGGGGAAAGGACAAATATTCCAAAACTTTCTGAAAATACAATGAGAATTAACTGCATAATTACTAGAAATGTGTACTTTGTATATACAATTTGCATACATAAAAAATGTGCAAAAAGACACATTTTTTCCAAGACATTTCCAATTATAACTTTGAACCAATTCTGTAGAATGGCCCATATACAAAAATCAATTAACCACAATATATTTTGTGATTCCAGAAGTTTCAAAAACTGTTTTTCAATAAAAACAAAAGTTATTCGTTTTTAGCATGTTAATTTAGAGTTTTAATTTTTATTGTACAGTAATAGTAATTTACTACTTAAATACATTAAAGTTATCCTTTTTGAGCCCCCCTGGTTGAGAACCACTAGGTTTAAAAATGAAATGAATTTGATTCTGACCTAGAGGCATGGATGGTGTGGCTAATGGTGACCACATAGCCTGCGCCTCCAACATCCAGGTACGGTCCAGTAAAAGTGATGAGACCAGGATTGGCTACAGCATGTAGGTACCTAAAAGACAAAAATACTAATAAATTAGACCACATTTTAAACAGAAAATGTACAAATTGATCAAAGTTAGCTTTTTTTCCCTCCCATACAATCTTCATACTATCTTCTTTTTGAACAAAAAAACCCTCTTGGGAATCTGACAGTTTGCTAAGCTTAGTCAACAGACTGTGGGATCTGTTGACCAGCGTCCCACTAGGAGTTTGAAGACCTCCATCCTGAGGGCTCAAATCTTACCATTGCCTCCTGGTGGGATCGAAGGCTTTGTCCATGAGCGAACCGGGGTAAATCCGCAGCACCCCATTGGGCGTTGCTATGTAACGCCTCACAATGTAGCAGTTGAGGCTGCTCATCTCCATAAGACTCATCCATTCATCTGTCACGTGACTGGTGGCCATCACCTCATTTCTCACAGAAGACTGGAAGACCAAAGAAGGAGAGGGGGTGTTAAAGAATTCTACTAAGCAGAGAATCATAAAGACCGGTGCGCTACATTTCCCTAATTAAAAAGAAGAATTAAAGAAGAGAGGAAGACTGCCAACTAGCAACTGCCAGAGAAGACTGAGAAACTAATGGTGTGACCACTAACTGTGAAAGACTGAGTCATTTCCAGGTTGGCCGTGAGAGGTGTTGCTGAGATGGGCAGTAAATGTGTTTGTGTGTACCTTCAAGCCTGGGTTGGCTATAAGCCGGGTGTTGTCACTCAGGTAAGCTGTGTAGTGCTCCACCATGCGCTTGGTCTCTGGCTGACTCAAGTGCTCATATGGAGAGGAGAAACTACCAGCAGACAACATCACTGTGGGACTCTCTGTGGAAAAAAGAGAGAGATGAATCAGTTGTGCTGCTTAATTATATTAGCTCCTAACCAATGATTATTAATCATCCCTTAGTACCAGTAATAGTCACTTAGAAAAAAGTACACTGATCAAATGTTTGGACTTAGTAAGTTAGTTAGTTAGGAAAAGTAATTAATACTTTTATTCATCAAAGGTACATTAAACTGATCCAAAGTGACAGTAAAGACTAATAAAATAAATAAATCTGATTCTTTTGAACTTCTATTTATCAAAGAACCATGAAGAAAAACATGCACAGCTCCCAATATTACACATTCACAAGCCTTTTCAATTTAATTTTTCATTTATAATAGATAAGGAAAGTTACTTAAGCACCAAACCAGCATATTAGAATGATTTCTGAAAGATCATTTGACACTGAAGACTGGAGTAATGGAAATTCTGCTGAAAAATCAGCTTTGTAATCAAAAGAATACATTTAATTTTAAATATATTAAAAACAGAACATAATTACTTTAAATTGTATTAATATTTAACAATATTACTGTTTTACTGTATTTTTGATTAAATAATCACAGCCTTGGTGAGCATCACAGACACAGATTATATACACTGCTGTTGAATAATATAATAATTATATATATATAATATATTGTGAAATATTATAACAATTTAAAATAATGTTTTTCTATTTTAATTCATCTTAAAATATAATTTATTCCTGTGATGCAAAGCTGACTTTTCATCAGCCATTATCTTCAGTGTCACATGATCCTTTAGAAATATTCTAATATGCTGATTTATTAGAAGCTTAATAGTTTTTGAAACCCGTGATATTTTTTTCAGGATTCTTTTATGAATAAAAAGTTAAAAAGAACAGCATTTATTCAAAATTCTATTCTATTTAACAATATAAGCCTTTACTATCACTTTTTATTAATTTAACACATCTTTGCTTAATAAAAGTATTAATTTCTTTTAAAGAAAACAGAAAGAAAAAAAATGTATCAACCCCAAACTTTGAATAGTAGTGTATATTGTTGGAAATTTTTTTTTTTTTTTAACATTTTATTCATCAAAGAATCCTGAAAAAGAATCACAGGTTCCAAAATAAATATTGCAGCACATGTTTCCAAGATAATAATAAATCAGCATATTAGAATGATTTCTGAAGGACCATGTGACACTGAAGACTGAAGTAATAATGCTGAAACTTCAGCTTTATTAAAACAGAAAATCACCATATATATCATACAATATATCACAATATTACTGTTTTTTTCTGGATTTTTTTTTTATAAAAACACAGCTCTGATGTGCAGAAAAGACTACTTAAAAAACATTAAAAATCTTACTGATTGCAAACTTCTGAACATACAGTGCATATAGTGTGTTTGTCTACTTTTTCACAGTTAACACAAATTTCCTTTTAAGGAAAATATTAAAATCAACAACACTTAAACAACAAAACTTTTCCACTTTATGGACATCTGGCATGCAATCCTCCACTAGTGTATTAACATTTATTTGGGCTTTGTTGGCAAAAATTAACTTGTTGAGCAAGAATGCAAAAAAACTTATGTAAGTGTTCTTACTAAAAAATATCTTAAAATAATGTCTCACTCCATTTTAAGTGAAACAGGAGCTCTGCATGGTCTTGTTTTTTTTTTAACAAGACACAGAACTTACCGACTGTAGCGAGCTGTTTAAAGTGAAGGCAGGAGCTGGGTTGCCCCAGAAGATCCAGTCGATGGTACAAGAGTTTGCTGCTTGGGGCCGTGTTCAGATTTTTCAGTTGCTTCACCGGGATCTCCGGCTGGACGTAAACTATACACAAGATAAACGAAGTGTCCTGAACCTGCAAAACAAAGAACAAGGTAAGTTAAAATATAAATCAATTAACAACTGACATTTCTTAACCTTAAACCATGATGTTTCTACTTTACGTTTTTGTGGTATTGAAAGGGTTAATGTGCCACCTAGAGAGGGCGATATGGAATTGCTTTTGCAGCGACGCGAGTTATTTTGGATATTTACCTTACAAACGTTGTCACCTCTTGGTATGAATTACGAAGCATTATTCAATGTGATGCTGTAATGCATTTGGATTTTTGTGTATGTGTGTATACTTAATTCTTTTTTCCCCCTTGGTCAGATGATGTACCCATTGAATGGTGTTATTAATCAATGGTTCTCTGCAGTGATTGGTTAAATGTTTAATGTCTTTTTAAATGTGATTTGTAATTGATATAGGAAGATACCTGATGAAGGTCATGCGACCGAAACGTTAAATAAATTTTGATATTTTTTGCATGTTTTGTAGTGTGTGGGATTTGTTTTTTGTAAGTTAAAATATAAAAAAAAATACATAAAACACAACATATCCTCAGCCTGCTTTAATCCAATGCTTGTTCCACTATGGAGGAATAGCTTACCAGTTTCCAAGCGTAGCTGACATTGTAAGCATCTCGACTGGGATCGCGTAGGCGGTTCATGTGCCAAGACAGAGAGGAGTTGACAGGCACAGCAATGACCTGGCTCCCCAGAGGCAGACTAACAAGAAACACACAACAGGAGCTTAGCAATCATGTGAGTAACACAGCAAACTTGAGCAACTGCAGAAACCCAGGTCTGTTTGAAATCCCATACACCCTCACCTGAGGATGTTTTGACGCACAGCAGCAAACCCTGGGATGTTCTCATAGTGGATGATGTCTGTATGGAGGGGAGCTTCAGTCATCAGGTAAGGACGGGTGAGAGACGGATGCATGAGGGTGTAGCCTGAAATAAATAAATAAATAACATTTTGCAGAAAATTTTCCACCCAGTTATTAACTTCAAGAATTGAATTTCCTGTTGGTCCTCTTTGTAAATCCCTAATTTGTATATGTAATGCATAACTTTTCCTTGCAAGCTGTGCCTGTGCTTCCTATTCCAATACAGTTTTTAACAGACTGTATATTGTGACATGTTTTCAGTACAATGTGCTAACAGATGGTCCATTGTGAGGTTCAAACCTTTCAGTTACCAGTCGAGATTTTCAACTACTAGGCTACACACAAACTCTGTGGACTGCGCAACACAGGGAGAGACTTTCTTTTGAAAAGAACTGAGAGGCAGTGCTATCACGTCTCTTTACTGAACAGCTGGAGACAGCAGGTGCCACTTCATTATCCCAGTCATTAGTACAAGACTGTATACTCTCAGGAACAGATAATCGCCCTCATTTTATTACATATGTAATACAACACACCCTTTTAGTGCAAAGTGGCAATTTCTGGCGGGCTTATCTAATTGTTTTAATATGTAGTAAGTGGAGGTTAAGAGTGTTGGAAATCCAGAGATACATCACGCTGCTGGGGGAAATTGTGGAAAAACTAAGAGATGTTATTTAGTGCAGGAAGAAGAAAGTGTAAATGAAACAGTGTCAAAATAAGGCCAACTGTGCTTAGTTTCATTCTTTGGTGGACAATGTTTGCATAAGCAGCTACTACTGCTACTTTTCAAGGAGAAAAAAAATAAAATCTTCTCCCCAAAAAGTTCAAATCATCAGAGTTTTGCTGTTCCAACTTTAAGAAACTGGCATGATGTCAGCCTTGGATCTGACTCTGATCCGCCCAATGTGGGACAGCTGATTTCCCTAATGAACTGTTAAAGGTTACTGGCCTTCAGTTTAGTGTTTTGTGTGTGTGAAGATCAGACCTCCAAGTTAGAAAATGTCAAGCTTAAAGTGATTCTTCACCCAAAAATGAAAATCTTTCATTTATTACTCACTTTCATGTCATAAGACCTTCAGATCTTCAGAACACAAATTAAGATATTTTTAATGAAATACTACCTTTTCAGGGCCTTGAAAGTGGTAGCTGCTGTCTATGCAGGGTCAGAAAGCTCCTGGATTTCATCAAAATTATCTTAATTTGTGTTTTGATGATGAACAAAGGTCTTACGGGTTTGGAATAACATGAAGGTGAGTAATTAATGACATAATTTTCTTTTTTGTGTGAACTATTCTTTTAAGTGAGACAAAAGGAAACATTTAAAACAAGTTTGGCTCCAAAAACACCAAAAATAATTATTAGCACATGCGTCTCCATACCTTTATTGTCTATGAGGAAGGTATATGAGGCCAGGGAGTCTTGGTAGTAGGTGACATCCTCCAGTATGTATGCCAGATTCACATCCACTCCAACTACACCTAGCAACAAGTTTCCAAAGTAGCATGGCCGGCTGACAGTCATGATGAATCCTATGAATGGAAAAACAGAGGAAGTTACTTTCAAACTGTCCCTATACTATTAAAGGAACACTCCACTTTTTTTTTGAAAATAGGCTCATTTTCCACCTCCCCTAGAGTTAAATAGATGAGTTTTACGATTTTTGAATCCACTCAGCCGATCTCTGGGTCTGCCGTTAGCACTTTCAGCATAGCTTAGCATAAATCATTGAATCTGATTAGACTATTAGCATCTTTTTTCACTTGACCCTTCTGTAGTTACAGTGTGTACTAAGACCAACAGAAAATGAAAAGTTGCGATTTTACTATACTCTATATAACTATACTCTTATTCTGGCGTAATAATCAAGGAACCAAGCTTTACCATGGGTGCAGCAGGCGCAATGATATTACGCAGCGCCTGAAAATAGTCCCCATCTGTTTAACTCTAGGGGAGTTGGAAAAGGAGCCTATTTTCAAAAAAAGTGGAGTGTTCCTTTAAGTCACACTATGTAAACAGTAATTCGTGAAGAAACATTATTAACTGTGAGGTACAAGGCATTGCCAAAAGGCCAACAATACTCAAAAACAACTAGGGCTGCACTTGAATAAAGATTTTTCTGGTCGACTAGTTATCATTCATTTTAAGCATTAGTTGACTATTAGTCACACATTTATTAATGAAAAATATAAATAATAATGAGCCTTTAATCGCCTACATAGCCTAATAAGCGCTCAAGTGCACGCAAAAAAGCTTGCCACAGCGCACCGGCAGACATAATTATGAATGTGTCAGGAGAAAACAGCAAGGAGTTAAACTAAACTAGACTGATTTCATTGTTTTCGGCTTAAGAGATGAAGTCTGAGAAGATTTGTTTTCTATTTAAATTGGTTTATTTAAAAGTAGTCATTTCACTCTCTTTAGATACATTTTTCATGTCTGTAAGGCAAGTATACACAGAGTTTAGAAGTTTCACGCTCAAGTTCATAGAGACCAAGATGGCAGAAAGCGCATCCTATTTGCTTTCATTATTTTAGAAAAGCACAACATTTCATTGTTATTCTGAGAGCACACAAATAAACTGAGTCTTTGCAGATTTAAAAGGTGTATTAATTTTATCTGTATGACCAAAAAATGACAGTATTTTAAGAGCAAGTGGCCGCACCAGTGTCTCCATCTCCAGTTCAGATTCCACACTCCACACAGACACTTCAACAGCGCATTTTTCTAGGTTGACATTAGATTTAGCTGCCATGTTTTATCTTTCAGATAAAAAGCCATACTTGAGATCGATGAATGATAGGTGAGCATTTGGATGTCCTGCCTGATCTACTGTATTACCACATAGACGAGCCGTTATTGATCTGTCCGTCATGGACTCTGTGACTTCGCCACTTCCTGTGGATTTTTTTTCTGTGGCTAAGCGACTAATACAATTTTGGTCAACCAAGCCTCTTCTCATCGACTAACGGTTACTTTAACTATTAGAGGGCAGCCCAAAAAACAATAAGCTATTTTCCAGTTTAAAGTAGATACATGGGTGTTTCTTAGATCTTAAAGGGATAGTTCACCCAAAAATTAAAATTCTGTCATTGATTACTCATCCGCAGGTCGTTCCAAACCTGCAAGACCTTAGCTCATTTTCGGAACACAAATTAAGATATTTTTCATGAAATCCTAGCACTTTCTGGCCCAGAAGAGAAGAAATTGTTGAATAAAGTCATTATTTTTGTTTTCTTTGCACACTAAAAGTACTCTCATAGCTTCATAACATTAGGTTTTAAACACTAATGTCACATGGACTATTTTAACAATTTACTTACCACCTTTCTAGAACTTGAACATGTCAGTTGCGTTGCTGTTCATACAGTGTTCAGAAGCTCTCGGATTTCATCAAAAAATATCCTAATTTGTGTTCAGAAGATGAACGAAGGTGACATGAGGGTGAGTAAAGACAGAATTTTCATTTTTGGGTAAGCTATTACTTACATTGGCAACTTTTTTGTCACAAAGGTTGATTTTTCCTTGACATCATTTGTTTTCACCACTTTCTATGGTACCACTATCTATAATTCATAGATTTTCTTTTTTTTACCCTCGTCCCAGACAACTTACACTAAAAATAAAAATGTCAAAATTCAGTTCTACATTTCAAATCAAATTTATGACTGTTCCTCCATTTCCTTCAGGCATTATTTTCATAACAGCCTAATTAAGTTTTATCAAAATCTAGAAAATGAGCTTTGAGACATTTTTATGAACCAATAAAAATACAGATAAATATCACTTGTGAGCAAATTTGTGTGATGCATCGTTTCCAAACAATCTATAATTTCTTCAGAATGACTTCCTGTCTAGCAGCAGCCCCATAAGGCTCTGCATTTGTGATTTTTGGCTTTACTTATAATTTAAGTTTACAGTATATAGCACCATGGAAACTTTCTGGTGCAGAGCCACTTCTTCTGAGATCCTGTGAGTGCATATGGTTTGTCAGAGGGAATGTTAATGTGCAAGACTCGAGCTTGATGCCAAGTTCAAGATCTTAACTTACCGTCTCCCATCTGGTCCGCATAAGGCAAGCTGAAGGAGGCCACGTCGATCATACGATTGGGGAGGTTGATGTAGAAGCGACCCACAGTGGTCTCCAGGTTACTGAGCTGGTTTAAAACCATCATACTGCCCTTCACGACAGGCAGGGCGGAACGATCCGGAACGCCATACTTGACAGAGTTCTGTTCGGCCAGGTCTCGCAAGAAGGCCAGCTCCTTGAGTCCCGTTACTCCTTCTGAGGACGACAGTACAAAAAAAATATTAAAACGGACATTTTTCCTCAATATGTATGTAATATGTGTCTCTCGTGCACTCATTGGGTTTTGGAACAAAGCTAATATCAACCTATTTATCTACATTTTCATAGACATTGTGGGTGTTTTGTAAAGGTTTTGCTTCTCTGGCCCACAGTAATAGAAAGCCATTCATATCCCACATGGATTCCTCAACCGCAGAGCTAAAAATCACACTTAATCTATTTCCATCATGAAATGGTGGTTTTGGAGCTTTAACAGAAAGAATAGGTGGTTTAGTCTTTCACTTCTGAAGGAACATTCAATTCTGTTGAATTGTTACTGGACTTGACATGAATTTCAACACTTTAGTCTATTAATCTGACACTGTGGCAAGGTTTAATATGTGAATATAATACAACTTGTCAGAAATTAACCAGACTTCAAATAAACAAGGAAATATGAGTAATTCCCTGTGTGTGTGTGTGTGTGTGTGTGTGTGTGTGTCTCCTTTAGAGCCTCACAATACCTAGTCAAAGTAGCAAAACCCACACAGCCAAGCTAATCAATCTAAATCATATCTCTGAGTCATCTAATGCATGAAAAAAGGCCTTTCTCACTCTTTCATGTCACTGAGCGGCCTTTGATGTATTGTCGCATTTCTCTTTCTTCTTTTCGATGATCTCCATTTTAATTTTCATGATGCCAAACTAATGTATGCTAATGGCAAGCTAATACATGCGGGGAGAGGAACAGCTGAGGAGAGCAATATAATGGAGAGTGGTTTCTTGCGGTAGACGAGTAAACATGCACACACAAAGACCTGAAGAAAGATGAAGGGGCGTCAAAACAGCTGAGCGCGTTTTGAAAAAGCACAAACATGCACACAGGTGTTCACCATGAGGCCTCATTGGATACGAGACAAAGAGCCAATAAAAAAGCCGCACTCCTTGGCGATATCTCACCGTTCATGAGAGCATAGGTGAGGATCATGACAGAGTTGTTGAGGTGACGGTTCTCCTCTTTGACCACACTCAGGGTTGCTCTCTTTTCGTGCTCTGATGAATCTCTGGAGGTGATGCCCGATGACAGGTAGATTATCACCATGTCGGTGTCTGTGAGAGGGAAGATGATACTGAATATAATAATTTCAGACCATACACACCAAAATAAGGTGTATAATGCTCCAACAACTATTTCTCAGGGGTTAATTCTAAATGATATAATATTCTATATTCTATATTCTATACAATAAAAACTGATTAGCTATTTTTTCTTGCTTTTTCTTTTTTTTTATATGACAAATTCCTCCCTAACTTATTATTAAAGGGATAGTTAACTCAAAAATGAAAATGTTGTCAATGTTTATTCACCTTGTATGAGTTTCTTTATTATGTTGAACATTAAAGATGGTAACAGTTTGGCTTTTCTGTTAAAATCAACCTTCACTATGGTTGATTCTTGTCTGATTGTATGCTAGTTTGATTTTATTGTGTGCATTTAAATATGATCATTAAGCATTTTTGGTTATGCTTTCCTTAAAGCCCGTATTCATATTTTATATTTATGCATATATTATAAAGCATTTTATTTTTTTTTTAGAATAACTGTTTTCTATTTGAATATATTTTCAAATGTAATTTAATCCTGTGATTTCAAAGCTGAATCTTTAGCATCATTACTCCATCACATGATCCTTCAGAAATCATTCTAACATTCTGGTTTGCTGCTCAAAAAACATTCATTACAATTAAAAACATTAATTACTATTATAAATAATAAGGTTCAAAACACTGAAAACTTTTGAGTAGAATTTTCTCAGGTTTCTTTGATGAAAAGAAAGTTCAGAAGAACAGGTTTTATCTGAAATACAAATCTTTTGTAACATTATAAATGTCTTTATCATCACTTTTGATCAATTCAAAGCATACATATATATATATATATATATAGCGCTTTTAAATAGTATAGTGTATAATGTTACAAAATCTTTTTACTTCAGATAAATGCTGATTCTTGAACAGCAAATCACTGACATTTGACATTGGAGACTGGAGTAATGATGCTGAAAATTTAGCTTTGATCTCAGGAATAAATTACATTTTATAATATATATTCAAATTGAAAACAAGTATTTAAAATAGTAAATATATATATTTTTAAATTTACTGTTAGTTTTTGCTGTACTTTGGATCAAATAAATGCAGGCTTACTGTTCAAAAACCCTTGACTGGTATTGTATCTACTAACTGTTACACCTTTTGAAGTATCATGCATTAAAACATGTGAAAAGCAAACCTTCAAATATTATAATGCATTTTAACAGAAAGGCTGTACACAAAGGCTTTTTTTTTTTTTAAATACAAATGTATAAAATCTCTTTCAGAGATAAATAAAATTAGTGTAATTAAACTTTTACCTGAAAACCCTGTAGATACTGGCCACAACCGTTCAGTTAAAGTGCATTAAAAAAAATAATAATAATAAAACAAATAAATAATATAAACACTTCAACAGTCACTTCTATTTTTGAACATAAATATGAAAATGCAGTATTCTAACTTAATTTTTTGTTCATGAACGAAAATATTTTGTAATATGACTTTGATGTACATTTTCCATGGTAATGCAATGTCTGATTTTAAAATAGTTTTCAAAGGATGAATTTTGAGATGTTAAGTTTTCAAGTGATATATAATTTCTTACGACTTCTAAAGCGTAATAGAGAAAAAGGCAACAAAGAAAGTCTTTTTGTGACAAAGGTCAGAACTCCTGTTATGAAGTAGATTTTTGAGGTGCACTCTTGTCATAAATTAATCTATTACTTTTCTTACATAATTTAAAACACAAAAAAATTGTTAAATATCTATTTAGGAGTCCTAGACATTTCCAATGATATATAAGTTTGTCATGATTAAATTGGGAGTTATTTGTAAAATGGTGAAGTAATCTTAGGCTTAAACATTAAAGAACACTTTTGTTAACACAAAACAAAAAAACACTAAAGGTAGGAAATTACAAGGTGTTGGTAAATCTACTGTACAGAAGTTCTGGCACTTACTAGTCGGCTGTCTGATGACAATACTTGTGTTCCTCAACAACTGAAAGGCTTTCTGGAAGCCTAGTGCGTGTTGGGTAGAGCTGTCAGATGCTTTAACGTTGTTGATGAAGGTGCTCATCTTCCTCTTTGTCTCGCTGGTAGCAGGTGAGAGGAAGCTCTTGTAGCACTGATCCAGAGAGCAGGAACGAACAGCATCTGCTATTGTCAACACTGAGATCTGAGGAAAAAAAAAAAATGATGTTAAGTGCCAAAAACAACAAATGCAATTAGTGGAGAGTATATGACGATGATGATGATGATGATATCACTTCCTTACTTTATCATGTTCATCAATGGAGTTAAGGATGATTAGCGCTGCATCACGGGCAATCTGGAGCTGGGTCTCAGTGACGGAGGCACCGTGGTCTATGATCACTACAATATGTTTCGACTGCGGCCTTACTGCCGAAACATACACAGGCCTGCCAACACAGAAAAAAGAAAGAAAAAAAATCAAGATTTACGGTCGCCTTATTTGCAGGACGCAAGAACCCTGCAGAACGACTTTTCCTGGACTGTGACGGCAAGAAGCCAAGTGAAGTCTTGGCGTGATTCCCGCTCTCTTCACTACAGTGTTTGTGCAAGAGATCCTGTACTCTATTGTGTTGTTTTTGGAAACCCTTTTTCAACTCCAACACTGTGAAAAAGCTGTCCATATTGTCTAAATCTCATATATACATCCTATAAGTGGCTGAAAACCTGTTAGTACCAGAGTTTCTTGTGTAATCTCCAGCAGGAGGAGAGAAGTTGTGGGAACGGGGGCAGAAATGAGCCTATCTTTCAGCACCGGCACACATTGCCCACAACACCGTGTGGCAGATTCCAGTGGGGTTTAGTAGGGGCGACCCTGCATTCCAGTCAAGGGCATGTGGCCTATTGTAACTACGCTAAACAGACCAAAAAGGCCTCTCTAGAATGTAATTTACACCCTGCCACACAAGACGCTAAATTTTGAGGTGCCCATGACAGTATGAGAGTGGATACCTTACAGATCACAGTTCTTGTGCAAAAAGAGAAAATGCAACCTTTAGTTGGGCCCTATAAAAATCTGTAAATCTGGTCTTAGTACACAATGTAACTACAGAAGAGTCAAGTTTTAAATAAGAAAAATACTGAAAATATTTTGTCATTTTTGAACGAGATGCTAATGGTCTAATCAGATTTAATGATTCATGCTAAGCTATGCTAAAAGTGCTACCGGCAGACCAGGAGATCAGCTGAATGGATTCAAAAACTGTAAAACTCATCTGTTTAACTCTATGGGAGTTGGAAAATGAGCCAATTTTCAAAATTCCTTTAACAACAATTACATTTTTTAGGCCTCTATGAAATACAGTCAAACCAAAAATTATTCAGACACCAGGTATAATTTTTAATATATTTTTTTTACTAGTGAACGGACAATATGAAGGACACTATAATTTATTTGTGTAAGTGAGGATAGCAAAATAAAGTAAACTGTGACATATTATTATTGACATATTACTACCAGTAAAACTTTGGGACCAAAAACTTAATTTGACACTTTGACCTGACCATGTTTTGTTACATACCTTTCTATCAAAGTTATCTGACAGTATCAAGATGAATTTGTTCTGACACAGTATAACTCTTGAATTCTTGTCATTTTATTATTATCATTTTCTAAACTATAGCAAATAAACTGATAATGTGAGAAATGTTAAAGGTGTCTGAATACATTTTGGTCTGACTGTATGTTTTATTTTACGATTTATGAAGGCATATGTAATTCAATATATAATTTATACAGATAATGTACTCACCCCCTTGTCATCCAAAATGTTGATGTATTTCTTTTTTCAGTCGTAAAGAAATTATGTTTTTTGAGGAAAACATTTCAGGATTCCTCTCCATATAATGGACTTCTATGGTGCCCCCAAATTTGAACTTCCAAAATGCAGTTTAAATGCAGCTTTAAAGGGCTCTAAACAATCCCAGCCGAGGAAGAAGAAAATTGCCCTACATCGCTGTAGAAGTACCAACCCAGTGTTTACAAAGTGAACATGCAAAGAAGATCAAATGCCCTTTACAAAAAAAGGTAAAACAGCGTTGTAGGACGATTTTAAAGTTGAAGAGTACATTATCTGTACATTTTTGTTGTGAAAGTGAACCAATCCTTTAATTAAGCTTTAATAATAATCATTTCGTATTAGTAGTAGTATTACTTTAAGATATATTAGTAATATATTTCTGTCACAATTTCTTCAAGTTTAACCAGACTTTTATTTTGACGGGTAGCCTTGAAGAGTTTTGTTAGTGTGTGTATAAGATACAACAATAGTTTTTCTCAAAACAAACTGCAAAATGCTCATAAAGTGACTCTCAGAGCAGCTCTGGAGATAATGTTCATTAGTTCACAATGTCATTTAGTAAGACCGCAGAGGCTGAAAAACCGCAAGTGTCACATGCGCTTCAGTATGTGTAATAAACAAAAATCTGTGCCATTTATTCACATTTATGCAGAACATTCACATTTAAATGTTTGTTTTTTTTTAAGCATAATATTCACAGAAACTAGTCCATATCGCAATCTGATTTAAATGAAATGATCTACTTTTGATTTATTCGTCCAAAATTTAAATGTTATACAGTAAAGTCCATTTTTATGACTGGATTCTGCAATTCCATCCACATTTTCCGCAACGCGGAAATCAAAGGCTCTATTTTTAGCTGGTCTGTAGAGACAATTCCTTTTTTGAAGTACTAAAATAAAGACAAAAACAGCAAAAGCATTTGACTTTAACAAATAAGATTTCTAAATAGTATCAGTCTAAGTAAACTATTTTTAAAAAGGCAGTGTTGACAAATATGCACTTGGGTGGTGTGCATGAATGTTTTTGCATTTTATTAAAACAGGAAAGTTACCAAAAAAAAAGTCTCATTACCAATAATGCCCTAATGACAATGATGAACGGGATTCAATACTTAGCTGTAGGGTATATCAGTGTTCAGAGTGAAGACTTAAAGGACAGTGTGTGTGTGTGTGTGTGTGTGTGTGTGTGTGTGTGTGTGTGTGAGAAAGAGAGAGGGAGAAAAAGAAAGAGAGAAAGCTCTTTGTACCTGCTCCTGTGCTCGAATGTGCCCTTGCAGTGAAACTTGTGAGCAGGAAACACAGTGAAAATACCCTCCTCTGAGCTGAAGTACTGCCACTTGATCCCTGGATTGGACTTCAGGTTGTCTGCCAGCACTAAAGTCAAAGAGAATGCAAGAATAGTTTGAAAAGTTTGAAATCTTTTGTATTACACTATGGCCTCTTCTTAAAAAAATAATAAAATAAACTAATACCTAAAAGACCAAACATGTAAATAAGTAAACAAATCAGCAAGCAAATAAATAAATATTTGGTCCATTTATCCATTATACGTCAATCTCAATCACTACTTGTCAAGCCATATATCATCATTAAAGTCTAAAGCATTCTTTCACAGAAACATTAGTATCTAAAATGTCACAAACTCCCAAAGACAATCATCCAGAACGAATTTAATATGCCATGCAGCATGGATCTATATGAATGGTGTGTGCACTTGAAGCAGGCAGCTGTAGGGTTCGTGTCAGTTGAACAGGCCCCAGCTGTGTGACGGCCGGAGCCCAGACAAGCTGATCCTTTCCAAACACTCGAGAAGCACAGCGATCACCACTCTGCTGCCATCAATTCAAGCGTTTATTTACTTAACAGGAGCTGGGAAGTGAAGGAAAGTGGGGAAAAGAACAAGAAAAGAAGGAATACAACTGAAAGAGAGGCAGTGGAGCTATTCAGGAGGGCTGATAATGTCTGATTAAATGTATAATACTTTTCAGAATGGACTTTATGGCTTGGATTTTTTACAACCAAAGTCGGAAAACTGAGTCACACTGAGTCACATAAAGAGGATAAATGTGTGCTACGAGAGGTTACCCAGGTCAAATAAATGACTTGTGATTGAACCACTCCTTTTAAACCTGCCGACACACCTCAAAGGCCAATATATACTCTACCAGTCGTTTTTTAGTTTTTTAAAGTTTTTTTAAAAGAAGTCTCTTCTAATCGCCAAGCATGCATTAATTTGATCCAAAATACAGCAAAAGCAGTACAATTTCGAAATATTTTTACTATTTAAAATAACTGCTTTCTATTTGAAAATATTTAAAATGTAATTTATTCCTGTGATCAAAGCTAAATTTTCAGCATGATTACTCCAGTCTTCAGTGTCGCGTGATCCCTCAGAAATCATTCTAATATGCTAATTTGCTTTTCAAGAAACGTTTATTATTATTATTATCAACCTTTAAAACTGTTGAGTAAATTTTGTTCAGGATTCTTTGATCAATAGAAAAATCCAAAGATTAGCACTTATCTGAAATAAAAAGGGGAGGTGGGAGAAGAAATTGTAAAAATTAATACTTTTATTTAGGAAGGATGCTTTAAATTGATCTAAAGTTATGGTAAAGACATTCATAATGTTACAAAAGATTTCTATTTAAAATAAATGCTGCCTGCTGAACTTTATATTTATCAAAGAAACCTGAAAAAAATTATATTTGGCGGTTTTCAACAATAACAATAATAAATGAGCAGCATTTTTTGAGCAGCAAATCTGAATATTAGAATGATTTCAGAGAGATCATGTGACTGCAGTAATGATGCTAAAATTTCGGCTTTGAAATCACAGGAATAAATTACATTGTAAAATATACTGAAATAGAAAAGTTATGTTAAATAGTACAAAAAAATAATAATAATTGTACTGTTTTTGCTGTACTTTGGATCAAATAAATGCAGGCTTGGTTAACAGAAGAGACTTTAAAAACATTAAAAATCTTTTGACTTTTGATTGGTAGTGTAATATAACACAATAAAGAAGGAAAAAGGTAATTAAAGTAAACACTAGCTTTAGGTTCTACAGAGACATGGAATAGCCTTTCCCAATTCTGATCAAAAATAAACAGTTCTTCAAAATTCCGTAAAAACCTGCAGAACAAAAA
The DNA here is from genome assembly GCA_033026305.1 of Cirrhinus molitorella. Classification (NCBI taxonomy): domain Eukaryota; kingdom Metazoa; phylum Chordata; class Actinopteri; order Cypriniformes; family Cyprinidae; genus Cirrhinus; species Cirrhinus molitorella. The sequence continues at coordinate 21,386,849 of CM065130.1, forward strand.
AAAAGGATGCTAAGCACAAACAGGCGTCCCAACCACAAATGAGCCATCAATCCATACCCGAAGTATAAACAGGAACTTTACAGCATGTTGACAGCTTTAAAATATCATACACATGTGCCGCTCCAAGAGTGCTAAATCCCCCATCCAGTGTTTATAGCTGAGGAGCAGAGTCATGACGTGACACCCTTTCATTTCCTATATCCCTTCATTCCACTTCAAATCTACACCGAATGTTATATTTCTTCTTGCTTTTAGTGCTGTCAACTTCATGTTTATTTTTTCACTATCAAAAAAAGTTGCATTTGCCTCTTCCTGGTAAAAAAGTAGCATTATTATGATATCTTGTTCTAACAAATCAAAAGCGTTGTTCTTAGCCAATTACTGGTTTGTTAGTATGTTCAGCTGTTTAGCTTGCTAGGGTTAACTGTGGGCTAACTGTGAAACTAATAACTTGGCTAACTGTAAAACCATGTTTTTTTTTTTAGGGTTGTTTGATGAATAGAAAGTTCAAAGGAACAGCAAAGAAAACAAAATAGGTGGAGACCAAAACAGAAGAAAATAAATTGTTAAAATTGTTAAATAAAATTGACATTTTTGTTTTCTTTGCACACAAAAAGTATTCTTGTAGCTTCACAACATTAATGGTTGAACCACTGATGTTAAATTTACTTTTTTTAAATGTTGTCCTGCTGTTGTGCTGCTGTCTATGGAGGTTCAGAAAGCTCTCGGATTTCATCAAAACTATCTTAATTTGTGTTCTGTAGAGAAACGAAAATATTACAGGTTTGGAATGACATGAGGATGAGGAAGTTTGGATGAACTATTCCTTTAAAAGTGATTTTTTTTTTTTTAAACACTCGGATAGCACTGTTCTTACACTTAAAGGGCTACTCCACCCCAAAATGAAAATTTTGTCATTAATCACTTACCCTCATGTCGTTCCAAACCCGTAAAAGCTTTGTTTGTCTTCGGAACACAATTTAAGATATTTTGGATGAAAACCGAGAGCTTTGCGGCTGTCCCATTGACTGCCAAGTAAATAACACTGTCAAGGCCCAGAAAAGTATGAAAGACGTTGTCAAAATAGTCCATCTGCCATCAATAGTAGTTATTTTTGCCTTTTTGCCTTTAACAGTACTTATTTTTCTATCAGCAACAAAGTAAGTACATACTTTCAGTGCTTCTAAAGTTGGGACACAGCATTATGACAGTCAGTAGAACTCTTACAGAACTCTTTGGAAATAAACAGACGGAGATGTTGAAGAGGAGTAATGGGTGAAACAAAGGACACCAAATGGGGGAAGGGGGATGTTGGGAAATAAGAACCAACCCTACAAACTAAATCAAAGACACACATCACATCACACTCTAACACAACATTATCTCTCTCTTTCTCTCTCTCTCTCTCTCTCTCACATCACTCTATTCTCAAGGTTTTTCCTCTCTCTTAATTGTTTCGTCTCTTTTGCCCCTCTCTTCCCCCGCCCTCATCTTTTCATCAATGTTTAGACTAACAGGGATCAAATGTGACTGATGACTGCCTGCATGGTTAGCAGGGTCAGCATTCAGTGAAAAATGAAGGGAGAGTGGTAACATGAACTCCTGATGACTGCTTTACAAAAATAAGCATCTGTATGAAGATGAATTGGGATAATCTGTTCTGGAGCAAGAGCGAGTGTGTGAGGCCAGAAGGAGGGAGAGTTTGAACTAAGGTGCCTTGAAAAAAAAAGGTAAGCGTGTTAAGGACTAAACCTGAGAATGAACTGTGATGTTATTGTACACTACAATGTCCTTTTTTTAGTTGGTCAAACTTCGAATTGGGGACGAATTCTCACTATTAACTACAGATGACGTCAAAAGTTTACACCCCCTTCCAGAATCTGCAAAATGTTACTTAATTTACCAAAATAAGAAAGATCATACAAAATGCATGTTACTGTTTATTACTATTATAAAAGTGACCCCGTTCAAAAGTTTACATTCCCTTGATTCTTAATACAGTACTTTGTTGTTATCTGAGTGTTTCCTTTTTTGTTTGTTTGTTTAATGATAGTTGTTTATGAGTCCCTTGTTTGTCCTGAACAGTTAAACTGCCCACTGTTCTTCAGAAAAATCCCTTAGGACCCACAAAATCTTTGGTTTTCCAGCATTTTTGTGTATTTGAACCCTTTCCAACAATGACTGTATGCTTCTGAGATCTGAGGTACTCATATGAAATGCTTACTGATGCTTCAGAAGGAAAAAAACTATGCATTAAGAGCCAGGGGTTGAAAACTTTTGAACATGGAGATGTGTACATTTTTCTTATTTTGCCTAAATATCATGTTGTATTCATTTATTACTGCCATACAGAAGCTATAGAAGCCTTCAAAATCTCAACACCCATTCACAGCCATTATAAAGCTTGGAAGAGCCAGGACATTTTTTAATATAACTCCGACTGTATGCGTCTGATAGAAGAAAGTCATGTACACCTAGACTGGCTTCAGGGTGAGTAAATAAGTCCCTATGTACCATTTTTAATATAATATTTTTTTATAGTGAAATATATAATAGGGAGACCTATGTAATCCAATTCATGAATCAATTATTAAGTTATTGGTTGAATTCAGACTAACCACTTGCTGAATCTATCATAGGAGTTACTGAATGAACTGATTTCTTCTGTATTCTTTTGTCTAGTATGTAGTTAAAACAACTATAGGGGGCTTGGGGGGCTTTCCCGTTGCAAAACACTGATGTATCTGATATGAAGAGGTGCTGTTGACACTGGCGCAGTGTATAAAGTGATAAAAACATACACTTCCTGAATGGTGAGGTAGAGCAGATATAAAGGGGAAAGAGCACAGAGGTACAAAGCTGTGGTCACTTAAAAGGGAAGGAATAAAAACAGAGAGATGAGAGGAGAGAAAATAAAGTATTTCCACACGCAAATGAGCGAGGTCACGTATTCAACAGCCTTGTTCAGTTTTATCTCACTCAAAAGGCCATAGAAATCTTTGAAGATTTGACGTCAGAAAAAAATATATTGTTCTTTGCAAATGGTTGCCATGGCAGCAGCTGGATAAGTGAAAATTGGCTTTGGGTTTTTGAAGCTTAGACACTGTGTGTCTGTCTGTCTCTGTGTGTGTGTGTGTGTGTGTGTGTGTGTGTGTGTATTAGTTATACCCACCAGAGTTAAGGTCTCGTCCTGGGTTGAAAGCTCGGCTATTGACTGTAGGGGAGAGACGATCACAGCTGATGGTCTTAGAAACATTGGCGTTAAAATGACCATCAAATCTGAAATCAGAGAGAAGACAAAACATCAGTACACATTCTTTTAACCGGTGATAATTAGAAAGTGACACTGAAGGAAACACACTCCAGCACTTGATTGGTGAGTGCTCAGTTTGTTCAAGGCCTCAGTCGTGAAGAAAAACGAAACTGAAGTGTTTCTCATTCTATAATAACAGCTTTTACAGTTTTGTGGTAAAACCCCCTGAGGAAGACTGCGTCGATATCTATTTCTACCAGCTGCACAGCTCTTCTGCAGAAGATGAAAGAGAAAGATGGAGGGATGCAGGCTGCGGGGAGAGAAGGATGACGAAGAGCAGATGGGAGAACCCTTTTGATTTTATTCACAGTATCCAACACTTTTAGACAGGCATGAAGAGGCAAATTTATACATGAAATATAAATATATAAATATAAAAAGAAACAGCCAAAATTTGCTCTGATGTTTGGGTTCAGTAAGGTTTTTTTTTCTCAAATACTTCCATATACTTTTATTCAGCAAATATGCATGAAAATGACTAAAGACAGTAAAGACAGACATTTTTAATGTTAGGAAAAATATATTCAAAGAAACCTGCAAAAACAAAAATACTGTTTCCACAAAAATACATAGATAAAAATACAAAAAATGTTTCTTGAGCATCAAATATTAACATCATGTGTTTTCTGAAGTATCATGTGACATTGAAGACTAGAGTTAAGGTCATTGCACATGGAGTCCAAATGGACATTTTTGTCTGAGTATTTTGCACGTTAAAAAATAAATATGGCCTAAAACAAACAAATTGGATCGGGTTAGATTTTTTTGTGCTTTTTGCATCCGTAGCAAGCATTTTAGGAGGTGTTTTGACAGTTCTGAGCCACTGTACAATCAAACGCCAAAATCCAGAATTGCAGCTGACATCCATCCACTTCGTCTCACAGCACAAAGCACTGTAAAGATCCTTGTACACTGATTTCACAGAAATTATTGGTCTTTTTTATAATATGTGGCTCCTGTAACCCTAGCAAAGCATCCTGAAGTAAACTCTGAATCACCTGGGATAATCCCACAGCTCATTAATAAGGAGGTGAGCATAAAAAGTCTCTCATTCCTCTCAATATCCTATAATTGGATGGACCCAATATGCCCACTCTTTTTTTTTTTTAAGAAGAGAGTGGACAACAAAATGATCCTCGTTGCTTGAAGATTCCATTTTGTATTGTTTACAAATGTTTTCACAATAGATTAATTAATACGAAGCAAACTCAGTGTGCAAGGTTTCTGTGCGTGACAAATTTTTAGGATTACGAATACGAAAAAACGAATAAGAAAATTTTGGACTCTGTGCGCAATGACTTTAATGGCTGCTGACAATTCATCATTGGAATAAACCAATATATGAAAATATATTAAAAAAGCAAATGGTTATTACAAATTATAATAATCCTTCACAATATTACTTTTTCCTGTATTTTTACTCGAATAAATGCTTTGGTGAGAATAAGAGACTTCTAAACTAAGAAAACTTTCTAAAACATAAATTATGTGTGACCCTGCACCATAAAACCAGTCCTAAGTAGCACGAGTATATTTGTCGCAATAGCCAAAAATGCATTGTATGGGTCAAAACTATAAATTTTTCTTTTATGCTAAAAATCATTAGGATATTAAATAAAGATCATGCTCCATGAAGATATTTAGTACATTTCTTACCATAAATATATATACCATATAATATATACTTTTTAAATAGTAATATGCATTGCTAAGAACTTAATTTGGAAAAAATTTAGAGGCGATTTTCTCAATATTTAGTTTTTTTGCACCCTCAGATTCCAAATTTTCAAATAGTTGTATCTCGGCCATATATTGTCCTATCCTAACAAACCATACATCAAGCTATATAAATCTCAATATCAAAAAAACGGACCCTTATGACTGGTTTTGTGGTCCAGGGTCACATATACACTGCCGTTTAAAAGTTTGAGATCAGTAAGATTTTTAATGTTTTTCAAAAAAGCCTCTTCTGCTCATTAAGGCTGCAATTATTTGATTAAAATATTGATTTAATTAGTAATATTGGAAAATATTATTGCAATTTAAAATAGTGGTTTTCTATTTTAATATACTTTAAAATATAATTTATTCCTGTGATGCAAAGCTGCATTTTCAGCATCTTTACTCCAGTCTTAAGTGTCACATGATCCTTCAGAAATCATTCTAATATGCTGATTTATTATCTATGTTGCTTTTTTTGAATGAATGAATGAATAAAACGTTAAAAAAACAGCATTTATTTAAAAGTTTGATGTCAGTATATTCTTAATACTTTTATTCAGCAAGGATGTGTCAAATTGATAAGCCTTGATTGACTAAGACTATTAAAGTAAAGACTATTGTTAGAAAAGATTTCTATTTTAAATAAATGCTGTTCTTTTAAATGTTTTAACCATCAAAGAATCCTGAAAAAACTACTAAAAATATTAAGCAGCACAACTGTTTCCAACATTGATTAGAAATCAGCATATTAGAATGATTTCTGAAGTATTGTGTGACACTGAAGATTAGAGTAAAGACTGATGAAAATTCACCTTTGCATCACAGAAATACAACTGTATGAATGGAACGTATGAAATATGTCTAAAATTCCATTTTAGGATAAAAATCAAATCTTAAAAGTAAAGGTTAAAAACTAAATCTAAACAAAAGTCTATTAAACGTGCCATCGATGCAGAGCTTTATGCTTGGTTGCATGTTGACAGCATTAATTAGTGGCACAGTGGCCATTAGTGTTCTGGAACCTGACTAGATTTGTAATTAACAATCATGAGTCTTGTCTATGCAGAATATGCTGCAAAAGAATAATATTTCTTGCCGCCCATTATGCTGCTGTTTCAGGTCTCTGCCTGCTCTAATCGAGCAGTGATCTAAGCAGTGTCTCCAGAGATCTTGCACTGCCACACTCGCTTTCATCTCCCTCATGACTCTACAAAAACACTGCTGCACACCCACTATCTCTGTAACAAGCTCTAGCCATCAATTCCTCATCATCTGCCAACCGACTCTGTTCTGACGACAGCTACTGCATGCATCTTTCTGTTCTTCTTCACACAATCCCTTCCCTAAATGCAGCATATTTGTCCTTTGCCACATGAACTACGTATGTTCTTTTCCATCACCTATTACTAAACTAGTGTCTTTTTCACCATCGGGTTCATTTCTCTCTCCCCATTATCGTCGTCTCACAGAGCCGGAGCGGGGCTGCAGTTTGATTGACGGCTGCTGTGATGTGCAAAGCGCTTTGAACTTCAGACATTTAATTCCCATCAGGCCCTAGTCATTAGAATTCTCCTTCAACACACTTCACATGTGGTGGCAAAGCAAATGTGCTAGATAAAAAATAAATTTGCAAGCTGCTTTGAATTTTACATCAGAAAAAAGACAGAAGAGCAAGTAAGCAAAAGGGAAGGGGGGGGGAATGAGTGAGAAGGAAGGAGAGAAAATATATATTGAATAAAAGCTTGAGACTTATTCCTCCTCTATGTTTAATTTTGGTTCAACATGCAAATTAGGGTCTCTGCAAAAACATTCAGAAAGAATAAGGAGGGAGGGGAAAAAAGGAATGAATGGGAAAAACAAGCCCTCAGGTATCGTTCAGCTTGCATGGTGTGAAAAACAACATTGACCTAAAATAACCAAGAACTTGAAACACATCTGCGGTTCACCTCTAATTGCATATTTTAATTTCAAAGCACACTATTTTAATCACATAATAAATAATCCGTAAATTGAAGCTGTCATGATCTCAACCATTTAAAACTGACAATTCAAATAAAATAATTTGCTTCTGTTGATAATAATTAAATAATTATAATAATAACTCAAAATTAAATTTGAAATATGCATTCATTATATATATATATATATATATATATATATGAAGAGTTCTGATGCAAAACCCTCTAAAAGCCATCTCGGTCAAAAATGAGATAATGATACTGAGTGAATGCTCTTGACACATATTATACATCCATCATATACTTTTACTTTTAATAAATAAATAAATAACAATAATAATAATAATAATTCTATTTTTTATTTTAATCACACAATCAATCACATAATAAATTATCATAAAATTGAAGAAAACCGTCATGATCATCCATTTAAAATTGACAATTCAAATTAAAAGTTATGTTCTCTCTCTCTCTGTCCTTCTTTCTCTCTCTCTCTCTCTCTCTCTCTCTCTCTCTCTCTCTCTCTATATATATATATATATATATATATATATATATATATATATATGTTCTGAATTATATTTATATTTTCAGATTTATAAATATACATTCTGATGTATTTCTATATATTCAAACTTATATAATATTATAATATATACACACATATACATATATATACATATATACATAAATATATATATACAATCCCGTTCAAAAGTTTGGGGTCAGTATATGTTTATTTTTTCTTTTTTTTTTTTTTAAGAAATTAATAAATTGTTACATTAATAAAAAGTGACATAATAGATTTACATTGCTAGAAAAGATTTATAGTTTGAATAAATGTTGTTCTTGAAGAAAAAAAAAAAAAAAACACATTGGCGGCACAACTGTTTCCAAAACTGATAATTCTACTAATAATTCAGAATATCAGAATGATTTCTGAGAGATCATGCGACACTTAAGCCTGGGAAACTGAGTAACAGCTGATGAAAAATCAGCATTGCATCACAGGAATAAATTATATTTTTATAATAAAATATATTTTTAGAAAATTAAAAACCATTATTTTCTATTGTAATAACATTTTGTAATATTACAGTTTATTTTCTGTATTTTTGATAAAATAAATGCAGCCTTGACTTCATTAAAAAAAATTGCAAGTCTTACTGACTCCAAACTTTTGAACGGTAGTGTGTGTGTATATATATATATATATATATATATATATATAAAAACAATAAAAACAATTAAAAATCTAATTTTTCATTTTGTTCATTAGATTTTAGAACTGACACAAGGGGAAATTAACACTTTAACTGACTAAGACGATATATTGGTCTATCAACAGAAGAAAAATAAACCCTTTAAACACCCTTCAACATTTCTCACAGTTCACAATATGTTTGCTACAGTTGCTGAAATGGTAATAAAATATGACAAGAACTCAGAGTTCTCTGTGTCAAAACAAATTCATCTTGATAATGTCAGATAACTTTGATAGAAATGTATATAATAGATTACAATCAACCAAAAAATTAATCAGACAATATTTACAAATAATGTTGCATTAAAAATGTTGCATTAGCAATTACAGGAAAAAAAAAACATGATCAGGTCAAAGTGTCTGAATTAAATTTTTGTTCCCAAGTTATCTGGTAGTCCAGTGTATGAAGAATTTTGGGGTATAATATGTCACAGTTTATTTTGCTGTCCTCACTTACATAAATGAACTACACTGTCCTGAACATTCTAATAAAAAAAAATTAAAAATTTGATCGATTATGAATAATTTTTGGTTTGACTGTATATAATGCATACTGTGTCAGACGACATTTAAATGTATGATCAGGCATTACAACAGTCATTCTAAATTAATGTTTAATCTGTGTCAGCACACAGTCATTAATATCTCTTACTGAACACTGTCCATGAGCAGTGAACGCTTTTAGTCTCTTAACATTTAAACTAAGCAAAGCGCTGCCTCATGTACTGAGATGAACTCCTCATTTAGTGGCACTTCATGTTTGACGGTGACAAGAACAAGTCCCTGTGATTTTATTCCACGGCTAATCGAGTGCTGGCAGATCGATGACGTCTCGCCACGTGGCGGAGATAAGATGCACGTAGCACTGCAGTATCAGCTCTGTCTGTCACACACATACACACACACTCACTCTCTCTCTGCGTCTATCAGAGCGGGCTTCATTAGCACAGCGGTCTCCGAGAGTTAAGAGGGAGGCTCAAGGGGGATTATGGGAAAAGAGGTTCCCCATTTCACCCTGCATGGACTCGGGAAAGCATGCAGTCCGGCAGAGCAGCGTTTAAGACCCCTTTATGGTGACTTAAGCCCCTCTTCTCGCTCCCTTTCTGCATCCCCCTCTCTCTCTCTCACAGTAACGCCGTCTTTATTAGCTCAGGCTCAGAGCCTGTCCAAACGGTCTGGCTCCAAAAGGATTGGGAGATACAGACCGGATTAACAGTTAACAGGGAATGAGAAAAGCAGTGAAAGAGGGAGGAAAGGACATCGGGAGAATGAGAGGTTGTTTGTGGGGGAAAGAGAGCCTAATAAAGAAATGTAAGCATTGGAAAAACAAAGAAAAGAATGTTGAAAAGAAATTAAGGTTTTTGAGGAAAACATTCCAGGATTTTTCTCCATATAGTGGACTTTAATGGGGATCAATGGGTTGAAGGTTCAAACTGCAGTTTCAATGCAGCTTCAAAGGGCTCTACACGATCCCAGCCAAGGAATAAGGGTCTTGTGTAACAAAACTATCTTTTATTAAAATAAATAAATAAAATGTATACATTTTAGAAGTGTTCATTTTGACAGTAATTTTTGATTTAGAGTTATTTATAGTCTTTTGACAAAAATGGCATTTAGTTTTAGTCATATTTAGTCACCTGAATTGTTTTAGATTTAGTCTAGTTTTAGTCGACTAGATATCATAAGATTTTAGTCTACTAAATCTACAGTAGATTTAGTTGGCTAAAATCTAATGGGTTTAGTTACAGTGTGATGCATTCATTAAGCATTTCTCTACAATTTCCAAACTCCTTTTATAAGTATGATATTAAGGTTTTTTCATGATAGACACAGATTTAACTGCTGTGACACGCAACATGCCTTTGTATTAAATAAAAAAAAAAACACTTCTCTTAAACAAACAAGAACATGGTCTTCATATCAATGAAATACCAATGGTTATACAGGCTAATTATGCATTTTTATAACTTGTTTACCACATTCTTAATTTTTTCAAGCATTTATTTTTTATAATATTTATTAGGGCTACTAAAGTGATCCAGTCAAGATCAGTGAGTGATTTTCTGTCTTTCTTTTGTTGCTTGATTAACATCAATGCCACAGACAATAGCAACTAAATTAGGCTGCTGTCTCTTTAAAACCGAATACACGGATGCAATGTACTTATACGCATCCAAAAGTTTATGTTCATATAAGACACAACCTCCTAACCACGCAGCAGATTTGTTCTGAATAAATCTCTTCCTGAATCATCCCTCCTTAACATTGGGTCTCATTTTTTTCAATTTATGAAAATGTCAACAGATTTTCGTCATAGATTTTTGTCATTCAAGACTAGTTTTATTTCATTACAGTCTCTTTTAGTTTGAAAATTATTCGTCAACGAAATTAACACTGCTTTTTAACCACAAATACACTGTAAAAAACAAATCACAATTTGTTGAGACAACTTAAAATAATGTTACCCTGCTGCCTTAAAATTAAGTTCAGTCAACTCAAATAGGTTTATTCAAGTTAAGTTGTACTAAGTGACAACTTAGTTGATAGTTGATTAAACAAAAAAATGCTTGTTAAACTTAACAGCTGTGTTTGTTACTTGGCTGCCTTAAAATTTTAAGTTGAATCAACTCAAACATCTAAGTTGTCACTTAACATTTCAAGCTGACTAAACTTTTTGAGTTGACTGAAATTTCAAAAGGAACACTCCACTTTTGAAAATATACAAAAAATTTACAAAGAATGAAGTTGCGATTTTCCAAATCACAACTTTCATTTTCTGTCGGTCTTTGTACACAATGTAAACAATGTAAAGTTTTAAATTCGAAAAATTTCTAAAATCTTTGGTCATTTTTGAGCAAGATGCTAGCGGTCTAACCTGATTCAGTGATTAAGCAAAGGACAGGAAAGGAAAGGACATGACGTTTTCGCCAAGTATGGTGACCCATACTCGGAATTTGTAGCCGGAGCAGTGGCAGCCATATTGCTATCGCTGCGGCGTGGGGAGCAGTTGGGGGTTCGGTGCCTTGCTCAAGGGTCTCACCTCAGTCGTGGTATTGAGGGTGGAGAGAGCGCTGATCATTCACTCCCCCCACCATTCATGCTAAGCTATGCTAAAAGTGCTAACGGCAGACCCAGAGATTGGCTGAATGGATTAAAAAAAAAAATGGTAAAACACATCTCTAGGGGAGTTAGAAAATGAGCTTATTTTCAAAAAAGTGGAGTGTTACTTTAAGGCAGCCAAGTAACAAATTATTTTAAGATGACTCAACAAACTGTTTTTTACAGTGTACTCATCTTGCACTAGCTCTGCAATGCGCATAAATGACTTCAAGCATTACACATAATAACATTGGAAAGGTCATACGAAGTTAGTTCTGTGTACTCCAGTCACACTTCAAAATTGTCCAACATTGTTGCTTTACCTTTTTTTGGCATTTGGTTTTCTTTGCACACTCACTTTGTAAACACTGGGTCAGTACTTCCGTCTATGGACGCTGAGCTAGTGCAAGATGAGCCTTTTGAAGCTGCACTGAAACTGCAATTTGGACCTTCAACCCATTGATCCCCATTGAAGTCCAATATATGGAGAAAAATCTGAATGTTTTTTCTCAAAAACCTCCATTTCTTTTCGACTGAATAAAGAAATACATAAACATCTTGGATGACATGGGGGTAAATAAATTATCAGGAAATTTTAATTCTGAAGTGAAGGCTGAAAATGACATCATGATGCATCATGATATTTACATGGTACTCAAAGTACTTCAAAGAATATCAAGGTATTATCATGGCCCAAAAAAAACATGGTAATGCCTTAGTACAGGTGATAACGGCTGTAGCCTTATCACATGTGCATGTGGAGACTATAGACTCCACATGCACACACTTCAACTTCATTAGTTCTGCAGACCATCCTTTGGGCAATGCGCAAATGTAGCTTAACACTCCACCGACACTTAAATCCCCCTAAGCAAAGAGAGAGAGAGAGGGAGAGCAGTCGATCACATGCTTCCTGAGTAAGAAGCTATTTCTAGACGGTTTCATCGCTGGTTAAGTGTAGCAGGAGGCAGTCGGGGTGAGTGTTGATTAAAGCATTCTCCTGTGCCAGAGGTCAGCGCTCATGGGAGAACAGACACCGCAGGGATATATGACGGGGATGTGACATCGATATAGTGTGAAACATCTGATCTTTCGGCCGTGACTGGGTTTTATGAGGGCAGCTGAACCCGGGGTCCGATAGAGGACACAATGCCGAAGCAGATGTCATATGGAAGCTTTAAATCTCTAGAAACCTTGCCTGAAAATGACATTTTCATCTATTCAATCTGTTTTTACATGAATCATAGCACAGGCATTTTGTTTGAGATTTCTTAAGGGCAAAATTATGGAAGCTTTTATCCCACAATATAGACTTTTTTCCCCTCACAATTCTCAGAGTAGTAAATAAACTCAATTGAGAGATATAAATAAAAAAGGAAGATATAAACTCAGAATTGTGGGATAAATAGTTGCAATTACCTTTTGATTTTTTTTTTTTTATTCTGTAGTAGAAACAAAGAAAACAGAACTGCAAGATACAAACTTGGAAATGCAGGGGAAGAAAGTCATTATTCTGAGTTCTCGCAATTCTGAAACATTATTCCTTCTCAGAAAGTCTAAATTGTGATATTTAGAATTGCAAGAAAAAAAAATTGTGAGAAAGTCAAAATGACTTTTCTTGTTTTTTATCCTATTGCGGCTTCCATTTAATATTTTGTTTATGTTTCACTGGTCAATACGACAGTAATTTTTGCCTTTAAATACACTACTAGTCAGATTTTTTATATTTTAAAGAAGTCTCTTCTGCTCACCAAGCCTGCATTTATTTCAACTAAAGCACAGAAAAAACAGTAACATTTTTACACATTTTTTCAATTTGAATATATTTTAAAATGTAATTTATTCCTGTGATTTCAAAGCTGAATTTTTAGCATCATTACTCCAGTCACATGATGCTTCAGAAATGTTTTTTAGGTTTCTTTGATGAATGGTAAGTTCAGAAGAACAGTATTTATCTGAAATATATTTTTTGTAACATTATAAATGTCTTTATCATCACTTTTCATCAATGTAAAGCATCCTTACTAAATAAAAGTATTTATTTCTCTACAAATCTTACCGTTCAAAAACTTTTGACTGGTAGTGTATATTACTAAACCAAAATCATGACAAACATTTTGGAGATGTTTTGGAAATGTTTTGGTTTTTCCTCCAAGCATGCACAAAGCAGCTGTACTAGAATGTTATTTTCTGCACAGAAAACATTCCCAAGTTGGCCACCGAGTGCACAGAAGTGCCTTAAAGCAACTTTGATAGGACACAGCAAGCCGCAAGATCTGAATGTGGTTGCCACCATAAGGGCAGACCACTCTTATGCAAAATAAAATGACTTTTTTTCAAGAGATCACTGATATGACTGTATTCTTTCGTATCATGCAAGTGTACACTATTGCAAACCTACCTGTCAAAAGTACAGTTCACTTCCAGTTTTTAAAAATGTACATTATACTGTTCATCATGTTGTCAATGAAAGGCTTTTCAAAACCCACAAACAGGATGTAACATGATAATATAAAGGCGGTGTATAATACATTCCATTGTTAAGAAAACTTGAAGAGGCGGTTTAGATAAACATCGATGAGCTGATTGGGCAGGTGTGTGAAGGTTTAGGCCCAATGATGTGTCAATCATAAATACAGCCAAGTGTTGTCTTGTAAGATAAAGCAGCTCCTAGCTAGCTCTTTTATGCTTTTCATCAAGCCTCAGGTGATACTTACAATGCTATCACCTTGATACTGGACAACATACTGAAAAAAACTTAAGAAAACTTTTATTTGTAGTCTTATAAACACCTACTATAATTTTACTTCCCTTCAACACATCGTAAAAGATGTTTCTATGCCTCAAGGACAGAAACATTTTCCAAAACAGTCTTTTGAGAACTACACATTTTGACAAAGCACACTTATTCTTGAGGGAGAAACCAAAAGATTAAAAAAAGACAATAGTAACAAAGATAGCGAGCACATTCTAGCCATTGTATATAGAATACGTTTTTGAAAGAAGTATTTTATGTTCACCAGGGCTTTCATTTATAAAAAATGCAGTAATATTGAGAAATATTATTTCAAAGTTTTCAAATTTAATATATTTTAAAATGTCTTTTATTCCTTTGATGGCAAAGCTGATTTTTTTTAGCAGCCATTAGTCCAGTCTTAAGTGTCACATGATCCTCCAGAAATCATTTTAATATGCTGATTTGGTTTTCATGAAATATTTTGTTTCATTATCAAAGTTGAAATTAGCTGCTTAATATTTTTGTGGTATTATTACCTTAAGATCATTTGATAAATATAAAAATATAAATGTATATATAAAAAACAAGATCTATTTAACGCATCCTTACTTAATAAAAGTATACATTTCTTACAAAAAATAAAAAAAATCTTACTGACCCCAAAACATTAAATGGTACTGTAAAATTATATTTCTATTTTATCAATTTCACAGTTTAAACATTTCAGATATATACATGTTTCCCATAACTGTGGAAGCCTTTTTCTAATCTAATCTGTTTTATAAGTCTAATTAAATTTTTGCCAAAGTATGCGGAAACGTGGCTTCTGTCTTGACGGACCTGAGGGATACCGAAAACATTAACAGAACGTGATGGTAAAGGAAATGCAGAGGATAAAACAACTTTAATATGTCAGATGGTAGTGAGGGGATGCAGACTGGAAAAAATATGAAACGATAAAGAATGAAAGAGTCACAAATCCGACTTTTTTTTCAGAATTGCTTGATATAAACTCACAATTGTGAGTTATAAAGTTAGAATTGCGAAATATAAACTCACTTCCGACATTTTTCTCTCAGATTTATATTTTGCAATTCTGACACATTGTGAATTAATATCACATAATTCTGAGAAACACAATTGCAAGTTAATATCATGCAATTCTGAGAAAAAAAATGACAGAATTGTGCTTATATCTTGAAATTCTGACTTTATAATGTACAGATAATGTCATCCAAGATGTTCATGTCTTTCTTTCTTCAGTCATAAAGAAATTTAGCTTTTTGAGGAAAACATTTCAGGATTTCTATGGTGCCCCTGATAAAGAAGGGTCTTATCTAGTGAAACGATCTGTTATTTTCTAAACAAATTGATAATTTATATACGTTTTATATACTGCGATGCGCATGTGCAGTTTGTGTGATCAGGGTTAATACAGTTAGGGTATGTCGAAAAAAATCCATCTTGTTTTCTTCCTCAACTCACGGCAGAAGTACCAACCCATTGTTTACAAAGTGAACATACAAAGATGATCAAATGCCCTTTACAAAAAAAAAAAAAAAGGGGTAAAACAGCATTGTAGGACAATTTTGAAGTTGAAGACAAAAACGAGATGGTGTTTTTCAACATACCCTAACTATATTGACCCAGATCACACAGACTATTCGCAAAAAGTATATAAAGTATATTGTCATTTTTTTTTTTAGAAAATAACAGATTGTTTCGCTAGATAAGACCCTTCTTCATTGGCTGAGATCATTTAGAGCCCTTAGAAGCTGGATTTAAACTGCATTTTGGAACATCAAACTTGGGGGCACCATAGAAGTCCATTAAATGGAGAGAAATCCTGAAATGTTTTCTTCAAAAAAACAATTTCTTTACGACTGAAAAAGACATGAACTTTTGGATGACAAGGGGGTGAGTACATTATTTGTAAATTTTTGTTCTGAAAGTTAACTAATCCTTTAATATCACGCAATTCTGAGAAAAAAAAGTCAGAATTTAGTTTATATTTCCGCAATCCTGACTTTCTAACTGGCAACTGCAAGTTAATATTACGCAATTCTGAGAAAAAAAGTCAAAACTGACTTTACATCTCCCAATTCTGACTTTATAAATCACAATTGCGATTTAATATCACAGAGGGATGGTGAAAACCTTAATAGAACGTGATGGTAATGGAAATGCAAAGGATAAAACAACTTAATAATAATTTATTTGTAATAACCAGCAGCACCTTTAAAATGTCAGAAGGTAGTGAAGGGATGCAGACTGGAAAAAATATGAAACGATAAAGGATGAAAGAGACAGCTGAGAAGGTCATCGGATGATGGAGGACATCCTTCAGACAGAGATAAAGGGTTGCAGAGAAGCTGAAAATTCAGAAGAGTAGAGCCAAACATATGAGTCTGAATATGTGAGTGAGACAGAAGGGAGGGACAGTTAAGACACAAAGCAGACAAAGGAAACAGCAAAAACTCTGCAAACTGCACTGGGAGAGAGAGAGATTAGGTTTGAAAGAGCAGTCTGACATCTCAGATTACTCATCATTGCCTTTTAGTGATTTCAACTCAATATTTGTGGCATTTAAAAATGCTTTCCTCATTCACACTGACATAAGCTTTGTCACACCCATTATACACACATTATACACACACACACGCAAAGTAAACTCAGTGGAGCAACTGGAACTGACGCATCACATTCACACAGAGTTAAATACACTTAAATGTGCTGTGAAGAAAAAGGTAGAGGAAAATTAAAAGTGTAATAAACAAGTACTCACTCCATCATGGAGGGAGGGATGGTGCAGCAGTCCTGGATGGCTGTGAGAGGGGACGTGAGGTGGGCCGTGTAAGAGGCTTCCACCACCTGCTTGTTCCTGTTCACCACATCCAGGTAGCGGTTGAACTTCTCACGGATCTTTTTTGCTAGCTGAAAACAATACAAACAGATGTGTTAATATCTAGTATGCATGTCAAATTTAAAAAAATGTCTCCCTGGTCAGTATGTTACAGTGATTGCTCCAGTGTTCCATTCAACTTAACCCAGATTTTTCAACCAGGAATGAAAATTGTGTCATCATTTACTCACCCTCCACTTGTTCTAAACCTGTATAAGGTTTTTTTTTATTTTGTTTAAGACAAAAGAAGGTATTTTAAAGAATTTTGGTAACCAAACAGGTAGCTATTGACTTTTATAGTATTTTTTCCATACTATGGAAGTTAATGGATATGGTAATTTGTTTAGCTATTAACATTCTTTAAGATATCTTATTTTGTGCTTAGCAGATTTGGAACAAATTGAAGAATTTTCTCCAACTATCCCTTTTTTGTTTTTGGCACAGAACAATTTTGGCTAAAAAAAATATGATAATATAAAAGGTTTTTGCTGTTGTTTGTTTAGTATTTTTTTACATAATTATACCAAAAGCTATGGAAGCTTGTTTCTGCCACTGAATTAAAAAAAATATATAATATTGTGACTTCTTATCTCACAATTCCAATTTTTTTTCCAGAATTGTGAGAGATAAACAAAGTCAGTAAATAAAGTCAGAATTGCAAGATAAAAACGCAATTTTTCCCTTGCAAATGCAAGTTTATATTTTGCAATTATGACTTTCCTCGCAATTATGAAATTTTTCTCAGATTTTAGAGATATAAACTCACAACTGCGAGTTAAAAAGTACAATTTTAAAGGGAAAAACAGAATTCTGTTCTCAGAATTGTAAGTTTATATCTCACAGCAGATATTATGTATAAATGTATTCAGTTTATATTTAACAATTCTAAGAAAAAAAGTCAGAATTGTGAGATAAAAAGTTGCAATTACCTTCCTTAAAAACACTTTAATAATTATATAGTAAAACATATATATTTTTTAAATAGTTCATTTATTTTCAGTTTTCCAGCTGACTTAAATAAACCTTTGGTTGAAGGTTGAAGTTTGCTTGAATGTAAAACTATTTTTGTTTTTTCATTACTACAGCATAAATTAATCAAATATCACTTTGATATACACACACTTATAATTGCAATAAAAACTCACAATTATGACTCTCCTTTTAAATGTGAGAGATATAAACTCGCAACTGCGAGTTATGAAGTCCAATTTTGAGGGGAAAAAAGACTATGTTCTCAGAATTGTCCATTTATATCTCACAATTCTGACTTTTTTCTCAGAATTGTGATTTTATTTCAGAATTGTGAGTTCATATCTCACAACTCTGACTTTATAACTCGCAATTGCAAGTTTATGTCACGCAATTCTGTAATCATTTCTTAGAATTGTGAGTTTATATCTCACAAATCTGACTATATATCTAGCAATTGAGTTTATATCTGACAATTCTGAGAAAAAAAATTTTTATCGTGAGTTTGTATTACGCAATTGTGAGAAAAAAGTCAGGACTATGAGACAGTCACAATTACCTTTTTTTATTATTATTCAGTGACTTCCATTAAAAACACTTTATTAATTATATAATAAAATAAAAATATTTTCAGTTTTTCAGTAACTGAAATGTTCGAGAAATATTTGTAGCATTGGTTTAAGTTGACTGCTTGAAAAACTGTCCTTATTAAAAACAGCATAAATTAATCAAATATCACTTTGATATACACACTTTGTTATGCACTCTTGTTCGAGAACCTCTTTCCATTAGTCCTGTGAAATAAGCTGTGATTAATTCGGTTTCCAAATCTAGTCCTGCACTCTACATCAAAGAGAGCTTGAACTAACCTTGGAGACTAGTAATCGATCACCATTAGACATGCATTGTCAGCTGCTGCAATGCCACAGGCACTGGGAAAATGGTTTGGTGAAATAAGGGAAAACGGAGTTCATAAACCAGTAGAGGTTTCAGAAAACTGGGATGTTGTTTTAGCTTTGAGTCTATACTGCACTCGTGTGAAGGAGTTACGGCTGATTAACCGTGTTTCTGTGAATTTTGGTTTAGCCGATGCAGACTCGAGTTCCCTGGAGAAAGTTCTTAACTAGAGCAGCAGCTCAGCTAAGAGTTCCTCCAAATTACTGACACATGAGCCACTTTCTTTTCACCAGATGTTTTAGCAAACCAAAACATGCACACATACAAAATATAATCCTTGCTTTAGAGTTGAATTTAAAGATAAAAAAAACAAATGATAAATCTTCTTCTCCAAGTCCTGGATTGGAGAAATGTACCACGACCCATTGACCATGAACATCCAATCAGCTGCCTGTTTCAGCCATTACTGCTAAACTTCAATGTTATTCTTTCAAGTTCACAATCCAAGGGAAACATTCCCACTTCAGACAGGTTAAAAAAAAAACAATATTATCCAGAACAGCAGTACATCTAATTTTGTAGAATCTAATCTAACTTTTAAGCCTTAAAAGAGCTGCAAAGATAATTTAAGGTTACAGGTTATTGCGCTAAATCCACAACCCAGGCTTTATTCGGTAAAATATCAACTACATTTTTTTACATACAGGCTACAGTTATTCTTAAAAAAATATTTAATTCAAAAATATCTTTTGTGACAAGCTATGTGAAAATTAGTTTGGGTATTTCACAAGGTCTGTGTCCTAGCTCATTAAAATGGTGACATTAAAAGAAGACAGGCTTACTTTGTCTTTGTATACCTACAAGACATGGACATGATCCTAATTGGTGCCGTTTTCCACTGGGGTGCCTTTTCAACTCGCACAAGCGGCAGTGCCAGGCCTTCATTACCATGTGTGTGCGCACACAAGACTGGCAGATGCTGACAGCATTGCCAAACGAGCAGCTGATGAAAGTCAAATTTTTTAGAGGAGCCCACAATAATGGGATTTGTAGGCACATTTTGTAGTGTTGTTTTATAACCTTTACAATACATAATAAAAGTAGAACTAGAATGTCAACTAAAACAATAAACACAGCAGATTACAATACAAAGCAGTACAAAGGAAGCACGAACAACCAGGACTTGACATCAGTGTAAATCAATGACTTCATACGTCTTTCATTTTTTCTTTCTACAGAAAACTAATGGCTATCAAAGCTGTTCAAATATGACACATTTTGTTGGCTAACATGGAAGGTTAATTTACTGTGGGTTTCCTTGGGAATTTCTAATGGGCTTTAAAATCACTTTAAGAGTTTACATGCTTGATGAACTGGAAACCACTGCAACAAACTTGTTAGCACAACTTACATTTTCAAGAACAAACAATGGTTTAAAAACCTGTGGTATGATTGGATTATTTGTGTTGCAGAACAAAACTTCACAGACTTTTCTTTCCGTATTCTTTATTCAACTCATTTGAAATTGACAAGGCTCGAAAATGCTAATTTCTGATTTTAGGACAACAAACCGCAGAGCTCTATTAAACAGGAACTAAAACTAGGTCAATTTAATGCGATACAGATTTCAGAGCTAAGAATAGACAGTATTTAGACTGCATCACCATCATTAATTTCTAATTTCACACATTTGTGTGGTCTTACTGCTGTATATTAAAGGGATAGTTCACCCAAAAATGAAAATGACCCCATGATTTACTCACCCTCAAACCATCCTAGGTGTATATGACTTGCTTTTTCCAGACGAATACAATCAGAGTTAATTTAAAAATGTCCTGGCTCTTCCAGTCTTTATAACGGCAGTGAATGGCTGCTGAGATTTTAAAGTCCAATAAAGTGCATCCATCCATCATAAAAAGTGCTCCACATGGCTCCAGGGGTTAATAAAGGCCTTCTGAAGAGAATCAATGCATTTGTGTAAGAAAAATATGCATATTTAAAACTTTATAAATCGTAATTTCTAACTTCCGCTAACTGTTGTACACACGTTCATGAGAGAGTGGTGCTGTAGACGTAGCGTCAGCTCCGGTGAGAATATGCTAGTCTCACAAGAACCAAGTTTTGTTTACAGCAAAGGAAAACCAGTCTCCTCTTGGCTTATATCGAAATCCACCAACATTTTTCTTTACAAATCCTTGTTTTGTACGTTTAATTTATGACCGGTGTTTGGCGCTTCGCTTATGTCCTACATTCAGAACGCCACTCTCTCATGAACAGAACAGAAATTATAGTTTGTTAAGTATTAAATATGGATATTTTTCACAAAAGCAACACTTCATTTCAGAAGGCCTTTTTCAACCCCCTGGAGCCATCTGGAGTACTTTTTATGATGGATGGATGCACTTTTTTGAACTTCAAAATCTCAAACACAATTCACTGCCATTATAAAGCTTGGAGGAGCCAGGACATTTTTAATATTTTTAATAAATCTTGACCGCATTCATCTGAAAGAAGAAAGTCACACCTATGATGGCTTGAGGGTGAGTAAATCATGGGGTAATTTTCATTTTTGGCTGAAATATCCCTTTAAGTCAATCATTTTAACACCAAGTGGTTTTCATACATGTAGAAATGACTTGACCGAATTTGATCAAAGGAAAAAGGTGCTTCATGTTCCTCTTAAATGTAACACTTCAAAAAGTCTGAATCTACTAGGCTAAGTCAACTACACCAGCGGCAAGATTCAAAATAGCGAAGTGAGTAATCATTTTAATTCTTCGTCTACATATTTTCCCTTTTTTATTATGAGTACACCCAGTGCCAATTAATGAGGAACAACAAAACAGCATTATAGCATGAAAAAGCCTGAGTCACTTTGTAATCAAACACATTCAGGTTCCGACTGCCTCAGCGGGCAGAACGGTTTATCAGCGTCTACCCCCAAAACCCTGTTTGGCAATTAGCTGTCGAGGTGTCACTAGAAAAACCTGCCAGCGATCGACTTAATCTCTCACCAGCAGCCGGTAAATAGCTGCAGGTGAGAGGGAACGAAGGAGAGAGAGATAGCATACAGAAATAATTCACACAAAAGGGCTTCTCTTGGCACGGAAACCCAAGTGAAGAGTAACAACCTGTCCGTTCTTGCTCAGGGCGTGTGTGTGTGTGTGTCGCTGAGAAACACATTCATAGGGTACGAGCGCAGTTGCTGCCACTCATGCTGATTTGTTTTGAGGCTGGTCAGAACAGAGTGTATCTACACTGAAAGCTCTTTATGCCTTACAGCAAAAACAGAAGCTGGAGTAGGCATGAGGGAGAGGCCCATGGCAAGAATAAATCACACCGGCGCATGACAGGCTTACTGTCTTATAACTGACGGAGAAAAGAAATGCATTCCCACAGTTTCAGATGGAAAAGTACTGAAATGAAATTCCATGGTTACTGTGGCCTAAATTATTATTTTACTTTTAGATATAATGATACATATGCATGCACTGTATACACAGTTGGTCTCATAAATGTACCTCAGCAAATAATAATACATTTTTGAGATAATTATATAGAAATGAAAAAGAAGCGATCATAAATAGTGTATTTCGTTTGAGAATCTGCAAAACAAATATCTGGACTGAAGACAAAAACTGCAATTTGTGATATTAAGGAACAATGGTATGTACACTTTTGAACAGAAAATTTTCTTATTGTTTTGTCTTGTAGAATATAGCTTGCTAAGGGATGTATCATTTTTAACTAAAAAAAAAAAAAAGTATGACTATTTATAATAAATAGCTTGCAGATTCTGCAAGGGGTATTGCTAAGCAATAAAGTTTATGAATGCATTACAAAAATGCAAATAAATTAGATTTTAATAATAATAATAATAATAATAATAATAATAATGATGAGATACATCTTTTCACAGGAAAAATGAAGGACTCATATGCAACTATTACAAAAAGTTCAAACACTCACTGACGCTCCAGAAGGAAAAACAAGGCATTAAGAGCCAGGGGTGTAAACTTTTGAACAATCAAGATGTGTCCATTTTTCTTATTTTGCCTAAACATCATATTTTTTCATTTAGTACTGCCCTTCAGAAGCTACAGAAGATACTTGCATATTTCCCAGAACACAAGATAAGTTAAATTTTCCCTGATCTTCAAATTCAAAAGTTTTTGATGCATCGCATTTTGTTCTGAGGCATCAGTGAGTGTGTGAAGCCTCTGTAATAGCTGCATATGAGTCTCTCAGTTGTCCTCAGTGTGAAAAGTGAAAAATGCAGAAAACCCAAAGAGTTTGTGGGACATGAAGGATTTTTCTGAAGAACAGTGGGCAGTTTAATGGTTCAGGACAAACAAGGGACTTGTGAAGAACTCTCACTAAATAAAAAAAAAAAAAAAACAGCTGTGGATCATTCAGGTAACAACACAGTAAAATCCAGTATATGTAATATTTTTAATGGGGTAATTTTTATAAATTAATTATTTTCTCTTGAGGACTATTTGTAAACATCTTTTATTTGAAATATCTTATTCAGGTCAGTATTATATGAAAATATTATATTATAAAATAATATATATATATATATATATATATATATATATATATTAAATGGTATACAGTTGAAATTACTTCACTAGAATTCTAAATTGCAAAAAACACAATTATGAAAAATTCTGAGATTAAAAATGTCCTTTATGTAATCATTTTACACTAATCGCGTGTACTCTAACAAAATATGGCAATTTCAGTGTTAAGCCTTTAAAACCATGACAACATAACTTTAAAACAGTCAATTTATGCCATGGGTGTAATACAAATACATAATTTTCCTGTCACATTCTATTAAACGTTATCCATGCTGACAGACAGGCATGTTTGCAATTGAACAAGCTCTTTTCCTAATGCCGCAGAGTTTAAAAATGGTTTCTAATCAGAGAGTTTTGATCATGGGCCAAATGCATTGACGTTAGAAAGAGCTAAAGCATGAGCAACCATCTTCTCGTTTCTCTAGAGCTTATTAGGGAGGGCCACGGTGCAGTCAATAGAGGTTGGAATTAGTGTTTCAGCAGTAGAAAGCACAAAGATGGCTTCAAAGACAGCAGACAGCAACTGCAGAATTTTAATGGGTGTCCTTTGCCCCTCTAGACCACACACACACAAACACACACACACACACACACGGCACTCACTCAGTATCAAGGGATGATGATGAGTAACTCACCTGCTGCACCTCTGTTTCACCATTTGAAGTCTTCTCCGTGTACACAAAGGAGTTGAAGATTCTCTGTGTGGAAAAGAAGAGAGAACAGTTGCTGAAAGCTGACAAATAAAAGTAAGGAGCTGCTAGAGTGAAACACACAAGGGAGAAAATGGCAATGACAGGTAGAATTTCTGCCAGAATTTACCCGTATGCACAAGGTCTTCTGGTTAATGATTTTTTTAATGGGGTAATTTTTCTGTTTTTTGTGAGGCAGTAACAGTTTTCCAGTAACAACAAAACACTTTTTTTAATGTTACTTTGTTACAACTGAGGGGCTCATATGCAACTATTACACTATATTTAAACGCTCACCGATGCTCCAGAAGGAAAAAACGATACATTAAGAGCCAGGGGGTGTAAACTTTTGAACAAAATGTACATTTCTTATTTTGCCTAAAAATGTATATTTTTTTAATATTGCCATTCAGAAGCTACAGAAGATACTTGTTTTCCAGAAGACAGAATGAGTAAAATGTACCCTGATCTTCAAATTCTGAAGAATCAGTGAGCGTTTGAAGTTTGTAATAGTTGTGAGTCCCTGAGTTGTCCTCAGTGTGAAAAGATGGATCTCAAAATCATAGTCATTGTTGGAAAGGGTTCAAAAACACACACACACACACACACACACACACACACACAAAAAAGCTAAGAAACCAAAGAATTTATGGGACCTGAAGGATTTTTCTGAAGAACAGCAGACAGTTTAATTGTTAAGGACAAAGAAAAGATTCATGAACAACTATCCAAAAAAAAAAAAAAAAACGGCTGTGGATCATTCAGCT
Organism: Cirrhinus molitorella; assembly: GCA_033026305.1. NCBI lineage: Eukaryota > Metazoa > Chordata > Actinopteri > Cypriniformes > Cyprinidae > Cirrhinus > Cirrhinus molitorella. The sequence goes on from CM065130.1 coordinate 21,411,752, forward strand.
AACAACACAGTATTAAGAATCAAGTGTATGTAAACTTTTGAACATGGTCATTTTTATGAATTCTACTATTATTTTCTCTTGTGGACTATATATGACCAATCAGACTGAATCTTTGAACTGCTTCAAACTAATTGTATGAGAATCATTGAAAAATGAGATAATGAGTAAATGTATATTTTGAGAAAACGAAAGTGTTGTTTGACCTTGCATGCATGTAAATCTATTGTAGGACACTGCCAAAACAAAATTAGGAACCTTAAAAATGCCATAATAGGGGCAATTTAAAGCTTATGCAAACTGTGCTATATTATGAGTAGCTTTTAGTTTAGCAAGCAAAAGGTTCAAAGTAAAATAGTTTCAAAGTGTCCTTTCACATTAAGTGAATAACTGATGTCAATTAATCTAATTATATTTTTCTTTCCAAACTGTGATCTTCTTATTATTGAAATTACACTGGGTAATTTCTTTGAGGGCAAAATTCCTAAAGCATTTATAGAACTCAAAAGTTTCAGATGTATTTCAAGTTTCAACTAGTACCTTTTACCTAAAATGTACAGTTGCACTAAATGTTTTGCCAACATGATGCTCATCATAGGCACAAACACTAGATAAATATCTAAAGCCAACAATGACGTTACATACTGCACAAAAGCTCACCAAACATTTGCTTAAATAAGACTGCAGATGTTTCGTGTAAGCCTCCCAATTCCGGGCTAAATGAGGTATGGAAGATTAAACCTTTCTATGTCTACACCTCACCATTGTAAACCTTCAAAAATAGCCTACAACCTCAACAGTTTCTCACAATGACGATATTTGCTCTTTGCATGGCTCATTACCATGGCAATCCTGACACGGAATATCGCTGCGGAATGTGTCATAACAACTTGATGGATTCCCACCCCATCCAAAAATCACTCGCCATCAGGAGGACTGATGATCTTTAACACTTAAGAAGAGAAGAAACTCTTGTAGTCTCTGTGTAATGTGTCTGAGGTCAGGGTGGTCACCCACATTAAAGTTGATGAAACGGGGAACATGTCCACACTCACCTAAGGCCTGGAATTTCATCACCAGCGCATGTTTATAAAAAGCAAAACAAACTGTGGGTGATGTATGGATGAGCCCCACCTTTGTGAATAAAGCTCCAGACACAGAAGCTTTGGAAAACTAAGTGAAAGAAGAAACTTGTCATTTCAGACCCTTCTTGTAAAATAAACACAGGCACAAACACAAATAGCACACCGGGCACCAGAGCAGGTCGTTCCCCGGTGTGGTGGGTTTGTTTTTCAAACCGCTCCGATGGCTTTCACAGCTTTAGCCAGGCCAAAGAGGAATTTCGCAGCTTGTAACTTGAGAACCCTCTCAACAAACGTGAAGCTCTTGAGAGGAAGGTCTTTGAGGTAAGAAAACTGATAAAAAACACAGGGCGCTAGACTATTATTATGGTTCCAACATTTCACCCAAACAAAGTTTCCCAAAGATTCAACCTTACCATGTTAAACAGTGACTGTTTTGTAAAAGATTTGTAAAAGTATCAAATTGAGATATTTTTGATGATTTTTTTTAATTTATGCATCGTGGTACTCTTGTGAACCCATGTCAAAGAACAACACTGAGACTAAATTGTTGCATAGAGTCATTATTTTTGTTTTCTTTGGACAAAAAAGTATTCTTGTAGCTTCATAAAATTAGGGTTAAACCACTGATGTCACATGGACTATTTTAACAATGTCATAACTACCTTTCTGGGCCTTAAACATGTCGGTTACATTGTGGTCAATGCAGGGTCAGAAAGCTCTCAGATTTCATCAAAAATATCTTAATTTGTGTTCTGATGATGAACAAAGGTCATTTGAAATGAAGGTGAGTAAATAATGACAGAATTTTCATTTTTGGGTGAACTCTCTCTTTAAATATACATCACAGTAAAGGCTCCTGCATTATTCTGAACAGGACATAACCAGAAAAAAAGACTTATGAGTTTAACTCACAAGCAAGTTCAATGGTTTTGTGAATCTTTTGGAGCCCACTAAATAAAAATCAAAACATTAAAGCTAGGCTTTTTGTTACTCATTGTCCTCATTGTCCAGACTTATCTACTTGATCATGATTTTCTGGATAAGGTATTTTAGAGAAGCACAACCACACACACACACAAAAAGTAAATAGTAAATAAAGAGTAAATAATGACAGAATTTTTATTTTTGGGTGAACTCTCCCTTTAAATATACATCACAGTAAAGGCTCCTGCATTCTTCTGAACAGGTTATAACCGAAAAAAAAAAAAAAAGACTTTTATGTTTAATGTCAATAATGAAATGATTCACAAATGAGTTTAACTCACAAGCAAGTTCAAAATGGTTTTGTGAATCTTGTGAAAAATCAAAACATTAAAGGTAGGCTTTTTGTTACTCATTGTCCACAAACATATTTGAAGGTTCCATGACTTATCTACGTGATCGTGATTTTCTGGATAAGGTATTTTAGAGAAGCACAACAACAACAAAAAAAGTCTAGAAATAAATGTAAAAATTAGGCTACAGCATAAATTCAAGTTTTTTAAGATTGTGGGAATCATGGTTCTTCATGGTTCTTGTTTTGTCTTATTTTAAATCCTTTTAAGTTATCATGAAGGCCCCCTGTTTGAGAACCACCGCTTTCAGGAGATAATATGACAAGACTGATGATATGGATGCAAACAAAGTTTTCTCAACTGTCACTAGGCTTGGGCGGTAATACGGTAATATGGTATACCGCGGGATCTAAAAATAGCAACGGTATCAGTTTCAATACCGTTATACCGTCATAAAAAATGACTGAAAATGCGTATGCGTGATTGTCATCACGTGACAGCGTGGAGGAGAAAGAGAGAGAAGGGGAAAGATGGCGAGTCGCGCACCAAGTGACCTGGTCTCGAAAAAGAACACAACTTCTGCAGTTTGGCAGTATTTCGGCCGAACGAGAAGGGAGAGGTGGTAAATACGAACGAGTAGGGCTGTGACGGTCGCACTGACAACCGCGCCACCGCGGTCGTCGGTTGCCACCGGCGGTAATGTACTTGACGTCACACAATCTATAACAAGCATAAAATACAGTGATTCTGCAGCATTCATTATGCCGTGGCAGCGTTTAGTGTCCCCCCCGTCGGCAGCAGGAAGAGATCTGCGTTCAAACACACGCAATAGACCAAAGCTGGCAAAGTTCCGGAAAAAAACTATTAGGCTACTATCAATGTGTCGGAGGGAAATAAGGAGATACTTAAATGAATTGTTCATAAACTATTGTAAACTAGTGAGCCAGTGTGGCAAAGATTAAGTTGACGATCCTGACTCGCCATCTGCTCACTGGAGAGAAATGCGGCTCTACGGTTTTTATAAAATATCAATAAAATAAAAAAAAATGTTTTCGATTTAATTTTTTTACGTTTTTTTTTTTCTCGATATATTTATCCTGATTGGAAGATAAGTATTGATGAGTATTGTTTGTTTTCTTTATTTTTACAAAAGCACAATATTTTTTTTTTATATTGTGAGTGCATGCAAATAAAATTAGACCCTTTACAGTTCCGGATGATATACTATATATGCTTAGCTTTATGAGCAAGATTATGGCATATGCCTATTTTCATTTTTTTTGCAAGTGATCGCGCTGGCGCCTCATGTAAGCTAATGCAAAGCGCATTTAGCTTCCACTCTCCAACAAACGACTGTATACACATAATAGCACGCATTTATGTAAGTTTAACATTTAAAATAACATTTAAATTTTCTTTAAGATTTTAGCTATTTTAGGCAAGTCGAGATGATTTTAGAATGCAAATTGCATCAAAAATAATCATCTCACCGCCTGTTGCTGGCCGCTGGTTCATTAATGTAAATTAAATTAACAAAAGCTTTAATTTAACAAACAAAAAATATTCCAAACATATTTCTAAATTAACTTTATGAAGAACCGAAACGAAAAATAACCCTGTTCCTATTAAAAACAAAACTGAGCAATTGTAATTGATGCAACAGTGTAATGAGGAAGAGACACGGACTCCAGTCGTTCTCGGTCGGTAATTTTGATGAGCCGTCGAACAAGGGCTGGGTGAAGTTGTTACGAATTTATGACACGAATGTTTGTTTAATATTTACCATTCTTATTTTGGCTACTTCCTATATAATTTATATTAGGCCCTATCATTATTTTACTGTTTTGTAGGCTGTTTGTTCACTGACTGCAATAATACACGCACCTTTGTTACTTTTTGAGCCTCATTTTGTATGTTTCAAAACTGTGTGTGTGTGTGTGTGTGTGTGTATGTGTATGTGTATATATATATATATATATATATATATATATATATATATATATATATATATATATATATATATATATATAGGCCTATATATATATATATAAAGAACACCGCACTACCGACGGTAGTTGGTCCATAACCACAGCGGTGGTAAAATCTGCCACCGTCACAACCCTACACGTCTCTGCGCGAAAACTGTTCTGGATGTTTTTGTTAATTTAATTCTGTTTGACTGTTGTATTTGCACTTTTTTTAAACTGCTATTTGTTGCTAATAAAAGTTGTTAATATTGTTGAGCATGTTATTTTGTTATTGTTTCAGTATTAGTGTTTGGTATTCAGTTTCTGAACGGTTTAGGCACAAGCCAACAGTTTGGTGACGCTGTCTGAGCCTTAGGTCATTTTTTTTTTTTTTATTCACGGTAATACCGTATACCGAGGTAAAATATGGAGGAGGTTTGACGGTATCAAAATTTGGATACCGCCCAAGCCTAACTGTCACCGATGGTGACTAAAATTTAAAATTATTGTTGCAGTTGTTTATCATCACACCTGTGACCACTTTAGTCTTGGTCTGTAGCCCTGCAACATCAGAAAGCAACAGAGTAGCATCAAGCTATGCCATGAGCAATACTAAGTGCATGAACTTTACAAATCGACAGGACTCTTCAAGCCCTCTCCAAGTTTGGACTATCCACCGTCTAATCCTCACAGACAAGTCAACACTAAAATGAATGACAAGCTATAGGATTGTTAGCAATAACATAGCGCCGTTCAACAGAGTGGGGACAAAGGGGCCTATGTGCAGCTGCTTTGGCTCAGAATTTGGTGTCCAGGGCGGTTATTAATCTTGTCAACCCCAGGGTTAATCTTGACTGCAGTTGAATAGATGTCTGGAATGACTGAACCTCATGCTGTCTTTGATCCAGGCTTGTTCAAGGCTCCGGCACTCCCTTCAACAGAGGCACGGCAAGGGAGATTGACTAAAACCAAGCTCTCCGCAGGGTGGTTTATTATATCAAGATTGCCATCTCCCTCAGCCTAAAAGCAGCCACTTAAGAATTATTGCCTCCACCTAAGGAATCAAACCCATAAGTCAAGTCCATATTTCAATACACAAACAGAAAAGTGCTCCGTCATTCTTAGCATAGCTCGTAGCAGATGTGCAAAGCTAATGGGCACAGATGAGCTTATTGGATTTTAACTGCACACACTCTTCCGTAAAGCTTCCAGGCATTGGTTGAGGAAACAGCTGACGCGCTGTGGGAGCGGAATAACACTGGAGCCGCGGCGTTGATGCTCGGCAGCATTTCCATTAAAATGGTGCGATGGAGGGGGATAAACCTATTAGCAATTCAGTCATCTTCAAAGGCCAGAGCCCATCCAGCTAATCCTCATTAATTTGGGATTGTACAAGGGAGTGAAAGGGTGTGCTCACACAACGCAATGAGCAGAAAAGGTGCCGTAATCCTCTCTTTAGGCCTACAAGGTCTAAATCATTGGACTGACCCTCCCTTAACACTGAAGTGAAGATGTAGGTTAAAGAGCAGTAATGTGTTTAGGTAAGTCAACGTCATTTGCCATTTGGAACTATTTTACTTCTGTAAACAACAACGAATTAAAAAAAATATAGGTCAAGGCCTAATTTTATTCATCTGTAACTTATTTGATGAGCAAAAGTGGGCATTACATAAAATAATAAGGTCACAAAGAATGAGAGTTTGCTAAAACAATGACTAAATAAATATTTGGCCATTTGGTGCTTATCCAAATGATGTTGTTAGACAAGAGGGAAAAGCAAGTGGATACATTAATGATTAAGTGCATTAAACAATTTTTAAGTTGACTTCATGATTGTTCATCTGTCATAAGGGATTTGAAACACGATAATGAAATATGACAAGGATAGTTCCCAAAAATGAAATATCTGTCATTTCTACTCACCCTCATGCCATCAGACCATTTCAACTCTTTTGCCCATACAATGACAGAGAGTTCCAACATTGTAACAAAGCAAAATTACCATTTTACAAATAAATCCTAATTTAATCATGACAAACTATATATTGTAGGAAAGGTCTAATACTCCTAAATAGATAGTTTACCATTTTTGTGTGTTACAAATTATGTAGGAAAAGTTATAGAATTTTTTATGACAAGAGTGCACCTCAAAAATCTACTTCTTAACAGGAGTTCTGACCTTTGACACAAAAAGACTTTCTTTGTTGCCTTTTTCATGCTTTAGAAATCATAAGAAATTATATATCAGTAGAAAACTTAAAATCTCAAAATTCATCCTTTGAAAACCATTTTGAAATCAGACACTGCATTACCATGGAAAATGTACATCAAATCATATTACAAAATATTTTCGTTCATGAATTAAGCTTGAATACTGCATTTTCACGTAAGTGTTCAAAAATGGGAGTGACAGTTAAAGAGTTTTTCACAGAAAAAAGAAAGTCCTGTAAGCAGGGTTCAAAATTAACTTTTTTGATCACCAGCCAAAGTGGCTGGTAACTTTCTGAAGTTACCAGCCAATCAGAATTTCCATTAGACAAATTTTTACGTGGTGAAAATAAGAGATTATGAATGCCACTGAATGAAAATTTGATCATTTTATTAACAGTGCATGAAAAACGCACAGAAAGTGCAATACACACAACAAACTATACAGTTATAAACTGTTATAAACTTAACTATACATCTTCATCATTTCCAAGTTGGATGGAAACACCTCAAATATCTTCAACATTTTCATCTTCTGCCTCAACCCTCTTCTCACCTCTTCCTGATCCTGACGTCTGTCCTAACCACCGCAGCATTTTGATTTTAGCTTATTTCGCTGTCCAGCTCAGTCCTCTTTGCTCATCCGATATTTTCTATTTCTCTTGTTTGTATTTTTGCACTCTCGTCGTTGATTGGACCCGCAAACCGAAGCGTACAGTATCTGCGCGCTGCTGACGTCACCCGTAGTGTAGTGTTCATGTGAAATATAGGACGGAGGGGACAAACGACCCAGAGCGTCTCTGACATGATTTGCATGATTGGCTCATGCATCACCGGCCAAACTGGCTGGCAAGTTTTTATCAATACCCGCCAAAATGATTTTTAACCCGCATTTGGCGGGTTGGCGGGTGTTAATTTCGAACCCTGCCTGTAAGGTTTGGAACAACGTGAGGGTGAGTGCATGATAAAGTTTTCAGTTTTGGTTGAACTATTAGCTTTAAGATATCTATTTCTGCTATCAAAAACAAATGTTATCTAAAGTACATTCCTGACTGCAAATCCTTGCACACAATTTCATAAGAAAAACAGGGAGACAAGATTCAATGGACTATAACTTGTATTTTTACCTTATCATGTATAAACATTGTAAAACTCAATTCAATTGCGATGTTTTACAGTAACTAGGACTCAGTTTTGAAACAAATTCACAATTCGATTAGATTATGCTTTACAAGCTTGCGTTTCGTTTCAATTCCAATTTTGATTTGATTTCAATATCGATTATTTTGGATATATCTCAGGTACAGTACGTGGCAAATTTTCTCAAGAAAAAAAAAATAAAATCTCTCAACTAATGCTGTAAAGTCCTACATTACAATAATATTGAAGGTTAAAAGTAGCTGATTTGTATAAAAACACTTATTGTACACAAAATACACGCAATTAAGTTTTTAAAATATTAACTTTAAACTTTAAATTGTATAATTATATTTCTACTCCAATTCTCTTTTTTTAAATATAGACATTTAAATGGTGGGTATCATAAAAACTTGATGGATTTATTCAAACATATTAAATATTGAAGCAGAATATTGAGCAGTAAAAATTATAATGAATGTGTTATATGGCACATGTTAAGGAAAATACTCCTCATTTTTCTATCTGACTAATGAGTTTATGGTCACCAAATATGTTTTTGTCTGAGGTAAATGTGACGTCATGTGACATTGTTCACAAGCAGTTACACTGACATATTTTTGCTGTTAAAACACTGATTGAGTGATTACATGACACAGAATTTAGATTTTGGTAAGTTGTACTGTGTCTTTTCACATTGCTTTGGGTTCATTCATGTTTGAGCTGGAGGAGGTGATCAGTTCATGCGTGCTTCGCCACATTAAACAGCGCCAAAACGGCACTTATTGTTTGAATATTGTATTAAAATGGACAATTTGAAATCTGAGACTTTGTTTATTATCAAAAATAACAAAAGCACAAAGCTTATTACAATTTATTGGATGGGAGATGTGCTATGGTGTTCAGTTCTTTAAGGGAAAACAGGCTAGACTAATCGATTCTTGGGATTTAAGGATCAATATTGTTTCTAAAAATGAGAATTGACTAAAATCAAGAAATCAATTGTTTTTACCCAGCCCAAGTAGCAACTCAGAAGTTTTTGTATGCTTAAACGTCCCAGTAAATTCATTATGACCTTCATTTATCTCTTGTATGTTATTTTATTTTTAACTATTTGTCTTGGCTGTTCCTTTTTTTCTGCATGTACTGAAAACTGCCTTTAGATAAATGTGTTTTATGAGAGTAACTGACAATCTGATTTGAAATCCCATATTTCCTTCACTGCAGCTGACAACACCTAGTTGCTGCGGCAGCGGCAGGGGAAACCGGGTACAAACAGAGAAGATGAAAGGCCAGACAACAGAAGCCAGTCTGGGATGCTATTGCGATTTCCTGCCGCAGGTACCCCGCTCGCCCCCATCCCCCCTCCCCCACACCCAAACTCTCAGAAGCAATGTGCTCATTGCACTACAAAGGCTTCTGCTCTAGAATGAGGCATCCTTCCCTGCCCTCTGATGTGTTTTTTTCTCCATCTCCCTCTTACCCTCTCCCAGTTTCTAAGGATGAGCCAGAGACAAGGCAGCACTCTGCATCTGCACCTGAATATGTGGAAATGCTAAATATACACACTGGCAAGAACCAAAAAGCAATTTGAATAAAACATTAACTGACAAATGAATACTGAAAACGCACTATAGAACCACAGAGCAACAGATAACTCAAATTTTGGGTCTAGCATTTCTGACGTGATTCCTCCCTAACAAAAGTGGTATTATTGCAGTTTACTTGATATTATATAATTGGAAAACTGCAAAAAGCATGGCTTTTGAAAATCATTTAGCAACTTCTAGGACTAAGAAATATAAATAGAAATCAATATTACACCTTTTAACAGATGTTCAATATTTATACTCTATCTTACGTACAATATTGTATTGTATATTAAGTTTTTTTTTTTTAAATAAAAGGAAACAATTTCAATTAAACAGCCATTGTTGCCATTAGATTCTAAATGTATCTAGTGAAAAAGCAACTTTAATGAAATAGTAATATTTAATCATTTATATTTTTTATATAGCATTATGCATTGCGTTTTCTGTCCCGAAATATGCATATAGGTTCCTGTTTGTGCCACTGAGTAACAAATACTTTTGACTTTTTTTCTTAGAATTGTGAGATATAAACTCGCAATTGTGCATAATAAAGTCAGAATCTCTAGATAAACTCACAATTTTGATAAATGAATCAGAATTGTGAGATATAAACAGGCAATTCTCTTTTTTTTTTCTCCGAATTGAGAGACAAACTTGCAATTATCATTATGTTATAAATTCCAGATCTGAGGGGAGGGGGGTGTATTGTGGGTTTATATCTCAGTTATGACTTAACTCACAGCTGTGTGTTCTTATGTCAGATTTGTGAGATATATACACTTGCAATTCTGATTTTTTTCTCAAAATCTGTTTATAACTTCCAATTGAGACTTTTTTTTTTTCCTCAAAATTAAGTTTCTCTCTCACTATTCTGACTTTATAACATGCAACTGCATGTTTATATAATGCAATTCTGAGAAAAAAGTTATAATTGCTTGTTTATCTCTCACAATTGTGACTTCTTTCTCAGAATTGCGAGTTTATATCTTGCAATTGTGACATTTTCTCAGAACTGAGTTGATATCTCACAATTGTCACTATCGCAATTGCGAGTTTATATCATGCAATTCTGAGAAAAAAAAAGTTGTAATTGCCTGTTTATATATCGCAACTGTGACTTTTTCCGCAGAATTGCAGTTTTAAATCTCACAGTTCTGACATTAGAACACAATTGCGAGTTCTTAAGTCAGAACTGTGGGACAAACTTAATTCTGAGAAATGATCAGTCTTTTTTCCCCTCAGAAATGGACTTTCAAACTCATAATTGCAAGTTTACATCACGCAATTCTGAAGGAAAAAAAAAAAAAAAGTCATAATAGCTTGTTTATATCTCACAATTTGACTTTTTCTCAGAATTGAGTTTATATCTCACTATCCTGACTTTATAACACACAATTGCGAGAAAAAGGTTATAATTGCCTGTTTATATCTCTCAATTATGACTTTTTCGCAGAATTGAGTTTACATCTTGCAATTGTGACTCTTTCTCAGAATTGAGTTTATATCTCATACAGTTCACAGTTGTAAATTTATATCTTCCGAGAAAAAGACATAATTGCTAGTTTATATCTTGCTATTGTGACTTTCTCAGAATTAACTTTATATCATGCAATTCTGAGAAAAAAAAGGTTACAACTGCATGTTTATATCTCACAATTGTGATTTTTTTTTTAGAATTACGAATTTAATCTCACAATTCTGACTTTATTACATACAGTTGCACGTTCTGACGTCAGAATTATGAGACAAACTCGCAATTCTGAGAAATTATCAGTCTTTTTCCCCTCAGAACTGGACTTTATATCTCACAATTGCAAGTTTCTATCACATAATTCTGAGAAAATAATAGTCTGTTTATAAAGACGCAATTACTTTTTTTTTTTTAATTCAGTGCCGGAAACAGGCTTCCATAGTTTGTCTTGTTCTGGCACAGAGTAAGACAAATAAAGTCATAGATTTGTCAGATGTATCCTGGGTTATAAAATCTCTGTTTTTCTTGCATACATTTTTCAATCTTGTTTGAAAAAAGGGTCTTAACAGAGACTGAAGTGCGGCTGACATGTTTCACATTAGCGGTGAATAAACTGAAGTGTGTGTGTGTGTGTGTGTTTGTGAGGGGGTTGGGTGGACAAGAAGAGAGCGAGTGTAAAATGAGTTCCACATGCGAGCATATAAGGGTGGACTGCATTTATAATCTCACCGAGTTATCAGGTTAATGGAGCATAAGTTGCTTTAATAGTTCTTTAATACCAAACCTTCTCAAACTTATCTGACCATCAAAACTGAAGGAATGACACTGTGCAACGCTGGAGCAAAAAAATGACTTTGGTTTCCACAGTTACGCAGTACTAGCACAGACAAAACATTGCATTCATACACTTTCAAGGTTTTGGACCATGTGCAGTTCAGTCTAAGTAAGTCTGATGACTGTCTCGGATGTCTTCTTGAGGGAAAAAAAAGGGTGGTATTAATATAAAAGAAGCTTTTTACACATCCAGCATCAATATACTGTCCAAACAGGGATATACAATCGGGCCTCACTCAACTTACAACTTGTAGATAAATCACCTACAGAGATAACACACCTTACGCTTGTGTATTCTTGAGACGCTCTGGGCTGAACTTATGTTGTAGGCCGCCCCTCCACCGAGAGAGAGACCGAGTGTCGGTGGAGGGGCCGACAGAGCCTGGGGTCCTACAATAACAAAACCTCTTTGTGCAAACACTGAGGGGCCCGTTGAGAGACCGGGTCATGGAGCGGATTCTCTCGCAGATCTCCAACTCGCGGCAGCCCTGTTTTTTTTCAGTGCAGCAGACAGGATATAATGGTTTCCACATGTGAAGGGGGCCCAAATAACAATGACAACAGTTGAGAGGCCGAGTGTTTTATTACCTTGAATTTCTGCATACAGCCATCACCGCAGGCTTACAAGATCCAATATGCACAGCATAAAAAAAAGATATACCTGTGTAAAAAATGGTAAGCTATAAAAAAAGGGGGAAAAGACATGCTGTCACTATGCCTTACGTTAGCTGTTATAACATATACATAAAATATTGTATGAAATGCAAGGCAAGTACAAATCTAAAATACAGCAGAGAAAAAATGCTTATTTTTGAGTCTTGTTTGTATGAAGTGGCCGTTTTAAAAGTGTAGGTACATCAAACTAACTGAAAACTTAATTGGCCCGAGTGGAAAACTGAAAACAACCTCAAAGCAGTCAACAAAAAGTCAAAAAGTCTTTAGAGTGGAGCAGCATTCAGTAGATTTAAAATACAACAAACTTCATCCATTTGCCGCATGTGGAAAATAAATGAAAGTGCTTCTATATTATCAAGTCCTCTCTTTGAGGTTTCAGACATAGTTAATGATCTTATTTGCACCATGGCAACATTCAGAGAGAAGAGCAAGACTTTTATACTCTTCTGACTAAAAATAGGGCAGCAGGCACTTCTGCTTCTGAGAGCGGTGGAGGTAAACATGAGAGAGACTCTGAGTCTCTAATCTTTCCTCTCGTGGGGTGTTAAAATTTAGGAGATGAGCGATGTCTGTTTGTCAGTGGTGAAGTGTGAGCTTCAAACGCTGAGAATAATTCACAACTCGCTGGAAAAACATAAAAAGGGGAGAAGGAAGAGGAGGGGGAGAGAACATTGGAAAAAAAAAAAAAAAAAGAAGAAGGAGGTCTTGGAGTCCACAGCACTGTCTGACATTCCCGGAGCTCATCCATCTATGAGGGACGATGGAGACATCGCTTCATTTCCTGCTACACTGGCAGGGTCTGCCTAGAAACAGATCATCCAGATCCACATCAGATGGAGTTTCCACTGCAGTGTTGGTCTAAAGAAAGCAATTTGTGAAGGGAAACCTCTAATATCTACCTCTAAAATAAAATAAAAAATAAAATATGTTCCCTCATTCAAAAAAATGCATATAAAATAGTTGCAAATAGCCCTGCTGAAAAAAATAGAAACCACCACAGAAATGTTAATGGTTTTCACTAAAAATATCATTACAAACCATCAACTTTTAACCATTAAAAATGGTTTTCTGTAGTGTGTTTTGGGACATATTCCATTAGGATTCAGTGGTTTTAACAAGCCACCAACAGAAGGCGATCAGTTACCAGAAGAAATCCACAGGGTCCATTACACTTTCCATTAAAACCAATACAATTCCTATCATAACCAGTAAAAATATAAAACACAAAAATGGCAACCAAGTGAACTGGCTTGCTTTAAAAAAAAGACACTGCTGTGGTACAGTGATGATCCCACAGTATTTAAATTGTGCATTAAAAAATACCATGGTACCAAAAAAAAAATACCATAGTACACTCTAAAAAATGATGGGTCTTAAATGGTTCTTTACATGTAGTAACAGTTCTGTTTAGAACCATAGCATCCTAAAGAAACATTTTATGCATTAGAGTTTAGAGTTTTTGATTCCCGCTTTTTTGCGATTCAAATCTGTAACTGTCAATGCACCTAATTACTGATTTTCTGAAACTGAGCAATCCAACTACACAGATTGCCAGCACACTCTCAACAGGTAAATGATTTAGTTCTTAAACTTAAATACAAATGTAACTTTATAAAATTGTAACACCGTGTCCTAACTACAGACAGCAACAAGCAATTTTGCTGTCCACACCAGATGCGACACGACAGCACAACGTGACAATCATTGAAACATCAGCCATTTAGATGTGCACAGCACTCCCAACAAAATGGACAAGTTTATCATCTAATTCATTAATTTTAAATCTTTTTAACATTATTAGAACTATATATTAAGTGACTGATCCCACCTTTGTAATGGGTTCACATTGAGTTTGCAGTTTTAACGTACATGTTTGCTTTATTTTCAATATCTGAGGTAAGTTATCTATTATTGATTTCAGTATGGCTATAAATGTCACATTATATGATATTCAAACTCACATTAGACACTTTTAACATTCAATAAACCACATAATCAGTACCTGAGATTATAACTGCCATATTTTATATGTTATTGTTCCAGCCGCAATGCTGCAGAAATAGAAACTAGTTTAGTTAATAGTTTCTAAAACAGAAATTTAGTGTGTCGCAATTGTAAAAACTCAGATTAACATGGAAAAGATACCTTTTATCGTGTGTCACGGTATCGCAGTGCGTGTAGTTAGGATACAGTGAATTCAAATCCGTAACTGTCAAAGCACTTCATAACTGCTTTTCTGGAGCTCAGTGATCCAATTACACAGACTGTCAGCTCACTTTCAACAGGTAAATGATTTCATTTTTACATTTAAATACAAACTTAACTTTAAAACTGTAAAAGGTTTTTAAACAAACATCTTTTCTCTCATTAGTTTTTTTGGTGACATGTAAGGATACTTCACTCCTCTTCTCCACCAAGGAACAGACACTGACATTGAATTTATGATATGGAATTTGTGTCAAATTATTGCTTGGGTTCACGCATAAAGACACATTTTCATTGGTGTGGGTTTTGTACTAAAACCTTTCAGATTTTGATATTGCATAGTATTGTAAGGTATGAGTCTATAAAGCTATAAACTATTTAATATTAAACAACTAGGGTATAGTTTTCCCCGCATGAAATACTTACTTTTTGGCCAGACCTTTGGCTTGTGAAATGATTCGTTTTCAGTCCACTAAAGATGAAAGTCTAACTTTTAAGACTTCAAACCCAGGCCTTGTTAAACAGAAATACCATTTGACATCTTATAAAACTGCGTTATTGGCAGATCAAAGTAACAGATCAAAGTACTAAATGATTAGTTAAGAGTTTCTTGGTACAGAAAACCTGAACCAAAAAAACAACAAATACAAAGCCTCCAATATGAAATCTCTTAATCCATAAATGTATGCAGACCTACCACACATTCTCCATCTTGGACTCAAGCAGTTTTATCACACACAGGTGTGATCAAATAGCAACAACAAGGAATTTTGTGCTGTGTTTTTAATTAACATGCTACATGCGGGTTATGTTGCAAGTCCTGGACGGAGCTCTGGCTACCCTGGCACTCACGGTGGTGTAACTTTCCAACTTCCCAACCACCTCAACCCACAACGCCCACATATGGTCTGGGCTACGTCGGGCTTAGCTGCCCTCTGTGCCCATTCTCCTTTAACACTGCCAACACGGTCAGACACACACCAACAGATCTGGCACCTGCAGTCATAATAACACCCTTGTAATGTTCTTCATCTAAAGCTTTTGAACTGAGAATGGCTAAATATACAGCAAGTGAGGTGAGAAAACCTCAAGGACTGGAGAACAAACACTGACCAGAAGACAAACAGCATGCTAGAAGACAGGATTTCTGCCTGGACCAAAGAACAAATCTCTTTTTCCACATAAAATCCCTAATTCAGATCAAACATCTCATAGAGTCAGCTTGAGTTTATGGGAACAAGGCAATCAAACTATGTCCGCAGGCTTGTGAAAGCCAACATTTCAACACCGTCGAGCTTAAGCAAACAGACCTCTCCTTATAAACCAGCGATCTGCTTTTTATTCAGAAAACGTAATTCTCATTGCTTTGATTGCATTAATTCAACCACATCACTCGGGAGAGCCAAACTGAACGAAAACACATAGCAGATCAAGGGTGGTCCTCTCACTCTCTTTTTTTGCATTATATTAAAATGTGAGCTCACGTCTGCATACTGCATTCTCTGGACAGTTACTTTGAAGTCTTTCAGGTTAGATTCATAAAAATATTAAGTATATTTGTGCTAAGACACTTGGAAAAGCCTCTGTAAGAAGACTTGAAGCACCACAGTTTTAGCAGAATGACTACTGACATGGAAGAAGCAAAACTAGCCATAATTCAATTAACAGAAAACTACATTAGTGAATCTATAAATTGCAAGTTAAATTTGGGAAGGAATTTCTCCTCATTTTAACGTGTCAGCAAAATTAATTTAAGGTTCAATTCACTTAATTTATCTTCAAAATGAAACAAATAAACATTTGTATGAAATCTGAGGTAGTTAAGACATAGGACAATGGTCTATGGGACAAAAAAAAAAAAAAACATTCTCGTAGCTTGAAAAAAAAGTCAATGAGGCTATTTTTACAATGTCCTTTCTAACTTTCTGGGCCTTGAACACGTCAGTTGTGTTTCTGTCTATGCAGGATCAGAAAGCTCTCAGATTTCATCAAAAAAACACCACAATTAATGACAGAATTTTTAGTTTTGGGTAAACCATCCTTTTAACTTTCATGAAATGTGACCAAATTAACTACTTACTAAAGTAGTGCACAAGAATCTCAGTTGACATGGTTAATATGTTCAATGACCGTATTCATATTGCACACAAAACTGTAATGCACTACTGAAAATCACAAGGTTAAATCAGATTGCATATTATGCAACCTCTGAGAGTGAGGCTGTACATATTATAATCAGCCTGTTGGGAAACAAAATCATGTTTCTAGTTTTGATTTTGGATAGTTGCTGGGTTTGTCAAAGTTTGCCAGGTTTGGGGAACCAAATCTGTGAAACACACTGAGTTCAAAAGGATAGTTCACCCAGAAATGAAAATTCTGCAATTACTTACTCCCCCTCATGTCGTTCCAAAAGCCTATTTTTATCTTTGGAACACAAACCAAACTATTTTTGATCAAATCTGAGAGCTTTCTGAACCTGCAAAGACAGCAATTGTACAACCATGTTCAAGACCCAGAAAGGTAGTCAGAACATCATTAAAATAGTCTATTTTCGTAGCTTCATAAAATCACGGTTGAACCACTGAAGTCACAAGGACTATTTTAACGATGTACCTGCTACCTTTCCGGACCTTGAATGTGGTACTACTGTTGTGGTCTACGTAGGGTCAGAAAACTCTTAAATTTAATCAAAATTTACAATGTACAATGGTGTTTCATGTATTCAGAGTTGTTTACAGTGTTAAAGAGGTGGATTCTCATGCTAAACATGGACAAAGTTTTAAAAAATAATTGACGAATGACAGAATTTCTGTGCCGAAAATCTTACTTCCGAGTTGGTACAAGTTTCGGCTGTTTTTTTGCGATCATGGCTTTAATGACGTAATCAGTGGTGGAACTTCTTATCTGAGCATTTCTCCCGGAAAAGAGTTGGGAGTTTTGCAAGTGTGTTTGTTAACGACGTTTCATATACAAGGCCCAGTTCGACGCTGGATTTTTTGATACTGAAAGAAGGAGAGGTCCCAGCTATAAAAGATCCCGGTCAGGATTCAGAACTGCAGATGGTAAGTGAAACGGCATCAAATGTCTGTGTTTTATTGGTAGTCCTAGCACGAGTGCTCGTCGAACTTAGCCCCGCCCACGGCACACCTCCAGAAGCTCGGCTTTTTCCGGAGAAAATCGTAAAGCTGTATTTTTCTTTTATAAATATGATAAAACTAAAGACTTTTTGGCAATATTAAGGATAGAGTAAGTACTCAAGATTAACATGAGATTAGGTGAAACTGTGTATGTTATGTACCCTTTAATTTGTGTTATGAAGATGAACAAAGGTCTTACAGGTTTGGAACAACATGAGGGTGAGCAATTACTGACAGAATTTTCATTTTTGGGTGAGCCATTCCTTTTGTCTTTCTTCTGCTGACCCGATGACTCCTGATGACCCAGTGACACTTGTCATACGGTAGTGACAGAGCCAGTAGACAGGGTGTCAGCGACTTACAGAGGAACTTTTGTAGGGCCGTCACTGAAGAATGCAGCATATTTCACAGGAACACTGTCCAACACTACCTAGAATTACTGTACACATGTGCTCTTTGTTGTAAAACTTCAAGCTTCAAGAACAGAGAAAACCCTGGGGAGCTCTAAATGTGTATTGCATGGACATACAGCTCTGTACTTCATCACTGAGGTGGAAAAAAAATCTGCATAGTCCAGGATAAGTACAGCACAGGATTTTTGGTCTGTTTTCCAAAATGTAGATTTGCTTAAACTAAACTTTTAGGAGTACACTAGTACAAATGACCTCAGAGCTTTTAAAACTTTTAAATGAAAACTCAATCCAAGGCCTGCAAGGGGAAGCACATTCCACTGATCAGGGAGAATCATTCCAGTCTGGGATCACTGCTTATCTCTGGTTATTCTCGGATCAGTAAGACAGAGCAGGATCCTGCTGCTCGCTTCAGTCCAGAAGACAAAGGCTCCGTTGGCTGCCTGCCGGATGTGAACTCAGGGTGCGTGGTGAACACGCTCAGATGGACACAGGGGCTTGGTTACAGACAGCATCAGTGAGGGAGAAGGGCCTGCCAAAGTCTATTACACTCACACAAGCTACTATGCTACAAACCCTGACTTTAACATAAGTCGCAGATACTGTTTATCATCTGCATTTATTATCGTGTGATCTGAATAAATAAACAGTGCTAAAAATAAGAATAGCTGGGGTGCAAGATGTTTGCAATACAATCACTTAACATTTTCAGCGAGTCAAAAATGTAACCACACAGCATTTGTAGTGTAAACACTTATCAACCCTGATGTGTCCTAGACAACAGTGAAGGATCGACTACTCACCTGTCAATCATCCACTGTGCTAAAACAGGAACTAAAAACTTTCCTCAACCCATTAAATGTCATTAAAATCATGCAATAAAAATCACCTCTTGCATTTAGAAGTATTAAAAAAATTAACATAACATCATCCTAACTAATCCAACAAGATGGAGGGCAGATTGAATAAACTTAAAAAAAAAAAATTATACAGTCCAAGAAAAACAGTTTAGGATTAAGTTAAATATGGTGTCACAGTATGAGGTTTTCACAGTATCAGAGGTGTAATTGGAAATAACATGGTTTTATGGCTTCATTCTGCCTTTAGCAAATCACTCCACACATATCCACATCTAATTTAAATGTTACTGCAATACATTATTAGAAGATTACTTCTTGTCCTCATTTTGAATTAAGCTATGCACAAATAAAGTATGTGATGTGTACTTAGGATGCCTGTCTAGGCAGGCAATTTCTCTCAATTCCAAGAAATGTTACATTTTAAATCTCTATGTCAAACTACTTACAACTTAACAGGTCTAAAACTTTGGATGCAGGTGGATATTTGCTTAAAGTGGCAGTGACATGGGGAACCATTTGCCTACAAATGCAATAACTGCAAAAACAACTTGTGGGAAAAACTGCACCTCAATTGGCGTCAATTATTTCTGTAATACCTTCGTTTCAGTAAGGTTTGCATGTATGCGTTCATGGGAAATGGGTGAAGAAAAATAACACACTCGCTTTGCATTCTCTTTAAATTCTCTGCCAACAACAAGCATTGAGAACGAGACTGAAACGCTTTTGAATCAGCAGTCTGGAAATGTCATCGATGCGGTTTCTGTCAGATTATACACCGTGACACCATTGCAAGGCTAAAGTTTGGCTGATCAAAGCCTTGGGTATTCATGGACAAATTTTTTCTCGCGCAAATGTGCATTTGTGCGCAAACTGGTAAACTCACACTGAAGAAAAACATGATCCACAAAGTCTTACAGCGAAGACAGTAAACACCCCAGGCAACCAAAGATATATTTGCTGTCAAATCATTGCTTACATTCCTTTGCAACTGCTCTCTAAATGATGACATTTCCATCGAGAAAGCTGCCAGGGTTAATTCAAATCGTAAAAAAAAAAAAAAAAAAAAAAAAAAATACCAACCCTCCCTTTTCCTAATCCAGCTAAATACAGCGATACGGCACTAGGTTTTGGCATCACCCATAATGGTGTGTGAAGAGAAGACATTGCAAACAAACAAACTCACCTAATCCTCTTTGAGGAACCCAAACAGAGATGAAAATCAGATGAAAGATTTAGCAAATCCTCGCTTAAACACAGCTGAAAACCTGATTCCGGTTTGCGGTGTAGTAAACTCACTCAGTGAAGTAAGCAAATCAAGACATCACACTGAAATCAACAGATTTTAAGTACAGAGACATTATCAAGTTATCGTCCAAAAGAAATACAAAGCAGTTTCACACTGAAGGTAAATAACAGAAGATAATATTAAGCTGAATCAAATGTTTGGCTAGTTCACCCAAAAATTTAAATTCTGTCATTAATTAATTGTCGTACTCTCATGAACGTGCATCAAATTGTTTAATGAAGTTGTTATTTTTGTTTTCTTTACACACAAAAAGTATTCTTGTAGCTTTGATTTTAACCAACCCAGGCTCATGAAAATACATCCCTCTGTATACATTTTGCACATTTTTACTACATTAATCCAGGCATGTATTGCTCCATTTTTATTATGCTGCTTGAGGTACATTTTGTAGCCATTCAGAATTCAAATATTCGGGATATGTCGCTAATCATGTTGGAAAAAATCCCATACAACAAACCAACCCTAAACCCAATAGTGTCAACAAATACAAAAGTGATGCAGCGGTGTTATTTTAACTTCCTTACGCGATTTGAGCAGTTTTTTCGAACTGCAGTTTCACTGGGTTCCTACCGGAGCTTTTCATCACCAAAGTGCAACACCATATCGGGTGAGCTACAGAGCAAACTTACTCAATTAGAAAACACATGCAGATGAAGCTGTATATGCGACAACAACATTCAGAAGTATCAATTTTCAAATCACACAGGATGTTAAAATTGTTTTGAAGTCATAACATAATATTCTGCAAAAAATGTGTGGAAAAATTAGGCTTAACTAATCAAAACTGTACCTGTAAATCATTCTTTGTGTGAAAAATTATGTTTTACTGCCTCTAGTGTTCATTTCAATGGGAAACTACAGTAATTCGCATATATAGGTACGTTTTTTCAGTTTTACAGAAATGTACTCTAGTGCAAAATAAACATACTAAAATGTATTTGAAATACATTTCATGATAAGTATACTACAAATACATTTTAAAATTTATGTACTTAAAAATACCCCATAATTGTACTTTTGTTATACTAAACTGGTCAAATTGGAACAACTAATTTTGTACTCAATGCACTTTAATTGTGCAAAATTAGTGCTGAAGCCCAAGTAGTGCTGAAGTGGAAATATTGCAAGTATACTGTAGGTACACTTTAAATATCTGGCATTTAAAGACCAATATTATTCAATCCTCATCAATAGTGACATTAAAACACATTTTAGGCTTAATATTAAGAAATGTGCAAAGTAGTACTGCAAATACAGTTTCATTATAATTTTTATATCAGTAAGTCTTAAGCGATGTGTAAGTAAATGTATTAATAGATTCAAACTATACTTAGTATGAAATAAATGTATTTGATATTACCTTTTTACTAAGGTATACAAAGTATAAATATCTTAATTTGTGTTCAGAAAATGAACAAAGGTCTTACTGGTTTTGAACAACATGAGGATGTGTAATTAAAGACAGACAAGAATTTTTATTTTAGGGTGAACCATCCCTTTAACACTCAAATATCAACACAGTAAAAACAAAATCTCTCAGTCTCTTTTATCAACAAAAAAAATCATCTGTTTTCAGTCTAGGCCAGACTACAGGCCTAAGTCTTCTAAGAGCTAGCTTGTCAGTTTTTTACTGTCTGTTATGACATTAAAAGAAATAGTTCAAAGTATCAACTAAAAAAAACAAGTAAATAAAAAGTAACTGCCAATATTCTAGACATTTTTTCGACAACCACTTGTAACACTCCAGTATTACATTAACTGCAAACAGAAAATAGAACAGACATCATAAATAACTACATAATATACCACATGAAGCTTTTTCAACTGAATAAACGTGCATGCAGAGCCCACTAAACATTACAATAAGTGCCTCCATCCAGACACCTGCATTCCCACAGTGCACTGCTGCAAACTGTTCATTATACACAGTATTCCTTTCAGCAGACACCAGAGACTCAAAGCGCTGTCCCCAAGACTCCTGTAAAAGAGACGCTGGCACTAGACCAGTCCACACACACACACACACACACACGAGTGCCAAGCGGACCGCTGCTGGGCATGATTTGAGAAGTGCACATGCATACATCGAGCTCAAACATATTCTCTTTCTCTCCCACAACCTTGCTCTCTTCTTTCTCTCACTCTCTCTGAGGCACAGGCACCTAGTAAATCAGGCAGTAAATTGGTCCCTACTGCTAAAGCAATCACAAGACAAGGGTAGTTTATCTGAGACCACACTGCAACATCTCTATGGAGCCTCTAGGGAACATGAATCAATAAACAGAAGAATTACTTTGGAAATGCTCGTAAATAGTCCACACACACCCTAACCAGGTCCACACGCACACTGACGTTAAGCAGCGACTGCGGTGTCAAGGCCAATAAAAATTCTTTCTGATTCCCTTTTCATGTTTACATATCATAGAGGGGAAATGTACTCTCGTGCCTAACACCCAAGTTCATCTGCTGTGCTAACGCAGGTGTTGCGTTACCAGTCAAGTCGGGGTAGATAAAATAACTGTCCTTGGCAAGCGGCGGCCCGGCTCGAGACAGTCATAGCAAAACACAGCTGCTGCTTGTTGCTCTAGCAGCTTTCCTCCTTTTCCTATCGCACATTCAAAGCAGCAACGCTCCTTTATGTCGGCCAATTAGTGGCCTCAGAGTCAAGGTTCTTTTTATCTTTCAAAGTACACACTACAAGAGAGAGATTCAAAGTTCAGACACTATCTGGGGTCATTTCCTGCTTCATCTTGGGTGGTGAGAGAGGGTGCCAATCTTCGAAATGGAGTATATGAGATTAGAATTACCTGTATGCTAATAATAAAAGCACCAGAAAAGACAACCAACTAGTCAAAACAGTCACTAGCTAATTAGGTCAACTAATTTATTTAAATCTGTTCTTTTCAACTTCTGATGGCTAGGGATCTAACAATATTATCAATATCGTGTCTTGATATTATCGTGGTCACATGGCGATATAAAACGATAGGTCTTTGGGGCAAAAAATGTAGTTTTTAAAATACATTTAAACTTCTTATTGTACCATAAAAGGTCTTTAAAGTTGTGTTTTAGGCCATTATTCTTTGACAAAGTATCCGTCAAACAAACTAAAACCGAAAGCACAACATGGCTTATTCCCTTCATCAAGTCTGTTTTCGCTCAGGTGATCAGCTTGTCATCCGGTGTTTTCCGTGCCTCAGAACGTCTCTGTTCACAGTGAATCAATGCAGTGAACCCGTTTATCGCTTGTGCTGTAAGTTTAGTGCACATTTGGGAACATGATTACAGCATTTCACTAGATTTGTAGTGAGAAACGTTTTTGTAAGCCTGTTTTCAAGTTGGAGTTTTCCGTCCAAATAAAAGCTCTACTGCTGTTTTTGTCAAAATAAAAGCTTAAAAGTGCAGAATGAATTGCGGACAGCTTGCACTTTAAATGAGTAACGTTACTGCTGTCCAAATTCAAAATCTTGTTTTAAGTGTAGAAATGAGGAAAGTAGTATTGTAATTTACCTATTGTAGTGTAAAGCAAAAATAATATCCCTATGAAATATTTATTTTCATATATTTTGCAGTGCAATTGTTTTACAATATATGGTTATTACTATTACTATTATTATTATTATATTCTAATTTGTTTGGCTTCCTAAAACACCATTGTAAATCACAAATAAAAAGTATATCACAAACAAAAAGAGGGTTGAGTCCCCTTTAAAGTTTTACTTTTTTCCTGACTTAAGTTTTCTTAGTTAAGAACATGGGTTGGAGCTCTTATTTTGAACTCTCAAAGTGCATTAGATAGAATAATTTGACTTTAAAATGTACACAATTTAAATGTCATTTTTTTTTTTTAAATATTGCAATACATATTACATTATAAGTCATATCGCAACATTATCGTATTGTGAGATTTTGATATTGTTACATCCCTAATAAATACAGAACTTATAAGAGCCTAGCACAACTGACACGTAAGAGAAGAATTTGTTGAATAAAGTTCTTATTTTTGTTTTCTTTGCACACAAAAAGCATTCTCGTAGCTTCACAAAACTCATCAGTTGCGTTGCAGGGTCAGAAAGCTCTTGGATTTCATCAAAAATATCTCAATTTGTGTTTTGAAGATGAACAAAAGTTTTACATGTTTGGAACGACATAAGGGTGAGTGATTAATGACAGAATTTTCATTTTTGGATAAACTATCCTAAGCAATCAGCAATGGTCAAGCACAAAAAGCTAACAGAGACACTGCTCCAACCATTTTATGCCGCCCATGAGCAAAAGGAAATGTGCCTCTAGTACCACAAAGAGGAATTCCCACCTACCCTCTTATCTCAAAGGTTATCAGATAAAGGGTTTCGGATGGGATACAAACTACTGACCTCTGTATTTATGGACCCACTTTAAATCTCTAAATCAGGGAGTGACCCCCCTGACCAAACACAGTGGGCGCTCTCATCTTCCCTTTCTTAATCTCTAAACACATCCATCTTCTATTTGAGCTCCTTCCTCTGTGATGGAGAAAACAAGTTTTGCTAAAATGTCCTACCATTTACTTCCTAGAACTAATAAAACAAGATCTGGCATGGTGCTGTTTCTCAGAAGCATACAAAGTACAACAATCGATGCCTAGAGTATCTGTGAGCACTTCAATAGTCTGAACGGCTTTAGAAAAATGGATGTTAATAGCAGGTGTGAATGGGATCAAAGAGTTCAGGATTAATAAAGTGAAGTACATTCATTCACTCACTTGTGAATAGGTTTAGCTGCACAGACATAGTCCTCCTCACCCGGTCATTTCAGGGCTGATCTACTCCTCCCAAACTGAAACATTCCTGCCTCAGACACTTCAATGCCCTATCAAACTGGCTCCCTATATACATAATACATGGGGCGCTGGATACTCTGGAAAGAAAATGTCAATTCAAAACACACATTCTAAAAACAATCAATAACAGCCTGAGAAAACTACTCCGAGATTACATCAACAGCCTTTAAAGTGGAGATAAAAGCTGAAGGAAAACTAAACAAACTGTGCGTTAAAACAGTAATGATCTCAAAGAAAAGCATCAACTAATAGTTTGGCTTTTTTCAGACAGACAGAAAAAAAATGCTGCGTCTAACTCACACTTGTTTAGTTGTTGACGTCTGAAATGGAAGATGTGTTTTGTTTTTGTTTTTTTGTTTCATTTAACAAACCCAATCAAAAAATAAATAAAATATGGTTTGAAGTCTGATTTAAATATGAATATTAGTCTGAATGGTCAGATTAGACTCAAAGTGATTTAGAATTTTATTTTAGTTTAAGTTTAATTTTATTTTATTAAAAACTAAAAAACAAACAAACTGTGAGATAAAACAGTAATGGGTTCTTTAAAAAAAAACAAAAAAACATCAACTAGTAGTTTGATCACCAGCATGTTTGTTCAGACAGGCAAAAACAAAATGCTGTGCCTAACTCAAACTTGTTTAGTTGTTGATGTCTGAAACAGAAGATGTGTTTTTTCTCTGTTGTTTGTTGTGTTTTGTTTCATTTAACAAACCCAATAAAAAAATATAAATAAAATGTGGTTTGAAGTCTGATTTAAATTTGAATTTTAGTCTGAATTGTCAGAATAGACTCAAAGTGATTTAGAATTTTATTTTAGTTTAAGTTTAATTTAATTTTATTTGATTAAAAACTAAACAAAAACAAAAAAACAGAGATAAAACAGTAATGGGTTCTTTAAAAAAACATCAACAAATAGTCTGATCACTAACATGTTTGTTCAGACAGGCAAAAACAAAATGCTGCGCCTAACTCAAACTTGTTTAATTGTTGACGTCTGAAACGGAAGATGTGTTTTTTCTCTGTTGTTTGTTGTGTTTTGTTTTATTTAACAAACCCAATCCAAAGCACATCAAATGTGGTTTGAAGTCTGATTTAAATCTGAAATTTAGTCTGAATGGTCAGATTAGACTCAAATATCATACATCATCAAATATCATCATGGTTAATAACATAAAACGAATTACTAAATAAAATATTATGCATAAAAAAAATGTTAAATCCAACTGCTCAAAATGTTTTTAAGCTCAAAAAAAGGACACTCATTTGTCAAAAAAAAAAAAAAAGTTAACATTTAAATATGTGTTAAAAATAGCTCACAGGTACAGCAGAGGGGTGCATTTTATAATATATATTATATATATATATATATCTAAATGTTGCTGTATTGCAGACATTTTTTTTAGATTTAGTCATTCAGCAGACAGATATAGTTATAACAATTTATCACCTATCCCCATTCACCTTCATTGTATGGAATAGAGTAGTCAAGGCTGATTGTGTAGTCATATCTCTTTTTTCTCAGATGGAAGCAAGAAAAAAATACAGGTTTCAAGACGACATGTGGGTGAGTAAATGAAGTATTCCTCTAAATTGCTCAACTATTGCATCACAATATGGCCAAAAAAACAGTCCTTAATTGACAAACCTATACACTTCTTTTACTCTGAGACAAACAACAACATGAGGCTTATCAGGACGGCCTAGACCCTGGAGAGAGGGGGTTGTGAAAAAGAGAAGAAGCACAAATTAAAAACAGTCTGGAGCGAACATAGTAATGGCCCTTCTCTGTGAATGCGAGGCCATATCAGATGAGGGGAAGGAGATCACAGTTCCAAAAAACATAAAGGTTGAAGAGAGAACGAGCACCAAGCCTACCCGCATAGTCATCCAACAAACACCAACACAGACACACTTCTAAGAGCGCTGTGGGGCCCCTGGTCTCCCATCCCCATCCCCATCCCCCTTGGGATAGGGTAGGGTGTGTGAAGACCTCCCTATTGAGGACTCTGTGATAAGGCCCGATGTCCCATCCCAGGTCGACCCTGTAGGAACTTACTGAAAGAAGCTTTTGAGCGCTGCACAAAGGCCAGTTCCCATGAAGCTTCTATTCTTCCCTACGTGTGTGTGAGAGAAAGAGCCCAAACTGATTAAATAAGGCCGGTTAATTACAGCTCCTGGTTAATAAAGGCACTACAGAAGGCAGACTCTTCTCCAAGAGAAAGGGTGGGGGGTTTGCCTCTGGGAGATTGTGAATGAAAGACCTCTTCTCAAAAGCTTCCACACAGCAGACTTTCTAACTAGGTCGTTCAATAACAGGCGCATCCTAGCCGCGCAATGAGAAGCCCTCTTGGTGAAGTTTCGAGTGAATGAAAAATATGCCACAATGGCTTCGTTGAGGTTTACTTTACCATGGTGATACCCCACGAAAGGACCGCCAGGGTGGCCTTTTTTTCCCCTCGCCGAAAGCCCAATTAAAGCATACAAATGTTTTGCTGCGATAGACGGCAAGGAACGCTCCCTTTAGATTGTTAACTCAAGTCTGGGAGTGGTTTCAACAGGATACTGAAAAACGGTGAGGGGACAAAAGTACAAGGACAATAGAATGAAACATAAAGCAAAAAAGATATGGGGGGGAGAGAGAGCAACAAGTGTACAGGGAAACCAAAAGAGGGAATCTTCTGCTGGTGTCATCACTAATTGAAATCAAACAGCCAGGCATGGAGGACAGAATTGCTTTAACTCACTGACTGCTAATGTCGAGCATACCAATTTAGGAATCTGAGAAACTGGCATTAAACTATGAATTTTTGCCAATGAACACATCAAATTAATTTGTCTATTGGTTGTACTATAACTCTACAACTGATATCATAAAAAAAATCATTGTGAAATGTCATGTGGTGCACCTCTAAAAAGCTTTAATGATACATTAATATGTATGATAATTTAGGATTTATTGAAAAATTTATAATAATTATTAGGATGTATCCTAACATGTACTTAGGTGTATAAAAAGGCTATTCTTTTACTTGATGGTTACACCACATGACATGTGCAAAACTTTTTTTAACCATACAACACATGAATACAAAACCAATGTTTTTTTGTATTCATGTGCTGTATAAAATATTTTTTCACCTTTTAATTTACTGTAATTCACCTGAAATCATAAATATATGCTACTATTTAAAATACGGGTTAACCGATTATCAGCCTGGCCAATTATGGGTGCTGATATTAAGTTTGTTTGTTTTTTATGATTATTAGTCATTTTTAAAACCAATTTGCCATTAAATAATGTAAAAGCATTTAACGAAAGATTGTCAGAGCTTTGTTATACTTAACTATTATTAATTTTCAATATCGGTTATCAGTCTACTTGTTCTACTTGTGTATGAAAAAAACATACTGGTCGACCCCTAATTCAAAAGTTTGATTAAACAAATTAATACATTTACTGAGCAAGGCTGAATTACATAAAAACGAGGAGGAGGACAGAAATTGCTTTTAACTCACTGACTGTTAAAGTTGGAAAAACCAAATTAGGAATTTAAGAAATTGGCATTTGACTATGAATTTTAGTGACTTTTTTGTCTATGAATGTATCAAATTTAGTTAGTCAATTTGTTGTACTATAACTCTGCTTCTGTCCTCACAAAGATTGTAAAATGTCATGTGGTGCAACTCTCCAAAAGCTTAGTGATACATTAATATATATTATATTTTATGATTCATTATATTTTATGATTCACATTAATATATATTATATTTTATGATTCACATTACATCACATGTGTAATGAACATTTGATGTTCCTTTTTACTTGATGGTTACACCACATGATACCTGTTTTTAAACTGATTTGCTGACAAATTATTTAAAAGCATTTAATAAAGTTTGTAAGAGCCCTTGCTTTTAATTTTGACATTAATTTTCATTTTTTACACCAGACACATATATTGATTCAAAATATTGAATCTACTTCTGTAATAAACAGTGCTGTCAAACAATTAATTGTGATTAATCATATCCAAAATAAAAGTTTTTGTTTACATACTGTGTATATTTATTATGTATACATAAATATATTTTTAAAATATTTACAATTTGCATACACCTTGCAGAATCTGCAAAATATTAATTATTTTACCAAAATAAGAGGGACCATACAAAATGTGTGTATTTTTTTTATTTAGTACTGACCTGAATAAGATATTTCACATAAAATACATTTACATACACAAGAGAAAATAATAGCTAAATTTATAAATATGACTGTTTGATTCTTAATACTGTGTTGTTACCTGAATGATCCACAGCTGTGTTTTTTTTGTTTTGTTTTGTTTATTGATAGTTGTTCATGAGTCCCTTGTTTGTCCTGAACAGTTAAACTGTCTGCTGTTCTTCAGAAAAATCCATCAGGTCCCACAATTTTATTTTATTTATTTATTTATTTTTTTTTGGGGGGGGGGGGGGGGGGTCAGCATTGTTGTGTATTTGAAGCCTTTCCAACAATGATTGTATGATTGTGAGATCCATCTTTTCACAATGAGGACAACTGTGGAACTCATATGCAACTATTCAAACGCTCACTGATGCTCCAGAAGGAAACACAATGCATTAAGAGCATTTCCCTGATCTTCAAATTGAAAAAGTTTTTATCCCCTGGCTCTTAATGTATCGTGTTTCCTTCTGGAGCATCAGTAAACTTCTGAACACCATGGTACATGAATATTAGTTTGGCTATGTATTAAATTACCAAAGTAACAGCAGCTAAAGATCACTGTAAAATAGTACTGCCACAGTATGTTTTTGTTAGGCCAAGGCTGAGTCATCATAACAATCTTTAACTAATTTCAAAGAAAACTAATTATACACAATCCACAGAACCTAATGACAGGTCACAGTTCTTCTGATCAAGACCAGTGGCTGTTTCTCTCAGACGAGATCGTGCACTTAAGCAGGAAGCAGTTCCAAAGGTCACAGTCAGAGCGTAGTGGACAGTCAACACACCAAATTCTCCAGAGCTAATTAAGCATGACCGAAAAGCCTTGCCCTCACGAGAAAGCTCACAAATAGCCTACTGTTACACACTCATCCACTGTAACTGAATTAGATCACAAGAACCTGTAGATGAGTGACCAGTTCAACAGTAAGGTGGGGGTGGCCTATCAGACTGGACTTCTTTGAAGGGGCCACTGCGGCCGCAAGCTGATGGATGGACTGTCGTTAACTGGATGGGTCATTCCCAATGGCTATGTCTCAATGGGCTATTTCATCAGGGATCATCCCACCCAGAGACTATGAAAAGTCCCTCAAACCAGGACTAATTTCCATTGATGAATCCAGCACAAAGACTGCTTACTAGACCAGTATGTGAAGGAAATATGACTATATGATATTCATTTTTTTAAACAATGAAAGCAAATGCGGTCCAGTATTGTTTTGGATCCCAATGACTTTAACTGCACAGACAACAGCTTATAAATGTGACCCTGGACCACAAAACAGTCATAAGTAGAACGGGTATATTTGTAACAATAGCCAACAATACATTCTATGGGTAAAAATGATTGACTTTTCTTTTCGCCAAAAATCATTAGGACTTTAAATAAAGATAATGTTCCATGAAAAAATGTAGTACATTTCCTAACGTAAATATAACAAAACATAATTTTTGATTAGTAATATGCATTGCTAAGAACTTCATTTGGACAACTTTAAAGGCGATTTTCTCAATAATTAGATTTTTTTTTTTTTTTTTTTTTAGATTCCAAATTTTTAAATAGTTGTATGGCCAAATATTGTCATACCCTAGCAAACCATACATCAATGGAAAGCTTATTATTTAGATGACGCAGAAATCTCAGTTTGACTTATGACTGGTTTTGTGGTCCAAAGTCATGTTCAAGTCTTGTTCAAGTCTTCATCAGAAAAAAAGAATGACATACAAGTTTGTAATAACGCGAGGAGAAGTAAATAGCAAAACGTAAAATTTTGCATGTACTATCACTTTTAATACTAGAAGTTTTTTAGTTTTTCCTAGAACCACAGCACTAGGAAAAACTACGATCATATCACAATGACAATTAGATTTTAGATTTTAATACATGACAAGCACCAGAGAACCAGCCGAGTCTGCATAATCAATCCTCTAGCTCGTCTCTATTACTTTTTACACACACTGATTCAGAATTACCATCATTATTCAATTAGGAGGCCTCAGTTAAAACAGCCTCAACTTAAACCACAGCCACCAGTTTGATGGACAAACAGAGGGAGCTCAGAGAAGCCTGAAGAGAAATTTTGCAAGTAAAAAAGCAAATATACCCAAGACGTAATGTCACTTACAACCCTCAGTACACTTAACAGATAGAACCAAGTATTTATGTGAGCAACCCATCTTGAATGTCACCCTGGACCATGAAACCAGTCTTAAGTAGCATGGGTATATTTGTAAAAATAGCCAAAAATACATTGTATGAGTCAAAATTATAGATTTTTCTTTTATGGCAAAAAAAAATAAAAAATAGATCATGTGTAATCAAAATAGATATTGTGTAATCAAAATTGAAGGTGATTTTCTCAATATTTAGTTTTTTTTGCTCCCTTAGATTCCAGATTTTCATTTCTCGGCCAAATATTGTCCTGTCCAAACAAATCATACATCAATAAATCAAAGCTTATTTATTCAGCTTTCAGCTTTCATAAGAGTCAGTTTCCAAAAAACTGACCCTTATGACTGGTTTTGTGGTCCAGGTTCACATATATATCTTAAACAGCGTGACTTTTTTTTTTAAAGATAGATCAAACACTGGGGTGGGTCTTGAATCAAAGCTAAGATGCAGGTGTAAAAGAGTTCGTAGACACATGAGGTCAGATATGTTTTTATGGGCACATGAATATTTTAACTGGAAGCAGATAGTCTAGTTTGAGGGAAATGGCTCTAGCTAAATACATGGCTCAGTGCAAGAGAAGAAAAATTGATCTCAACAACAGATATTCAGTGGAGGTTGCCAATTTGTAAATGTGGCTGCATGAGTAATTCTTTCATTTGATTTACAACCAATTATAAGTCCAAAGGGAGTGGGGAGAGCAAGGGAGAGAGAGAGAGGAGGAAAAAAAAGTGTGTGAGAGACAGAGAGAGAGAGAAGGAGATTATTAACATCTGAGTGTGACAAAGAAAAAAAGGAGGAGCTAGGACAGCAGTGTAGTGTGGCACAGATGAAAGGCCATTTGGGTCTGGCCCCCTACTGCCCACCTCTGTGCGCGCTCCCTCTGAAGTGCGCGCTTACACACCAACATATCACAGCGCCATAACTAGATTTACCATTTGTTGCGAAAACATACTTTTAATAGTATTCGTAATTCATAGGAATGTCCAAAGGGAGATGTTTCTGCTTTATAATATCCATGTATCGAGCCTAAAACTTTACGATGAAGGGTTAGCGCATAAAACATATAATTAGTGTGAAATTGGCATGAATTTTACACACACTACGGTGTATACATAATCTGCCGGTGGCGCCAAATCATTGTATAGTACATTTAAGTCTGTCTTTGCAAACACAGACGGTTGAACATTCATATACAAAAAAATGATTTGCTTATAAAAAAAGACAACCAAATCACACAATACACCACATTAATATAAAAAGCTGTAGTTGTAAAGAGACGCACACACTTTCGTTTTTGAACTAATAACAAGTTGAGGAAATAAATGTAGGCTACACACACTGTGTTTATAAAATGCAGATATGATCATACATTGACTGGAGGAACTAACGTTAATAGACTACTGCAGATGTTTCTGATGAGGGAAAAAAAGACACCAAGAAAAGTAAACAAATCTTTCAAATGCAGCTTTGAATCTGTGTATTCATATCACATAAAGCCTTTAAATGAATGAATGCATGCAAGCATGACTGGAAACAGTCAATCAATAAACGTGCAATTGTGAAGGCTGTCATTACATGTTTTTAAAAGTCCAAATAACTCTGGAACGAACCGCTTTATGTTTTATCAAGAATGCAAACCATTTAAAATAAGCGTGAAGGTAAGAAATGCACACTAGTAGCCTATATGATAGTAGGCTATACAGGATTTGCATCAATCCTAAATAACGTGCCCTTTTTCCACACTTCTAAAGTTACTGAAGATAAACAAAGCAAGACAAAGTCTTTAAAAACACTACAGATTGTAAATGTTGAAAAGTGCATTAAAAACGCAAGCTAAAGTTTTAAAAGTGTGTTTTATTACCTGCATGGTGAGAACACCCAGCTCCTGAGTAGACAGCTTCTTCATCTGCACTGCCAAAACTTGAGCCTCTTCCAGGATCGAAAACTCACTATCTGCAGAACAAAATCCAGCAAAAACAAGCAGCAACAGGGCGACTAGGCTCCACTTTGAAAGCTCCAGGTTATTCCAGTATGATCGGGAGTGTGTGCTCCACGCCGCGAGAGAGAATCGAGATCCTGTCCGCGCACGACTCGCCATTATGGCTCGATGCGCTCCTGCACGGGAATAGCGAAAAACTTCACCGATTACTTCCCAACTTTCCCTTTTCACTTCTCCCACTTTCCAAACTACAGCGGGGTTGCTAAGTTGCATCAAGGCATACTTTTAAAAACTCAAACGCTGGTAAAGAGGGCAGCATTAGTTTCTTTGGCTGTTGGCGCTGGGTAAAGTGAGTGTGTGAGCGAGTGTGTGTGAGCCGGAGCATCACAATAGGAGTGAAAAGCAGGAGGCGCGCCATCCAAACACCGTCATGGATTCGACAGAACAGCTGGATTTGGATTTAATCCTGTAATGTTGAGACCGGCTTCCATGCTGTTTGGGGTCCCCAGAGCCCCCTGTTTTGTTCCGTTTGAATGATTTTGAAAATCTAAAACCTGCCTGCAAAGTTTTAAAAATCGTGCCTGAACCAAGTTTAAACTAAATACACAGATGTTATTAAGTCTTTAATCTTGTTTTTCCACAAACGAGACACAAATATTTAAAGAAGAAGATTGTAGAAAAGTAATAAAGTGTGTTTGGGGTCAATATGATATTAAAAAACACAGTGTAGAAAAAATATAATGAACAATAAAACACAGCATATCATAGATTTTTAAATGATTAAGGTTTAGGCTACATATCCACCTTATTTTTACAGTAAATTGTATGGGTCTGGCTTCCGGGCTCAGCTGCGTCCAGCTATTTTTACAAAACTGCTGCATTAGATAAGAAATTGGTGGCTTAGCATATTATTTTAATATATTGTCTTAATTATGACACACTGGTTTTGTAGTGCAAACAGTTTTACAATTTACTGCACACTGTTATTAGGGTTTCAGGCGCATATAGCGCTGAAACAATATTGTAATTGTTAGAATGGCCTAGGATCAGCAATCTCCACGTAAAACGGATCGGGCAGACCAAACCATAAATCGTAGAGACTTGAAACTTGGAGGGATGGTAGCACTCACACCGCCTACAACGTCACCAAGGCTTGCCCCAATCGGCCTGAAGGGGGCGGTACAGCGATCAAAAGTACATAATCGCTCAAAACTCTTAAACGGTTCGTCGCAGGCTCAAGTGTCTTATGTGGATGGAATACTCAAAATTTTTTATTTTTTTGAAAAACCTACTTTTGCAAACTAGTCCTTGGTTTTCTACCTGATTGGAACCAAACCAGTGCAGGAAGATTCTCTGGAGTCTGAATATCAATAATTACCAAAAAAGTTCAACATTCGACTCACTGTCCCAAAGGGATGCCAAAACAATCAAAAGGGCCAGGGCCCTTTCTTTTGAATGGAATGAGATATCTTCCTTAAACTCACAACATTTATGTAAGAGCTGAATCTGAGGTCATGTGAAAAAAGGTCATGGAGCTTGGCCACTTGGTGGCGCTATAAGAGGGAAAAAACATAAATACAGCCATAACTACTCACCTATTAGACAAGCTTAACGGAGGTTGATGGGAACGAAACTCGGTGGGCCTGTTTGACTCACGGTCCTAAATAGGGCTGTGCGATATTTAAGAAAAATGCGATATGCAATAACTCATTAAATAATGCGATAATCGTATGTGATACGATAATACCAAAAGTGCCACATGCTCAGATAAAACAGTTTTACTCCACTGTTACTAAGTCAATTCTGTGAACTTCCATAACTATCTTGTGTCATATATGTGACCCTGGACCACAAAACCAGTCCTAAGTAGCACACAGGAATATTTGTAGCAATAGCCAACAATATATTGTATGGGTCAAAATTACAGATTTTTATTTTATGCCAGAAATCATTAGGATATCAAGTAAAGATCATGTTCCATGAAGATATTCAGTAAATTTCCTACCGTAAATATATCAAAACTTAATTATTGATTAGTAATATGCATGGCTAAGTACTTCAATTTAAATTTTTTTGCACCCTCAGATTCCAGATTTTCAAATTTCTCCCTTTTTGTGAGAAGAAAGCACCCTTACAATGACTTCTGAATGTGAAGAGTAGTGTTTTACTCTAGCATTACATAAAAATTTCATTTTAACATTTGTGTAGTCATTTTAACATCAGTTTATGCATATTGTGTTATGTACATTTGCAATATTTCAGTATATTGCACAGCCCTAGTCCTAAAACTCTGTGAGAAATTTGAAAGAAATCGGCTACTGGGGGAGCGATATCACATTTTTCAAGGGCATAAATGATTGTCCATTGCACTGTTTTTCGCATATAAGCACTATGTTCATATCGTACGATAGAACAATTCTCTGGACTCTCTAGGTCAATAATTATTAAATAAAGTTTCAATTTACCCTTTGGGAAGCTATAACGAGGTCGTTTAGTAATGGGACCAGTCCAAAAATGCCCAAAAGCCTATAAAGCTTAAACAAAAAGTCAAAACTTCACGAAACCTGGTAAGCACATGCGACAGGTGATTCTAAACAAGCATATCATAGATTTTTAGTCTAAATGATTAAGATTTGGGATATATATCCACCTTATTTTTACTGTAAATTATATAGCTCTGGGTTCCGGTCTCATCTGTGTCAAGCTACTGTCTTTTTAGCTGTACAAAATGGCTCCTTTTGCTGCATGATATTGCAAATTGGAGGCTTACCATATTATGTATTGTCTTAATTATGAACACACTGGTTTGTAGTGCAAACAGTACAACTGATCAGGCAAACCAAATTTTAAGTCGTAGAGAGTTAAAACTTAGAGGGACGGTAGCACTCACACCGTCTATAACGTCACCAAGGCTTGCTACAGCAATCAAAAGTATGAAAATGCTCCTAACTCCTAAATGTTTCATTGCAGGCTAAAGTGTCTTATGTCATTAGAAATATGCAAAATTCAGATTTTTTGAAAAACCTACTTTTGCGACCTAGTCCTAGGTTTGTTTTTTTTTTTTTTTGCTTGATCGGAAGTGCAGGAAGATTCTCCGGAGAGTGAATATCAATAATTATCAAAAAAAAGTTGAACTTGTGATCCTCCATTGCAAAGGGACACAACAATATTCAAAAGGTTTTTACTAAAATGGCTATAACATTTTGAACAGAATGAGATATGCACAAAATTCATATTACACGAAAGTACTCCTCATTTTGAACAACTTTCCCTCAAGAACCACTGCTGTCAATCAAACCATTTGTTGAATGATTGAGAAAATGTAAAAAAAACTACTTTTGCAAACTAGTCCTAGATTTTAAGATTAATCTGGGAAAAAAAAACATTAAATATTGAAATTTACCTTTTAGGAAGTAATGGGATTGTAGAAAAGGGACCTGTCCAAAAATGCCCAAAACCCATAAAGCCTAAACGAAAACTCAAAGCGTCATGAAACCTGGTGAGCACATGCGACAGGTGATTCTAAACACACATGCAAAGTTTTAGGGAGATCAGACCACAGCTGGCGCTTTAACAGCCATAATCATAAAAAAAATATTTCTATGGCAAATTACCTGTATTTGCCAGAAAATGCTTTGCAATTAATTTAGGTGGTTACAGGCTTGCTAAATAATATGTAATATATTTTTTCCTATGTGCTTAAATGCCTTAAAGCTCTTGAACCCTGGTAATCACTAATTCTCGTTATTTCCCTATAGCAGCTAATGAATTGGAAGTCTCGTCCATAAGCTTACTTAAGCATTGAACCACCATCAAATACAAATGCAGCTGTAAATAATACACAATATATCATAACACAAGAAACATTCTGCTAGAACACATTGCAAATAATGTTTGCAGCTGGCATTAACAGAACAGAATATTATAAAATTATATCCACATCAATGACATTTTATGTCACTGAAACCTGTTTATTATCTGACTCAGGTATAGGCTATATCAAACCTTTCAGGACTCAAACAGAAGTAGCAATTTCTATACTTTAAATGTCAATTTATTTCATAAAAATGAAAGTAAATGAAAGCATGTGAGCTATCAAAAGGGGTTTGAGGTTTTTCAGACCCAAAAGAGCTTGAGGGTTAATCAGGAACACACAAGATGTGGCCTAAATATTTTGAACAATATAGTTTGCTTAAGAATCTGCATGTTATTGCGAAACTGTTTTGCAAAAATGCAGTGTCTCAGCCAAAGCAGGACAGGAGCATAACAGAATGTGTGGTTTGTGGGGGCATTACTGAGATCTATGCATATGCCAACCTCAGAAAAGCACTGGCCTATCCAATAAGTAAAATGGCAAATATGTCAGCTGAACAGTGTGGTACGAGAGCCTATATTGAGAATGGTGAGGTGAACTCCAAGTGTGATGGAAATGAATGGTTTTGTGCTTTAGTGATTTTCTATGTGTAATGAACTTGTGAAACACTATATTTTTATGTAATTCAAAGCTAAGATGCATAATAATGTGGTCTGACCTGTGGTTGAGGGCCGTTTAAAGCAGAACACATTCATTTTGGGCAACTAAAGATGCATTGGCCCTGTTGGACGAAAACAGCCAGCAGGTTCCTTATTATGGTTTCTCTCAAAATAATAATAGTCATTATGTCCAAAACTTCATTTTTCTCTAGAATAAATCTTTGTGCCACTTTATCGAATATGAAGTAGTGTTATTAAAAGCTTTTTTATATTAAGTCTAAATATTGTAATGAGAGAGAGTGAGGATTAATTAGAATAGGTGTTAATAAATATTTTAACAGTTTGCTTTATATAAGCATGGAGTGATTTGGAAAACCTGGCAAGCTGAGCTGGAATTTAGGGGATGGATAAGTCTCAGCCAGCTGTGCAGAGCGATGTCTAATTTTTTTTTATATACACTCATAGACAGGTAAATATAATGTAGGTATTGAAAATTCATGATTATGAAAAGACAATTAGCTTTATGTTTTGTAAAAAGGAGCCAAATGTTTGTAGCTGATGACCAGCAACATAATATACGCTACCAGTCAAAAGATTTTTAATGTTTTATAAAGAAGTCTCTTCTGCTCACCAGGCCTGCATTTATTGATCCAAAGAACAGCAAAAACAGTAAAATTGTGAAATATTTTTACTATTTAAAATAAATGTTTTCTATTAGAATGTATTGCAAAATATAATTTGTTCTGTGATTTCAAAGCTTAATTTTTAAGAATCATTA
The DNA here is from genome assembly GCA_033026305.1 of Cirrhinus molitorella. Lineage (NCBI taxonomy): Eukaryota > Metazoa > Chordata > Actinopteri > Cypriniformes > Cyprinidae > Cirrhinus > Cirrhinus molitorella. The sequence continues at coordinate 21,450,323 of CM065130.1, forward strand.
CTCCAGTCACCTGATCCTTCAGAAATCATTCTATTACTTCATTCATTGTAATTTTATTTGCTGCTCAAAAAACATTTAATATTATTATTATGTTGAAAACAGCTGATTATAATTTTTGAAGGTTTCTTTGATGAATAGAAAGTTCAGAAGAACAGCATTGATCTGAAATAGAAATCGTTTGATTATATAATGGTCTTAAACCATTGGTAAGCAGATGAGAAAACATTAAAAATCTTACTGTTCTAAAACTTTTGACTGATAAAAAATGTACTTGAGGCCATCACATAGATGTTTACATTTTAAGAATCATTTCACAACAGAATGTCATTTTAACTCTATTTTCACTCGTACTCAACAGGCCCACCACTGTAAAATTGGTATCATGTGTTCAATTTGGACTGGTCTCTTTGGTCTCCTTGTATTTACTGATTTATTATACGCCCCAGTCTTAGATTAATTGCACTGAATTAAGAACCCCTTTAATTGCAATCTAAAAAGGCCTTCAGCTGAGTCAAATTAAAAGCTGTCCTCTTTAATCTTGACAAGTATGTGTCTAAATATAAGATTTCCCCCAGTTACCAATACAGAGTAACAGGGCTTCATTGAGTTTCAGTAAATTGACTGAAGTGCTTCAAAGAGATAATGAATGAGATCAGCTGAGATGGATCTTGTTTTAATGTGGTTGTGAGAATATTTGCTGCTTAGCCAGATGTGGAGTCATATTACATTTGGCGGTTCATTTTCATTAACTAAGTGTCAACAGTCATATTAGTCAAGTCAGTTATATATATATATATATATATACACATATATATATGTGTCTAATATCTTTTATGCATCTATCTATCTATCTTTCTTACTATCTATCGCTAATTTGAATTATACATTCATGTGCTGTTCAAAAATTTGGGATTCCTGTGATCAAAGCTGAATTTTCTGCATCATTACTCTATTCTTCAGTGTCACAGAAATCATTCTAATATGCTGATTTATTTTCAATGTTGAAAACAATTGAGCTGCTTAATATATACAGTTTATTTATTAGCTCCCCTGTGAAATTTTACATTTTTTTTAGAATATTTCCCAAGTGATGTTTAACAGAGCAAGAGAATGTTTTCACATTATTTCCTATTATTTTGTTCTTCTAGAGAAAGTCTGATTTCTTATAGTTGCTTGAATAAAAGAATAATAAAAAAAATTGCTAAGGTTAATATTATTAGCCCCCTTAACAAATTTTTAGTTTGATTAGCTATAGAACAAACCACTGTTGTCCAATGGCTTGCCAAATTAACCTAATTTGCCTGATTAACCTAATTAATCTAGTTAAGACTTTAAATTGCTTGTAAGCTGAGGATTAGTATCTTGCAAAACAACTAGTAAAATAATACGCACTGTCATCATGGCAAAGACAAAAGAAATTAGTTTGGACTTGAGAGAAAGAATTGTTAATGCTCATAAAGATGGAGAAGGATACACATTTTTATCAAAGCATTTTTAAAGCAAGTGTTAAGAACTGCAGTGAGATGCATTATCAAGAAGTTTAAAGAGACCAACACAGTGGAGAACAAGACGGGCAGAGGCAGGAAGTGAAAGATTTCAAAAACTTTGGAAAGAAAACTAGTGAGAGAGGTTTCTAAAGAACAACTGCCAAGACACTAGTGAATGACCTAGCCAAGTCTGGAGTTGATGTCTCAATGAAGACAGTCACTAGAGCCCTCCACAGGAATGAACTGCGAGGTTGCCGACCAAGAAGGACTCCACTTCTGAAGAAGAGACACCTCCAAGCTAGAATGAAGTTTGCTGAGGACAACCTGGGGGATGTGATGCATACTGGAAATGTGTCCTTTGGTCAGATGAGACAAAACTAGAGCTTTTTGGCCATGGAGATGTTGCCTATGTTTGGAGAAAGAAGGGAGAGGCATTCAACCCCAAGAACACTGTTCCCACAGTGAAACATGGTGGTGGGAATATAATGCTGTGGGGATGTTTCAGTGCGTTGTTCTGGCAATCTCGTCAGGGTTGAAGGAAACATGAAGAAGGAAGACTATAATACGATTTTGAAAGACAACCTCAGACATCCTGCAAGAAAACCTTGTTTTGGGTCGATACTTTGTCTTCCAGCATGATAACGACCCAAAGCATTCACTTCTGGTGAAGAAATACCTCCAAATGAGTGAGTGTACTTGACTGGCCTACGCAAAGCCCAGACTTAAATCCAATAGAAAATCTGTGGGGCACACTAAAGTCCAGAGTTTGTGTCAGAAGACCAACAAATCTGGAGGAGCTTGAGAGATTTGCTAAGGAAGAATGGGCTGTCATTCCTCAGGAGACATGCTTGAAACTTGTTGAGAACTACAGCAAACGACTAAAGGCTGTTATCAAGCAAAAGGGATACACTATTGACTATTAACATCAGAGGGCTAATAATTTTGACGAGTAGACTTTTTAAAATTCTTGGTTATACATTTATTTCTATTTGTATTACAAACCCTAAAAGCTTCCTGAAATATTATGTTTAAAAATGCTGTGTTGATAAAATCGTCTTTCTGTTAAACAACAGAAGTTATTTGAAAAATAATAAAAATATTTTATAAGGGGCTAATAATTTTGGTTTCACCTGTATATTTTTTGGAAGCTTGATATTTTTTTTTCAGGATTCCTGGATGAATAAAATGTTAAAAAGAACAGCATTTAATAACAATATACACTACCGTTCAAAGTTTGGGGTCAGTAAATGTTTTACTTCTTTCTTTGTTTGAAAGGAATTGATACTTTTATTCAGCAAGAATGTGTTTAATTGATATAAAGTAATAATACAGACTTGTATTGTAAAAGATTTCCATTTTGAATAAATGCTGTTCTTTTTAACTTTTTTCATCAAACATAAACAGCACAACTGTTTCCAACACCGATAATAAATCAGCATATTAGAATGATTTCTGAAGGATCATGTGACACTGAAGACTGGAGTAATGGCTGATGAAAATTCAGCTATAATAAATCATATTTGAAATTATATTAAAATAAAAAAACATACACACACACAATAGTAAAGTCAATCTCAACAAACATGAGGGTTAAAAACCGGGTATATTCTGATGATGAATGAAATCCGCTGGGATGCTGCATCAGTGCCTTCTCCAGACAGGAGCTGGGTGGAGGATGAAGGGAGGAAGGGGGAAGAGGAGGAGTGAGAGCGGGTGGGGGCAGCACACACTGCTTGATCCACAGCCAGAGGAGATGAAAGGAGCATCACCACAGCCCGCAGTTTCTCCTCCTGCTGCTGCCGATGCCTGCAGAGCACAGAAACTGGAATAGATGAGCTACACGCTTTGCATTTCGACTGTTTCATATGAAAATTTCATGACCGTGGCCAACATGGCTGATAGTTCGGAATAATGTATCAGCACTGCATACATTGGAAATAAGTGGTGTATTTACATATCTTACATAGGTTGTGTTCTTCTTTAGTGGTGGTGAGTTAAATGTCTGTGCTAGTTTATCATCTTGGTAAATCCATACACATGTGCACACCAGCCCAAGCTGTAATTTAGTATGTGGCCAGGGTTAGGCCAAGGAACGTGCACCAGTACGGTATTTTTCTAGCCCCATTAAACAGCGGGAGAGATTCCAGTCTCATTAGCAGTAACAAAAAGCTGCGGCATAGTGGTCAGTATTTTAAAGTTGAAAAAACAGACTTTGGATCTTCACGCAATAGCAGTGTGTCTGCAAAAACCTCTCTCTCTTTTATAATTTTTAATTTGAGTGTGCTTTATTGGCATGGCAGATGTTTTACATTCAAATTGCCAATGCATGTGCTCACAAATATAACACTAAAATGATCCAAAACAACATAAATAAAAACAATCAAGAAACATTAAGATCATTACATTCAAATCTTCATGTATGTCATTTACCTGTAGCGAATTACATAATTAGTTACATAAGTATCATAGTGATTAGTAGTGTGAGTGGTTCAGAATTTGACTCTGTGGATTATTTCATTTACATAATTCTAATTAGTCTGCAGTTCCACAAAGCAACCTGGTCTGAAGTGATAAAGGGAGAGCAAGAACATGCATGATTGCAGACTACTGCTGCTCATTGAATACAGTATGAAAGATCTGATAGACTGACACTAATAAACAACTGTGCTCTAAATTAGTGGTTCTCTAGAGATTTCAAAAGCTTGAGGAGCACTGTTTCTTAAAGGGACAGTTTCCCCCAAAAATAAAATTCTGTCATTAATTACTCACCCTCATGTCATTTCAAACCCGTAAGACCTTTATTCATCTTCGGAGCACAAATTAAATATGAAGAGTTTAGATGCAAAACCCCCTGAAAGCCGTCTCAGTCAAAAATGAGATAATGACACTGAGTGAATGCTCTCAACACATTTTATACATTTTATACTTGTAGCTAACCCAAATCCAATGTCGAGCCAACGTCTCAAGCCAACATCATACTGTTATCAAATACCAACATTTAGTCGTCGGGTATGGCAACCAAAATCCAACGTTGGAGATCGACGGCAATCTAACGTTGAGTTCTGACGTCAACCGATTTTCATTTTCAACCAAAATACAACGTCTGCCCAACGATGGAGATTGATGTCAGTATGACGTTGGGTTCTGACGTAAACCCGATTTTCATTTTCAACCAAAATACAACGTCTGCCCAACGTTGGAGATTGATGTCAGTATGACGTTGGGTTCTGACGTCAACCCGATTTTCATTTTCAACCACAATACAACATCTGCCCAACGTTGGAGACTGACGTCAATCTGACATTAGTTTCTGACGTCAACCCGATTTTCATTTTCAACCAAAATACAACGTCTGCCCAATGTTGGAGATTGATGTCAGTATGACGTTGGGTTCTGACGTCAACCCGATTTTCATTTTCAACCAATATACAACATCTGCCCAATGTTGGAGACTGACGTCAATCTGACATTAGGTTCTAACGTCAACCCGATTTTCATTTTCAACCAGAAACAATGTCTGTCCAACGTTGGGATCCAACGTCAATCTGACATTTTATTGATTGGATTTTACTTCAAACTCACTAAAATGCCAGCCCCAGCCCAATCGGAAGTACCGGTACTTAGGTAGAAACCTATACATCAGAGCCTGATAAAACGTTTTTTTTTTTTTTTTTTAAAGAAAGATGGCAGATGGATTTAGAGGCATTTGCATCTGAACTCTTAATATATTTTGATGAAGTTCGAGAGAGTACCACAATGCATGCGTGTGGTCAAGTCAAGACAGGTCACCTTTATTTATATAGCACTTTTAACGATACAGATTGTGTCAAGCAGCTTTACAGTATTAAATAGGAAAATAGTGTGTGAATAATGCAAAAGAACAACAGTAAACACTAAATTTTCTTTTAAAGGCAGTTTATCATTGAATTCAGTGATGCCATCATTCAGCTCAGTTCAGTTCAAATAGTATCTGTGCAATTAAGTTGACAATATAGCTGGAAAATAAGTGTCCCCAACTAAGCAAGCCAGAGGCACGACAGCGGCAAGGAACCAAAACTCCATCAGTGACAGAAATAGAGAAAAAAAAACTTGGGAGAAACCAAGCTCAGTCTGGGGCCAGTTATACTCTGACCAGACGAACCAGCAGTTTGTTCCATGTTGCAGCAAAGTCACTGAGATGCTGCTGACACAGGGGCCAGTGATTTCATCAAAAATATCTTAACTGTGTTCCGAAGATGAACAAAGGTCCTACGGGCTTGGAATGACATGAGGGTGATTAACTAATGACAGAATTAGAATTTTTGGATGAAATAACCTTTTAATTTAAACTAGTCTCTTGTTTTATTTCCCACTGAGCAAAAAAAGACAGAGAAAGAACATGTTGGGTTGTTTTTAGTTTTGCTCTGCACATAGAACAGAACCAATGGACTGCACCATTAAAAGAACGAAGGCTGACCCTGACTTTTAAACTCTGACCCCACAAGGGGCCACATTCCTTTACATGACCTTTTCTTGAAACAGGTCCTCTTCACATGGGGTTCAGTGGCCCAATGGTCTTCACTCTCTCTCTCTGAGAGGACTTGAAAAGAACCTGCAAGAAACAAGACTTTCTATTTACAACAGTATTTAGGGAAAAAGCAGTTTAGCAGTATGTGATAACACAGAATGTTCTTTTAGAGGGTTACTCCACCCCAAAATGAAAATTGTTAATAAACAATAACAAGAGTTCGATAAATGTTCGATATAATGTTTATACGGCAACGGCGGAACAAAAGAGCGCCAGTCAAAGTGCACCATTCCTTGTTTATCCGTTTATCCGCTCTGATCAAAGTTCAAACGGCTGCACAGCGCGAACTTACTAAAGCAGATGCTTTTACTGGCTGATGAGTCTGGCTCACTAAACAGCGTCAGTATGAAGCACTTGAATTCAGTGAAGAACACAACTGACTCTGTGGTATTGTGTCAGAAATGTGAGTATATTTGTGTCGAATTTTATTATATTATTAATGTAGACGTATTAAATGTATTGAAGGAGTTATGGAACATAATTACAGTACTTTTTTGTGATTAAGTTTATGCATTTATATTTTTCATTAAATAGCTAGGAACCATATTACATTTTACCATGGTACTGAGGTGCTATATTTGTGGATTTAACTAACGAAGACAAACTAAGCTTTTACAGGTTTGGAAAAACTTGGGGGTAAGTGATTAATGACATTTTTTTTTATTATTTTGGGGTGGAACAACCCCAAAATAAACCAAGCACCAAGTTTTCAGCAATAAGCTGGTTGTCTCAGTTGTAATCAGAAGAATTTAATATTTAATATTTACAGTTAGGAGAAGTAGGAACCAGTGAACTAATATGGTGCCCTACTTCCATGTTATCTACCTTTGTTCCTGAGTAACCAATGAGGTCCGCCATGATGGATTTTAACTTTTGTTGGAGTGTTCTTGTCTTCATAGAAATTCATGTTAAAATGGGGGAAAAAAGATAGACTGTATTAATTAAACCAAAACTTTTCAATGTAACTAAATATAAAAATGTGTGCAGGGTTAAGATGTGACGTTGTCACAGTGACAGCAATAAACCTAAGGAATTCCTGTACTTGTTTTAAGCATAGATATATAGTATAAACAAGGTAAAGTATATAAAAAAGGTAAAGTAGTTGAAAATAACCATGTAAAAAAGAGTGTCAGAATTCATAGTAAACAAAAACAGTAAGCGAAATTTACCTGCATGTCCTACTATGTACTGCAAATCCAATAGACCCTTATGTGATTCATACTAGATTCATATTATATGAAACATACTTTCTTAATGGTCACAAAGTAAGTTCTTACATGAATGTGGTACCTACTCAGACAGAAGGTGATGCTGGATGCAGCGTCTTAGAGGACCTCACCTCAAAGAAGAAAATCTGTGAGTAGCCACTATCAGTTTTTAACTTGAGCCAGCCGCAAAACTAGGCCTAAATAATGAGCAGATGGATGTGATTCCAGCAGGCATCATTAAAACACTCTCATAGCCTGAACTCTCGCTGAGCCGAACAGCCGAATAAAAAGGACCAAGCCTTTCCAGAGTTTTGCACCCAAAAATAAATGGTACCATGGCTCTCTATTATGTTTTATACTCTTTTTAATGTCGGTTTAAGGGGGAATTTTGGGGGAGTTTAAACCGACCCGTGTTGCCATGACAACCTTATTCCAGGCTTTTTACAGACGAGTGAAACTGAATCTGGTTCTGCACTTTTCTCCCCCCCCTCCTTAACCCCCCCAAACTATTTCAACATCAGAGCAGTATAGTGAGCTTTGAGGACTAAGCCGATTCCCAGATGAAGCTATTTTCTATTTCTGGCTGTGCTGAGGACTGAGACATTAGCAAGCAAAAGCAAAACAGCATATTCAAAGACATTTCCATTAGCCATTGGGTTTAAGCAGGACGTTAGCTTTAGATAAAACTGTGGAAGATGATAGCAAATCCAAAATGATAAAGATGATGGTCTGAATTTCAGCTGTAAATATGTTGCAGTGAGAATATAACAATGAAATCAGGCTCTACAGAGCGCAATAAAAACCTCATTCATTTTCTCCATAGAGACATATATTTGAGATAACATATAAACCTTTCAAGACAGTTCTTTCATGAGCGCTGCGATTGTGAAGTGATGATATATGCTTCCATAAAAACCAGAAGTAAGAGTGATTTCAAAGTAATTTTTAACAAATCGTCTTTAATACCCATAACACTACTCATAATCCTGAAGCGGGCAGCTCCACCAGTCAAAGGAGTCCATGTTACCATGGAAACGAGAACTGCACCAAAAGAGTTCTTGGATGATTTATAAAGTAAAGTTACCTATTCACACTCATTTTGTTCTAAACCCAAATAATCTTCATTATTTTGTAAACATAAATAACAAAGTCATTATTTTATTTTTCTTTGGGCACAAAAAGTATTCTATAGCTTCATAACATTTTGGTTGAACCACTGATGTCACATGGACTATTTTAACGATGTCCTTACTACTTTTCTGGGCCCTGAACTTGGTAGTTGCATTGCTTTCTATGCAGAATTTTATCAAAAATATCTTAATTTGTGACAGAGATGACAGAGGTCTGACAGGTTTGGAACGACATGAGAGTAATTAATGGCAGAATTTTCATTTTTGGATGAACTATCCCTTTAATGATATTTGGAATCACTGACAAAAAAAAGTGATATGAAATTTAGGTAAAAAAAGAAAAAAGAAAAAAGTACACATCTTCGTTGTGTTCAAAAGTTTACACCCCTGACTCTTAATGCATCGTTTTTTCTTCTGGAGCATCAGTGAGCATTTGAATCTTCTGTAATAGCAGCATTTTAGTCCCTCATTTGTCCTCAGTGTTAAAAGATGGATCTCAAAATCATACAGTCATTGTTGGAAAGAGTTCAAATACACAAAAATGCTGAAAAACCAAAGAATTTGTGGAATAGTGGGCAGTTTTATTAAAAACGGGTCAAAACTAGAAGGTTCAAACGGTTCTGAACCTTCGAACAGGGGGCAGTTAAACTGTTCAGAACAAACAAGGATCTCAACAAACAAGGAACAAATTCAATTATTATTTTCTCTTGTGGACTATATGTGAAATATCTTATTCAGGTCAGTACTAAATAAAAAATAACTTGCATTTTGTATGATCCCTCTTATGTTGGTAAAATAATTAATATTTTGCAGATTCTTCAAGGTGTATATAAACTTTTGACCTCAACTACATATGAGGTTCTTATATTAATTTCTCTGCAGCTCATTTATGAGAGCTCAGAAATTCATTTTTTAATAGTGGTGCTCTGTCATTAAAGTCAGTGCTCTTAGAAATGTGTGTTCAAGACACAAAGATCTCCAATTACACAGATTTGCACTGGCAACAAATAATATTTCTATCTTAAAATGATGGAGCACAAAATGTGCTGTCACATCCATTATACTGGAACTAAGAATGGAACTAAGAAACACAGAACACACTTCATATCATATCATATTAATGTATTAGAAAACAGGCCCTTCTCTACAGGTATCCTGTAAATCTTTGAGGTGGAACATTTCCTCCATGACAATAATTTAAAGCTAACGTAAAAAACAGCGCCATATAGGATGCTTTCCTGGAGGCTTTGGCTTTTTGCACTGGGCAGGCTGCCATGAGTAAAACTAGAGTGACTGAGGATACAATGTCTTTTGGACATTAAGAGTATTTGATTCCTGAGAAAAGGTGATCAAAAGTTTGGGAGGTTTCTATGGGTATGTTTGAATTTAAGATGATCTCATAATTGGGACTAAATCTATGAATGACCTGGACACAAAACAGCAGACTGATAAAATGAATCAAATCAACAAACCCAAACACAGACCTTTCTAATAATTCAATGCTGTACAGGTGGGAACAACTTCTGAGTCTGTAACACAAGAGGATTTAGTTATGTAATAGTATATGGATTATTCTGTAAAAGAAAGGAGAGTACACAGAAACATGCTGATCCAGGTCATGAAAACTGGCCCCAGATCTGGCCCCTCCTTTTAGCCTGGGGGAAGAGGCCTTAGAATTGGAAGGAATTTCGGGCTGAGTGGAAACATACGTGCAAATATAGAAGAAACAGAAAGAAAGGGGGAGAGAGGAAGAGAGAGGGAAATTGGCACCGACAGTAAGAAAGAACAGAACATAATACAAAGTAAAGAAAAAAAACAATAAAAAGAAGAGAAAGCGGATTGAGTGAGCGCATTCTGGATTACCCATGAACCCCAAAAGCACATGGAAGACATTAAAGACCATTATGTTGTTTTTTTCTCCTCAAGAAGACTGAGAGTATGGATGGACCGATGAAGGATACATACGCATACGAGTTCGTTTTTCCTCCTTAAACAATCTTCATCACAGGTATCACTAGCCAAATAAACTCAACGATAATGAGACGAGAAAAAACACCCTCATTAGCTATGACTGTTCTTCAGCCTGATACTCCCAGATGAAACAGCTCTTCTCATTATACCTTCTTTCTCCATTGTGCTGCCAAATTGCAGTAATTCAAGCTGTATTGTGTTCGCTAAAGCTTTGGAAAGCACAAATGTCGAAGGAAAACCTCTCCCGTAATACCTGTTTCGGTTGTCCGTAATGGAAAACCACAGATCCATCTAAATCTGTTCCACTGAAACCTTGACTACATTATCTGTGTAAGCTTGTTAATATGCAGTTCCAAGGTCAGTCGTGTTGCCTTTCAACAATTTTTAAAAATTATTTTGGAAATGATTTGGAAATGTTGAAAACATGGCAAATACGAGTATGACCATGCTAGTGGCTGGAAAGCCTTAAATCATCCTTTTATTGTTGGAAATTCTTGGCCAAAACTCAACACCTGGCTCTCTTTAGAATTTTATTTGCATCATTTAGTGTGTGCCATTTTGTGAAATGGCCAAACCCATGTTTTTTTTCTTTCCAGACCAACCAATGCTGGTCAAAATTTTCCAGGATTCTAAAACTTTTCCTGTAACACATTAACAGTGTAGACAGCAGTATAGGTACCGTACATTACGCTGCCTTTATATAATACACAGATGCAATAAAAACATGCAATTTCTTTCCCAGCTGTTTACCCTCACAGAGATAAACAACTGTGTAACTTGTAACTTATGTCTTTTTAACATGAACTTGTGTGTAGTTGACAGTTTAAGCGCAATAAGATATGAAAAAGAACTTTAGTTTAATACTCATTTGCCATGTGACAGCCACTTTCTGATATGAACTGATATGGCTTTAAAACGCATGATTTCAGAGCAATAGACCATAATCAAAACTAAACAGATGTTTTTTGAGAGTATCTGAGGTATCAGCTGTAAAGGCACAGCCCTGTCAGGATTGTCAAGTCCACAGTTTTGCAGTGGAATTAGGCTACTTTTATACTTTTGCCATAGGTTGTTTTTTAAAGCGTGCTGGGTTAGGCGATCCCTCCAGAACTCAATTCTGATGAAGCGGACCCCTGATGAAGAGGATAAAACATGATTAGGCAAGTTTTGATTAGCAATTGGGCTGGTTTTGTATCGCAAATCTGGCAACCCTGAGCCCTATTCTGAAAAAGGGGCCAGAAGCAGCAGCTCATTTGCATTTAAAGAGACATGCACAAAAACTTCGTGTTTCAGCTTCCACTCAAAATAATAATGATATGTGTGATATTATGAGCTGAAACTTCACAGACACATTCTGCGGACATGTGAGACTTATATATTTATCTTGTAAAAAGAAGCATAATAGGTTCTCTTTGAATCATGATTATTAAAGGCATTTGTCATTTTTGCCGCTAGAGAGCGCATATTCAAAACAAACAATGAAACAAAGGTGTAGTTTGATGACACCGTGATTGAGGTTGGAATCATGGGTGTTGTCGTCTTCATCCACACAGCCAATGCAATCTGACTCTGCGAGAAATCATGTTCATGGATGAGCTAATATGCTAAAGTTTTATTAACGTGATTGTAGTATGAAGCAGGGTGGGGCTGAAAACCATGGAAGCAAAACAAGGCCGCTGAAGCGATCGCTAATGAGAGACGATCTACACAGCTTAAAAACTGTTGAGCTTTTATTATGCCACAGTTGACCGCTTCTGCTCATTCCAGTTATGCGTATGTTGGGTAAAACGTTGTTTTATCATAATAGATACATTTGAGTGTGTTGAAAGTTCTGTTATAATGCTACTCTGTGTGTTCGCCACCTGTCTAATACAACGCGTAACAAAATAAAGTGTCTTTAGTGTTTCCATGTTTTCTAAAAAAAACCAAAAAACAACCAAAAAACTGAAATCAGACGTGTTTGACATCATTGACAGGTAACACAATGACTTTTTTGGAAACATTTGGGAGTAATGTAACAAGTACACAAGTCAACAAAACATATAACATTCCAATATTTACTGGATATTTTAATAAAAAAAACTTACAAATTGTGCCTTTAATTCATGATATTCAAAATGCTATCAATAAATATTAATACATTAAATACAATGAAACATCCAACAGTACTTTTCTAACAGAAGATCAAGCATGTTTACATAAATTTGAGTTGATAGCTGATGTTTACCTTACGGAGCCACAGAAACAATGCTTAGACACATACCCTGAGGTCTTCACAAAGAAAATTGGCCACTTGAGGAAGTCAGAAGACCTTCTGTTCATCTGTACTGCTTAAGACCCAAGCGCCATGCTCCAAACAGTGCACTCCTTTGTCCAGGGGTCAACTGGCTGTCGCTCGCTCTGAAACAACGGCTCACACGTACCCTGACAATTGAGGATTTGTCTGTGGCAAAGAGGGAGAGAGAATGTGAGCAAGAAAGAGATGATGGGAAAAGATAAGAGTGAAGGCCCAGGAGAAAAAACAGTAACTTTACACCAGCATTTCATTTTCCCTCTCACATCACTCTGGCTTTTATCCTGATACAAGAGCACATCAGCTCTCACATGCTCTTTGATTATGCCCACCTGAATGTACTTTGTGTCTTTTGTACTGGACTTCACAACAATGAAGAAATATTGCATTTTCTGGTGCAATGTTAGTGTGACATGCTCACTGACCGTCAATTTATCACCTTCATCATGAATCTTAGCTCCAGCTGGATGGAACCAAAGTTTGAAGTTAAAAAAAAAAGTCTGTGCCTTTATGTAATATTGAATGCAATTTTCTATGAAATCTGTCAACTCTGACTACATAAAATCTGTGGACTGACTCTGATTTTTGGCAATTAGCATCGACTAGCATGTTGTTCTAAACCCGTAAGACCGGTGTTCATCTTCAGAACACAAATTAAGATATTTTTTTATGATATCTGAGAGCCTTCTGATCCTGCATAAACAGCAAGGGGCAAGGGTCCTACCACGTTCAAGGCCCAGAAACATAAGGATATCAATAAAGTAGTCCATGTGACATCAGGTTCAATAGAAATTTTATGAATGTACGAGACTACTTTTTGTCCACAAAAAAAAACAAAAAAAACAAAACAAATGTATTTAACAATTGTCCTCTGTGTCACCCTAGCGTCATTTTCACACAAAAAGTATTCTCGTAGCTTCATAAAATTACGATTGAACAACTGATGTCACATGGACTATTTTGTTGATGTTCTTGGAATCTTTCTGGGCCTTAAACATGGAAGGACCCTTGCATGAAAGCTTTTAGGTCAGAAAGCTTTTAGATTCCATTAAAAATATTTTGATTTGTGATCGAAGATTAACAAAGGTTTTACAGGTTTGGACATGAAAGTGAGTAATTAATGACAGACTTTTGGGTGAACTAGCCCTTTAAGATGCACACAGTATGACATTATAGTCCTCACTGTCCTTTTGATATATAAGTTAATATTGTATATGTCTACCCTGATTACGATCACTATGGTGGATGCTATAATTTGATTAATCTATGTTTAGGATTTTCTCTGTCCTCCCACTCTGTTTTATTTTTCATTTTTTGCTCTTTCATATTTGTGAAGAGATTCTCTGCCAAACTGACAAATGGAAGCAATGTAATATAGAATGTTTTCATTATTATGACTCACTCTTTCATCAGAGAACATATCTCATATCTCACTTGAAAGCACAGGCAAACACTCAAAATATTCACATTGATGAACCTTACAAGTAGGTTAAAGAGTGAAGTCAGGGAAGACTGAAAGGATTATTTTGAATGCTCACAGGACTGACAAGTTATGGTTGGGGGCTCATCAAAATTTTAGACCTTCATCTATATTGCATTGGGGTGGGGTTGTGAAGTGACAAAGTTCTTGGACTTTACCTGGTGTGTGTTGGTGTGTGTAGGCACTCAGTGAAGCTTGGCATTCTAGCTGTATTCTAGTGTGTGTAGCCAATGATAACCTGAGGATGTGATAGCAAACTGAGGAATAAGATTAACATATAGCATTTAGCTTCACCCAACCTAGTGTTTGACTTCCTGACTAAAGGATGAAATACACTTCAGCGCAGGGACTTTGATTTGTAGCTTCAGGCTATGATTCCATTCAGTCTGAGGAAATCTAATATGTTTGATATTTTGAGGTGATTTTAGAATACGTATTTTCATGTCACGTGTTGTTGTAACAGGGTGCACATTTCTGCATTAACTTGTTTTTTAAATTACCTAAAAGTGTAGTGGTGTGTGATCCTCAGTCGTTTAGTGACGCACAGTTTTTTTTCCTGTAACCATTTAGAAAGTCAGCAAGTTTATGTCTGGACTTATTAAATCTGTTCCAGTTTTAACAAACTATTTTGACAAACTAAAGTTAATAGGTGGTACGAGTAGTATTAATTAAGACATTAGTCTAATAATTTACCTACCTGACTGGAAATGATAAGAACAAATACAAATGTTGTCAAGCCTGAGAGTTTTTTGCACTACTTCTCCTTGATTTGTTATAACTTTTGGCAGTCTCTAGTGCCCCAAATGTTTTTCCAGGTGAAGCCCAAAACATGACAATAATTGATTATTTTCAGCAGCAATAATCAGCAAAATATGTGAGTTTCATTCGGCTCAGTGGCATTGTTTACGTTCAGTGGTGCCAACATGGCCAATTGACCTATCGGTAAGCCCTAGAACGTAGATGAGCCAATGGCAGTTGAGTATCAGCTGCACGGAGATGGAATTCCGACATCTGTAGTAGGGCTGCACGATATTGGAAAAAACTCACATTGCGATATTTTATTTTTCTGCGATAAATATTGCGATATGAAAATAAAAAATCATCAGATTATTTGAATAGCTCTTTGGAAAAAAATGGGATGATTTTATAGCTGAGTAAATCAGCATTGAAAATAAACAAATTACAAACATAGATAAAGTTAATAGAACAAAGATACAAATAAAATAAAACACTTTATAGTCTAACAGTATTCATGCAGGTACAGAAATTTAATAATCAAATGTAAAATTGCACTGCATATTCTTCACTGTATAAATGTAATCTAATAAATCTGTGTCAAAGCTAAAAAAGTGATTTTTCTCTTTGTTTTGCTGTTTGATTAACATTCATGACACAGAAAGCCTCAGGAACATTAAACTGCTGTGAACCTGTTACACATCCATTTTCTTTCTCAATTGTTTATCTTCAATTAAGCAACTGTGTTTACAAGGATACTTGCAGAGACCTGTATTTTGACATAGTTTCGCGTGTATGTGTCATTTCAGGCATAAAATAGCAGCGGAAGTGAACGGAATTCCATGTTCACATGCATCTGCGTGGCTTTCACCGTGTCAACACCGGGCGCGAGCGTCGCGACGCGCCAAATGCGGTAGAACACATTATAATCAGTGATGCTGTCTGCACTGGACGCGAGCGGCGCGACAAAATACTGTAGAAGTCATTATAATGATGCTCCCTGCACTGGATGCGGCGCGGCACGTCAAATACCCGAAAGTAAACTGCCGCGTTCCATTTATGTGTACTCGCACAAAATTCAAATGATATGCAACAGTCGCTTTTGTCGCGTCCAGTGTTTAGACAGACTTTCACTTTAGATGTTGCGGCACAGGCAGCGCGACACGACAGCTGTCGCGTCTGGTGTAGACAAGGTGTCTGTGTGTAAGCAAAGAAAAGACGATCAGTATAGGCTACTAAACATCGCACGTCCTGCGATGTGACTATTGCGGATGAGCACATCGCGATATCGATGCTGAAACGATGTATCGTGCAGCCCTAATCTGTAGGTTGCAGCGCCATAGAGAAACCCTGGAAGATCCAAAGCTCTCGTCGTTTTAATGGTGTTTATGCTACAAAAATAATAAAATGATGTGCCTAAGGTATCTGTAACACTGATTCCAGGTATCCTGAGATGATTGCCAATGGAATTCGGAATTTATTTTATTATTTACGTTTATTTTCTGGTTGTCATACTCTCATTAACCGGCCTTTTTCATCTGCTCAAGCAGTCAATGTCTGTAAAACTAGCTAACGTTAAAGTTAGTGAGTCCATGCTAACGTCATGTACAGTGTTGGTCAAAAACACATAAACGAAGGTCTACATTTCAGTGCCTCTCCATATTAAACTGGTTAAATGTAAAAAAATTGATCATACACTGCGGTACATGAACAGTGTTGATCCTGGATGTTGTCACCTGCTATCGTGACGACAGTAACATGAGATTTCTTCCGTTTGCATTGCGATCTGTAAACCCTTGATTTAAAATCAATCATGTTACACACGAG
The DNA here is from genome assembly GCA_033026305.1 of Cirrhinus molitorella. NCBI lineage: Eukaryota > Metazoa > Chordata > Actinopteri > Cypriniformes > Cyprinidae > Cirrhinus > Cirrhinus molitorella. The sequence continues at coordinate 21,467,021 of CM065130.1, forward strand.
AGGTGGTCCTTCTGTGTTCAAAATTTATCAATAACATCTTCGGACAAGGTTTTCACACTAACAGCTGTCATTGTAAGACAGTGAGAAAGTTTGTTTGTTTGTACGAGGCAGCAACAGTAACTAAGGGGGCGAGGCTTAATTGAAGCTAACAAGGAGTTAACCCCAATAACATAAAAGGTCTACTAGTTGAGGTAATCTGCATCAATATAGAAATAAAAAAGTTACAGCTGTATAAATCACATTACTCACAGTGTAATAGCTTTAACAAACAAACAGAATAAAAATAGATTGTTAAAGTTCTCCACAGTTCTCTACATTTTTATTCTACTTGGCATTAGGTGAATACAGGTAAAGTTTAATAATTTATCTTTATGTGTACATTCTATAAGTTCAACCTAAACTATATAGGATGAGTATTGATTTACTTAACTTGTTGTACCTTATTAGGACTTCTATAATCTACAGTTCATAAAGTCTGCTATATGCGCCAAAACTTATGCCTCACTGGTGTAAAACTGAAAACATCAGCTGACATTTTTGCCAAACAACAAATAACCAAAAGTACATTTACATGCGCAGTTACAACTGAGGAACCATGTGGTTTCGCGAGAAGATACAGTCAAGATACAATCTTTAAGGTCAAGTATATAGAGTGTTTTCACGACACGCCATCAATCGGCCATATTGTTGGCACTTAACGTAAACAATGCCACTGAACCAAAAAAAAAAACACAAAAAAAAAAACATATTTTGCTGATTATTGCAGCTGAAAATGGTCTGAATATTGTCATGTTTTGGGCTATACTTGGGTTGGAGTACTATAGTCTGCCAAAACTTATAACAAATAAATGAACTTAAGCGCCTAAAACAAAAGGCATTTGTGGTTGGCCAAACTAAACCAGGATATCCAGGGCAAGAATCTTGACAACATTTGTGCTTGTTCTTATCATTTCCGGTCACTGCTCGTATCTTTACCACCTATTAACTTCAGTTTGTCAAAATATTGCGCCCTTTTCTTGCTTACTGTCATACTCTACATGATTTAGCAGCTTCCACAAGTTTTTTTTTTTTTTCGTGGTTTAGACAGCAAAAATTTGCGGAATAACGTATTCAGTAGGACATTAACAGTACAATCAATACTGTGTATCCGGGTAACTGGCCAAATTGTGACATACACCAAAACTTATCCTGCCTCACTGGTGTAAAACTGAAAATATAATTTTTTTGCCAAACGACAAATAATGAGAAGTGAGTTTACATGCGCAGTTACAACTGAGGAACCATGTGTTTTTGCGAAGTCAAGATACAGTCTTCACGGTCAAGTATCCACCTTTATTTTTAACGTGGAAGTAACCCGGTGAGTCTTCCGGTTCATTATCCGCCATAGGGAAATAACGAAAAGAATAACATGCATTAAGCGTTAAAACTGTTTGCACTACAAACCAATGTGTTCATAATTAAAATAATTACATTGAAATAATATGGTAAGACACATGAGTTTGCAATATCAAGCAGCAAAATAAGCTGTTTTGTACACTGAAAAATAGCTGGAAGCGGATAAGACAGGAAGCCAGACCCATAAAATGTACAAATTGGAGGAAAACAAGAAAAAAAGGGGTATGTATGTATGACTTGGGTATGTTTGCATGAAAAAAAAAAACATTGCATGTAAACACATGTACAAGTTAGTCACACAAAAGGGATTTGTACACAAGGAGGATTTGTTCAAATGACTCTTAACATTTGGAATAGGCTATCCTAAAACAAAGTTTGAGACTCAGACACAGAAGACTCAACTGTGTAGCCTGTCATATAATTATATTTAGCTACATTTACTACATTTAATACATAATTTCCATATTGAAAGCGCTTTTGTCATTCCTTTTCTCTACCCACACCTTTGGGAGCACATCCTGAGGTTCTCTGGCTCTTGTCGTGCCCAGACCCACCCCTGGCTCTTAATCAGCCGCACACCTGGATCCTATCTGCCATTATGGGGTTTCATCCAAAGCCAGGCCCAGTCATACCTATTGTCTGTCATTTACACAGCCCTAGGCCTACTATTTGCAAATCACATGGATCCCTATTGTATCATTAGTCACTGTATTCATATATAATATTTATTATGTGTATTATTGAAATGAATATATGTTTAAAGACATACCCTAGTCTATGTTTCTTCCTCCTCTTCTTAATCATAAGCCTTTGGAGTAATATGTAGCCTCTTGTTAAACGCCTATTTATATTGTTATATATTTTTTCTTTCATAAATGGCACTTTGACACACATTGCCTTGGTGTGGATTTATACCTTCACATGGCATTCCAGACCCAGAGACTGGATGGCCATTCCTGGGCTTGTTCCAGATAAGAAACCAGAGAGCAGAACTGATCAAAAACATTCCCAACATCAAACCCCTCTCCTCTGAATGCTGAATGTTCTGTGTTCAAGGTCAGAGGAGTTTTTTTTTTCTGCTGGTTGAGATTGAGTCTTTATGGGAGTAATCATAAAGTCATGCGCACATCATCTATGTTCTTTTCCTTTGGCAGACATGCTGGACTTGTTAGTCTTTTTAAAAAGATTTGTTTATCCACTGCCAAGGAATATTGTTTGACATACCATTGAAATGCGTGCAGTACTATAATGTAAAACATTCACATGCAGACACACACATTTACCTAGCTAGCTAAATGTCCACATTGCATAGACTTATTACATTTCCCCCCGATAGTTTTTTATATACAGCTAGTTAAATATTATATTGCAAACTAACCCTAACAGAAAACTCTCTGCATGATTACAATTTTAACTTCGTTTACCAATGAGGACATCCTGAGGAGGATGTTTGGGTTTAACTGACTTCTGGATATAAATTTGCCACCAAAAGATGGTTGAGACACACGCACTTCCACAATTAAATAAAAACACATTTTGGCTGATTTATAAGCCGTTTTAACTAGTGAGGACCGGTTGTTTGAAATCAAACTAACACTACATTGCCCTCTTCTGGTGTCATATGTGAAACGCTCGGCATTAACCCTGATTTAATGTTAATTTTAAGTCTGGCATATAATAAGACAGATATGTTAATGACGTACACTGACATGAAATTATAATAGAACACTAAAGGAATGACACTGAAGCAAGCCCTTTCTTTAAGTGGCTTTTATAATGTCAACACACTGTATGTTCAGACGTACAATAATAAGACTGCAATATTGATGTAAAGTTGTGACAAATCATATAAAAATAAACCATTGATCTACACATCAGTTTTTCATGCATAACGTCTGTTCATGAAATGTCATGACGCATCATGAGATTGTCCAAAAGGCATTTCATAGGTCACAAGAGCAATCACATGTCTTCACAAACACTGTACCCTGCATAAAAGAGAATTTCTTGATTGTCTTCAACACAGGAAAAGGGTGTCGTTGAATTAAACAGTTGCATAGCAACAAACCAAAATGAAAATGAACATGACAGCTGCTTACTAACATTTGTTTAATCTCTGTTTCTGTGAAGCTTTAGGAGATTAAACAAGTTACAAACTTAAGAGAGACAATAAAGTTAACAAACATCAAATGAAAGCTGAAAATTGCAGACACATACAGTATTAACATGAGACAAATATAAAAAAACTTCATTTTATCAGAGTCGCAGAGTGACACTGACATCTAGAGGATTTTTTAGGCATTACATTCTAGGTAGTGAGGAGTTTATTGTAGAAAAATTTCTGCGTCAGTTAAGACAGATTTCACATTTGCTTTGCCAAACAGTGATGTGAACAAAATGACGACTCGTTTAGACTATAATAAAATGTTATCCTGGCAGTTTAAAATATTAAGATATGTTCTGGGTAAAGGCACATAGAATATACATAGAAATCAAGTTTTCGGATTAATTTCGGTTATATTATTTAATGACCAAAACATTAGGCTATACAAATAATCTGGGCTTTGTCCGAAAGCTGAACAATTCTGTATACGGAGGTAGGAAGGCAAAAAGGCACATCTGAATCTAATGATTGTCTTTCTTCGTCTGTTTATGATATCCAACCGTTATTATGTGTGTGCGATTTCATGACAGTTTATCTGAACGGAAAAACGTACTGTAATTTATTAGTCAGTTTGTTTATAAATGTAAATTAGATTTCTGTCCAATTTTGCCAGCTTTTGACTTAAAGGGATAGTTCAACCAAAAATTATATTTTGCCGTAACTAACTCACCATCAAGTTGTTCCAAACCGGGATGAGTTACTTTCTTCTGCTGAAAAATAGTAAGCGTTGACAAAATGTAAATTTTTTGGTTAACTATTGTATTTCAGTATTTGCTTGCGGTTAGCACCGGCTGTCGCTATTTTGTTGTAGCTCATCAGACAGTTAAGCCACTTCAGTGTTGCCAAGTCCGCGGTTTACCCGCAGAATTGGGCTACTTTCATATACTGTTGCCGCGGGTTGAAGCGACCCCAATAACGTAACATTTAGCCCCTGGAATGCTAATTTTACCAGGGGAACCCCACCACAAAACGTGTATTTTACCCTCTGGAACTGGAATAATTTTTTTTTTTTTGACCGGGGGACCCCCCTCGAAACGGGATTTGGCTATTTTTGGGCTAGTTTTGAGTAACAAATTGGCGGGTTTTGACCTGGCAACCCTGAGCCAATCCGAAATCTGTTTCAGAGTGTACCTTAGAAACGCAAAATGTTGCCGTCTCGTGTATTGAAACTATTTGAATAACACCACAGTAACAGAAGGATGTCACAGAACACATTCTTTCCCACATGTACAAATGCCTGAATTGGTAATAAAAGCAGGCACGTATGGTGGCTATAATTTAAGCAACAGTTTTTTTTTCATAGTAAAGCATCAGTGATACATATTTGCAAAACTATTCCCTTAAAGTCTGTGTAAGGCAATTCAGAGAATAGTTTCTAAACACATTAGAAATGTTGCTAAAAACGCGTTACAAAGACTGTGAACTGTAGCACTGAATTGTGCCATTAGACTGTCAAACAGTTTTTCACAATTTTTTGTTCTAAATTTTTGGGCAGGGCTATTTTAGAAATAGACACCGTTTCTAAAATAGAAATTTGCGTGTTGCCGTCACAGCTAGTTAGGACAAAAACTCCAATTAACACTGAAAAAATAAATTTTATTGTGTGTTGCGGTGTCGTGTCGCATGTAGTTTGTTTTTGTTTTTTGTGGATTTTTGTTGTTTTGTTAGGTCAACATCAAATTGACTTAATTAATCAACTCGATTTTCATTCTCAACGACTATACAAGGTCTGTTGACGTTGGGGTCCAGCTCCTCCAACATTGACATCTGGTCCCTGCTGGGTACAGTTTGCTAGCTAGCTATGCCTCTGTCACGTAAATGCAGATTACCTGGTTGCGATAATTTACAAAACAGCTCGGTCATCCATTCAGGTTGTAGCGGTATTTGACGGTTAAGAGATGCGGCAACTTTCCCGTGAGTGGGCGTGGTTTAACGTCGAAAACGGACATGCTTCCACTGCCAATTTTTTTAAGATTTTGATAACTTATTTTATTTACTTGCCCTTTTTTATCATTTAAATTTGGCTGGGTGATTAATAACATTATTCTGTGGTGTGGCCAGCTCACATATTTAATATTCCTTTCCCACAGACTTTAGGGTGACCTTTATGTGCCATTTTCCGACACCATCTGGCCAGGATTTCTATATTGACTGAAATATCCAGGTTTTGGCTTTGTTTTCTTGTTTTCATACTTGCTGAAGGTAATCATCAAAAAGTAGCTTGACCAAGGCATTGTAAATAATCGACCAATTGTGGCATGGGAGAAGGTGGGATCTACAAAGAATGGACAAAGCGATGCAAATACACACATATCAGCAGCGTTGCCAAGTGTGCGGTTTTCCCAAGGATTTGGCCTACTTTAACACTGTTGCCGTGGGTTGTTTTTCATATTTGCAGGTTAAAGTGACTCTTGGAATGCAAATGTTACCACATATTTTACCCCCAGGAACGTGATTTTTACTGGGGAACCCCGGTTGGGCTAGTTTCGAGTAGCAATTGGGCGGATTTTGTTGTAAAAACCTGGCAACCCTGCATATCTGGTATGTTCAGCGTCACCAACTGATCTGCGCAACAGCCAAAACCTGGTTATTTTAGACAACATAGAAATCCTGGACAGAACTTGTTCCCGGAAAATTGCACGTATGGTCACCCTACTTTAATTTGGGAACGTTGGCTATAGGGTTGGATTTCAGTGCAATAATAATGCAATTTTTCTTGATTCAATACGTCCAAAATGCAATGACGGGACTGAGACCGAAACATTCTGAAGCCTTCCAGGAAGTCATTGATGAGTGAAAGAACACACAAAACTGATAATAAACCCACAGATCTGTCAAAATAACCATAAAAGGGCATGATTTCAAAGTTCTAGTTAAAAAAAGGACATTTTAAGGCCACGTTTAGTCATACTAAGTCGAAAAAAGTGGCATGAACTTCACAGAGATTATGTGATATACAAGTTTCCTTTAAGACACGTTTATAAAACAACATTAAAATATAAACTTTCGCATTTTGTTCAGGCCATTTCATATTTACAAGGAAGAAAAAAAACATTAAAATATCAATAATTCAATAAATCAATATACAAGTCAAAACATGTATTCACAAATTGGCAGTAATGATGGATTCACTGTAGATCAGTCTGTTAGTGTCAGCCAGAAGCGCCGCCTGACTCGGGTCTATTTGCATGGCTTTCTGTGCCATATGTCCAAAAACTGGCATTGTGCCGCCCGGCACTGTCATGGGCGTCAGAGTGACACAATGAGAAAGCAAAGGTGTATTGGCATCATGATTGGAGCCTGTGGAGGGGACGCTGGTCACGTGACCCGTGCTGGTTGAGCCGCTGGCGCTACTGGGCGACCGGCTCTTCGGTGGAGGGCAGTGCTGCACCACCTGTGGAGGGCCCTGAGCTGGAGCGAAATGGGCAGTGGGAAAGGCAGCATACCCTGTTGGGATAGGGTATCCGTTTACAGGTATAAAACGCTGGTTTTGAGGCATTGGCGCTGCCATGAAGCCTGCGATTTGTCCCGGTGGGATGCTCTGCGGAGCTCCGTAGATGTATCCGGCATAGCGCGGGCTGCTGAGGTTGCTGACGGGGCTGGCGCTCAGAGAGGTAGTCTGGGTGGTGGCGTTGCCTCCGGATGGTGTGCTGGAGCTGGCGTGGGAGGACAAACCCTCCCAAGCACGTAGTCGGGAATGGATGTCTTTGAATCTCGGCCGGCGAGCGGGACCCTCCTGCCAGCACTCGGTCATGAGCGCATACATGCGAGGAGGGCAATCCTCCGGGCAGGGCAGCACCTGCCTCTTCCGCACCATCTCCATCACTTCCTGGTTGCTGAAACCATAATAGGGCTGCAGGCCAAAGCTGAAGATCTCCCAAAGAACCACACCGAACGCCCAGATGTCAGAGTCTGTTGTATACTTCCCGTAAACTATGGCTTCTGGTGGCATCCAGCGAATAGGAAGGAGCGTTTTGGGCTGGACTCGGTAATAATCCGAGGAGTAGATTTCTCTCGACAAGCCAAGGTCGGAGATCTTGATGTGAAGTTGTTCACCAACCAGGATGTTTCTTGCCGCAAGGTCTTTGTGGACGTAAAAATGGCTTGCGAGGTACTCCATCCCGGCTGCGACTTGAATGGCCAGGTGAAGGAAGTCTCCATGGTCGAGGCTGGACTTAACAGTGCCATCTTCGTCGCTACTGCAGCCCACGTCTGAGTGGGGAGAGCGCATGATGAGGAACTCGTGGAGGTCCCCTTGGGCTAGGAACTCGAAGAGCATGCAGACGGGCTGCTCCTGGGTCACGACACCCAGGAGACAAACCACATTGGGATGGTGAAGTTCTGCCAGGACAGATGCTTCCTGCTGGAAATCACCCCACTGTTGTGCACTTGAGATGTCCTTTAGTGTTTTTATAGCCACAAGCTGAGCTTGATCCATGCCTGGCAGGTAGAGGTGGCCTTTGTAGATCTTACCAATGTTGCTCTCGCCCAACTCCTCCATGAAGCGCACTGCAGACAGAGGAAGCTCTTTGGCTTTGCTCTACAGAAGAGAAAGAAATAGAAGAGTAAGGCTATATTTGTAAGTAATTAAGTTATGCTAAAGTAATACAATACATCCAATAACTGCTGTCTTAGTATCATTTTAAAAATCTGTACAAAAATATTTTTTGTTCTTCGTGTCAAAACAGTTTCTTTGTTCATAAATATACATATATCTTATACAACAGTTCTTTCTTGTCCTTTAATCTGATTGACTGAGAGAAGTGCGATATTGTAGTGATAGCGGAACTCCAACTGTTTCACTGTTTGTATCACCCTGCTTGCAGGATTTCTCAAAGCGAGTGTCATGGTAGATGCCAGAAATAATACTGTTTTTGTCTCATGGAATGTAGTTTAAAGAGTTTTTAGGCAAGAATGTACTTGTTTCAACTTCAAATATGTGGTTTGTTAATAAAAATAACATCAATTTGCTTCTGCGTTTTCTGAGATGTGAGCTCCAGGGCATCAGCAGCCATTCAGTGCTCATGAACCCACCGAGAGCAGCCTTACCTCGGCCAGATCTTCTGGAATTTGCCGCTGGCTCTAATGTCTCTATAGTGGTTAAACATTAGATATAATTTGTTTTGGGTAAATCTAACGGGCAGTCTTTGGTCTCTTATCTATTATTTGTTCAAGAAAAAAACAGTTCTCATAACATTATATATTGTGTAAATTTGATGCTGTATATTATGATCATGAACCATTTTTTTTTGCAGAATATATAAATAAGCTGAAAATTTAAAATAGAAAAGATTACATTATCTTAATAACACCTAATTATTGTTATTATAAGCCTCACTTAAAGTAATAATCAAATAACACCAAAGGTACTTTAAATAAATAAACTGAGGAAATAAATCATTAAATATTAAAATGATAATTAAATGAAATTCTGAAATAATTTGAGTGAATTTGCTTTGAGTCATTTGATACTTTTTTGTTAGTTTAAATCAGGGGCGTCCAAACTACGGCCCGCGGGCCATCTGCGGCCTGCTATCACTCGTGTGGCGGCCCACGAGGGATTTTTTTAAAAATTATACGAATCTGCAGAGGTGGGAGAAGTACGGGCGTTTTCATCCGGCCCATGAGGCAGTCGTTTCATATTGGATAATTTGATGCAATATCAGTAGAATCCAACAGATGGCGCTGTAGTCTGTGCGGTATAGAAATACGGTTCAGTCCTATATTTATGAATGGGAGAAACTGCAACGTGCAATATGGCGGAATAGTCCCGCTTTCTAAATGAAAGAGCTAATCACTGAGTAGGAGAACAAATGCCAGTGTTATCCTCCTGCTGTAATTTCGTGGGGAAAACATAGAAATAATTTGTTGTTGTATCTTGCAAAGATATGCTTTCTTCTTCTTCACATTTTTTTTTATGAAAATGGATACAGTACTGTATTTTCTGCATTATAAATCGCGTTTTCATCATCTGAAACATGCTGCAATTTCCAAGGCGACTTATAAAGTGATCAAAGTCAAGCGCAAATTGCGCATATTAGGATTGGTGACGAGTGAGAAAAGACAAGGGAACTGTGGATTTTCCTGCAATCACGCCACTATGGCCACGCCATATAATAAATGTAATTTCTTTGTTTTTTTATATTTTCGTTCCCTTTTCTGTTTTGAACACTGCCAAATGTACGCTATTTTTGCGTGAGTACGTGAGTTTTTAGTGAGGGGAATTAAATACTGGTTTTTAATGTTTGTAAACATTTAGTTTATTTTACATTATTTCTGAATGAAATGATAAAATGTGTCATACATCAGTCTAAAATAATGCAACTTAAATGTGTGTCATAAAGTGCTCATAAAAAATGGTACAAGAATAGAACTACTATGTATGTATAAGTATACATACATACTGTTGTGAGTGTTTATTTAGAATAAAAAAAAAAAAAAATCAAAGCTTCATTTGTCATAAGCATATTATATGGCCTCTCACTTAATGCTTAAAACTTGATGTGGCCCTCGAGTCAAAAAATTTGCCCACCCCTGGTTTAAATCCATACAGAAACATGTCAAGTGTTATAGCTTTGTTTTGTTTTAATCTTTTACTCTGTTGCTGAAAAACAAGACATGCTACAACCTCAACCACTAACCACAGAAATGCATAAAACCTCTGTATACTCTTAAAATATTCTCACTGTCATGTACATTTATGTACTTCGCAGAAGCTGCCTAACCACTTACATGACAGTCACTATGACCCTATATTGTTTTATCCCCTATATGCATGATATAGATGTAAGATGTAGGACTCTGGCTCATGAAACAGGAAATAAAAAGCTTGGCAAAAGGTCACAGCTACACTCAACACAGAAATAAATAGCATCAAATAAAAGATAGAAGTCTCTTTCTTTGAAAGAAGCAGATGGTTTGTGTTAGAGTCAACTCTGCCTGAGGCTAAACATGTCTCATCCCTGTTTTGGATATTACTTGAGTGAGTGGTGACCTTCGTATGACCTTAGTCTGAACTTTGGCCTGCAGCTGAGACTGTAGATGAGAGGTCTCAGTGTGTTACAGATACAAACAGCACTTCAGAGTGTCTGATTATTACTGGAACAAAATGGAACTACCATCATCTCATCAAAATATTTGTTTGTAAAAGTGTCTCTCTAACCAGCAACCAAAATGAAAAAGCAAGGGAAAACTATTTTCAAGCGAAAATCTCATTTGAATCCACTTTGAATGATCCAAATGGAATGATAACAATATGATTATATTTAGATTCCTCTCTAGGCCTGGAAGAGATTGCCTCCATATGCTCATCCTGTCATTTTGCCTCCTGTTTGTGGAGCGCCCTTAACCCAGGAATGCACACTAATTCAAACATTATGAGAATGCCCCACTACTCCAATGGACAAAAAGTATAAGAATAAAAGCCTAAATAGACACAGACGATAATAGCACACAGTATATATTGTTTTAGCCCCAGATTCACTAAAGTAAGCCAATCAGGAATGACTTAAACATTTATTTCAGCGCATTTAGCGCCTATGGGTAGTAGAAGAATAAGATGCAGGTTGCATTATAATTGGTTATGATTTGTTAGTGGTAATATCTCACCTTTGGTTTGTATGCCGTGAGCATGGACATCTCCACATTCTGGCCACGAACTGGTTTGGGCTGGCGTGGGGCTGGGGGACGCGAGGCTTTCTGGTTGTTTCGACATACACAGATGAAGAAGAACAGTAGGGCGATGGCAAGCGGTATAGCAACGCTTGGTACCAGGATGTACAGGATCCCCATACTGCTGCTGCCATGCTTGGGCAAATCTGAAGGCAATCAATACACAGATATATGAACTAAAACCATATGATAATACTGTTACAACAAGTCAAGCTAGTTTTGGAGATTTTGGAGTAAAATCTTTCACAGATTATCCACGTTTAGCTATGTTCAGAATCGAATAGTTGTACTAATACTGCATAATGAAAAAATACTGTACACGGCATACTATTTTTTTTTAAATAGCATGTAAAACAATATTTAATCACAGATTGACCTTAGCATATTTGATCAGTAAGTGGCATCCAATATTTAGCATTTTAAACCAAATTCTGTGTAAAAATATTTTACCTTTTTTGCAGTCCAATGAAACAATCAATAAAAAAATACATTAGTTTAAGTCATATTTATTGTTCTCCTCACACTTGAAATGGGAGGTCAAATCAAGTATTGTAAAACTAAAACTATAAAAAAAAAATATATTTTTGTTTTTATAATTAAAACAAAGCTGAAAAAAAATTATATTATTAAAAAATGTTGCCTTTGCAACTAACTGTAATAAAAACTGAAATAAAACTTAATTAAAGCTATACATATATATAATAGGAATCAACTGATTTTTATGGTTAGCGGTAATTTTCAAAACCGTTTTCCTGATGAAATAATTTAAAAGCATTTATAGACATTTTTTGTCAGAGCCCTTGTTATTCTTAATTTTGATAAACATTTTTATTTTTACACCAAACAGATATATCAGTTCAAAATATCGGTTATTGGTCTATTTGATCTGTAAGAATCGGCATAGGCATTGGCTCTGAAAAACACATTAATTTTTAAAATTGCATGTAAATCGTGTAATACGGATTGACCTTATTAAAGCATGTCTGATCAATGAGAGGTGCCCAGTTTTTTAATTTTGTGTACAAATATTTTATCTTTTTGCAGTCCTATGAAATAGTAATAAAAAAAGTAAAAAATAAAAAAGTAAAACCGTAGCTCATATTACTTTAAGCCATATTTATTGTCCTCATGTAAAATTAAAACTATAAAAAAATATATATTTTTAGAATTAAAATAAAGCTGAAATAAAATGTTTATTATTAGAAAACTTAAAAACTTAACTTAAGGCTGTCCTTGAAACTAACTGTAATAACAACTCAAATTAAATAAAAGGTAATTAAAATGATATGTAAATATTAGGGGTCAACTGACTATCGGCACAGATATTAAGCCTTTTTATGGTTATCGGCCATTTTCAAAATCAATTTGTCGATAAAATAATGTAAAAGCATTTAAAGAGTTTTTGTCAGAGCCCTTGTTATTCCTAATTTTTACACCAGACATTGTGTATATATCAGTTCAAAATATTGATTGTCGGCCTTCTTGATCTGCAATAATCGTCAGCATCGGCCTTGAAAAAACATATTGGTTGACCCCTAATAAATACAGTAAAAAATGAAATCAAATTCAAAATCTTTAATAAATACTATAATAATACAGGCTTATAAATACTACTAATAATACAGAATTTTAGTTTAATTCTGTGCATAAGGAAAACTCAAATATGGCACAAAGCATGCATACTGTATAGTGTAGTATACTATTGTGAACATGTGTCATGTGTCAATATGTACAGTGCATCTCACCACATGGAGGAATGTCGCAGAGCTCCATGCGCACACCCTCATCTAGGGTGAAGCACCAGGGAGCGTCGTGCTTGTTCCCGGGGTTGCGACAGTAGGAATGTCCCCCGTTAAGCTCTGGATAACGCATGGCCAGAAAGGTGTGGCTGTGGGGGTACTGCGAGTTCCACGGCTGACACTGACGGCCAGATTTAGTCACACTGACTGTTCCGCGATAGTCTGAACCACTGTTGTTATAACACTTGTGGCCTAAAATAAAAGAGAATGTTTTTAGTTTTTCAATAAAGCAACATTTTGATGTCTTTTTTTACATTGGAATTACACAAAATACACACTTTTAATAATGGTCTCAGCTATTGGGATGCCTATTCTCATACAGTTGGCAGCCTCGGGACTATCTGAAGCGGCCAGGTCTTCACAGTTGGGCAGTTTGAGGCGCTTGAGAATGAGGGGGTTGGAGCGAGCGATGATGTACTCTGTTTTACACAGGTCGTTCTCCAGAATCTCACATTCGTCCTTGCACAAATCCCGCGGTTTGTCCATGCCCGAGCTGCGGTCACATGTGGGGAAGGCAAAGTGGCACAAGGAAGGGATGGCAAACTGGGAGCAGCGATCTGAGAGGTGATTGGAGGTGCCAATCATGGTGAATGCCGCTGAAAAATACAAAAACAAGACTTTACACAAGGGTTTCCTTCAGATTTTAAAGCAAGAATAATCCATTGTGGATTCGGAAAAGCTACATAACAGTCTAGTGAAATTATATCTTGCGCACAAACAACAAAACAGACACAGTTCTAGTGAATTGTTGTGGTTTCGCAAGAAGCTGTGTGATTCAAAAACAAATTGACTGCTCACTCTTGAAAGGAAACCACAGTGAATGCCTATGTGATGTAAAATGGCTACAACTGGAAACTTTTTCACAGAAAATAAAAAACAATTCAAATTTAAAACTAAAGCCAGGCTTAGTCTACTCCATGTGTGTATGATACCAAGATTTAGCCTTAAAAAAAAAAAACTTTCTCAGACATAACTTTTCTTTTGAAAAAAGGAAGGTGGGCGGTACTACAGTATAGTCATGGTATCAGAATGTATCTTCTTTTCACCATCTTTTCCATCTTTTCACACTGAGGACAACTGAGGGACTCAGTATGTAACTATTGCAAAAGGTTCAAACACTCACTGATGCTACAGAAGGAAACACAATGCATTAAGAGCCAGGGGTGTAAACTTTTGAACAGAATGAAGATCTGTACATTTTTCTTATATTGCTTAATATAATTTTTTTCAGTTAGTACTGCCCTTCAGAAGCTACAGAAGAAATACTTACATGTTTCCCAGAAGACAAAATAAGTAAAATTTACCCTGATCTTCAAATTCAAAAAGTTTTCACCCCTTTTTTTTGGCTTTTAATGCATTGTGTTTTATTCTGAAGCATCAGTGAGTGTTTGAACCTTTTGAACCTTCTGTAATAGTTGCATAGTTGTGGTATCCCTCAGTATTGGTGTCACAACACAGTATTAAAAATCAAGTGTATGTAAACTTTTCAACTGGGTGATTTTTATAAATTCATCTATTATTTTCTCTTGTGGACTATGTAAACATCTTTTATGAGAAACACAATATTCTGGTCAGTACTAATGATGCATGATGCATGATCCCTCTTATTTTGGTAAAATAATTGCCATTTTGCTGATTCTACAAGGTGTATGTAAACTTTTGACTGCAACTGTATAAGATGGTCCTGAATAACTATATTCCCATAACTTGTAATTCAAAGAATATCATGTGAATGTCTATTTATGATCAATGTCCAAAAACACAGCCTAGCTGGCAAAAGCCTTATCTAAGGCTTCAGACTGATTTTATCAGCTGCGTTTCGGTTCAAGTCTGTTCAAGTATAGTTGTTTTGAAATATCTTTTGTAAGCACTGAGAAGTGAACTGAAATTTTTTTGAAAGGGCTACCTGTGATTTGGGTTTCAATCTCGCCCTGCATCTGCAGCGAGTCAACGAAGATACTCCTGTTTCCTATGAAGCGAGCACACGCGATCCCTCTGTATGGCTGGCAGAAACCTTCCTCATCAAAATCCTCTCTGAAAACAAAATAAACATGAAATGCAAATGTTAATCATGGTAAATTAGGGTTAGGAGGCCTTAAAAAAAAACAATATACAGCCCACACTGGCTTTTATCACAACACTGTTGTTTCTCTTTGAGGGAATTTATATAACGTTGCAATTTTAACTTCAACACTAGAGGGCGGTAAGCGCCACTGTATCGCACAAATCTGTAGCACACAGCTGCGATCTCACAGAAAAAAACTGGTATGTTTAATCAGCCTATACAATACAAATCCAACATATGAAAAATACATTCAAATGGTATACAATACAGACCTGGATATATCATTTAAAGCATTCAACATACCATAAATAATAAAAAAAGACGTTTTGTTCTGTGTCTGCATGTCATACCCTGTAATTTAAACCATATGAATGGTAGGTTCTTGCAAAGCGTATGTCATCCATATATACACTCTGAGAAGAAAGCAAAGACTGAGTCACTGCTAGACTCCAGTGATTTGCAGTGCGGTAAACCAAAACAATTTGAATTAATAACACGTAAGACAAAATGGGAGAAAACAATAATCAGGTTATGAACAGTTCAAATAAACAGACAAAATCGGAATCAATTAAAATGGTTGGTGGTGTTAATGAAAAGCAGGCGTGTGAAAGGTCACAGGTTAAAAGTCAAAGCAGTGTCTGAGGAGAAAACGTCAATCCAAGCATTAGCACTCAATCTGGACATGTTCAGAATGGAATACTAATTTCACTAACATTTTACTGGGTACTCTACATTATATACTGTATAACTTAATTTTATGAGGCTATGAGTATACTTTTAGTACCTTTCAAGGACTGAACGTGTCACTTATGCAGGGTCAGAAAGCTTTTGGATTTCATCAAATATATCTTAATTTGTGTTCCAAAGATGAACAAAGGTCTTACAGGTTTGGAACCACATGAGGGTGAGTAATTAATGGCAGAATTGCCATTTTTGGGTGAACTATCCCTTTCAAAAATTTGTCCTGTCAAGTATTATGTAAAAACAGTTCAATCTAACAATTCAATCGAGTGTGCTCATTCAGGTCAGCGCAGGAATCTAGCACAGTGACAGACACTGGAAAAGTTTCACAGCTCTCCAGCATGTGCGTCACAAGAGAATGCACTGGTAGCTGTGGCCACCCACAGAAAGCTAAATGACAAGGAGGAACAGTTGTTGTGGAGAAGTGCAACCTATTTTTGCATAATATTTGTTCTTTTTTCAACGTTCTCTTTCTCTCGCATTCTCTCATGCTCTGTTGCTGTCTTAGTCACATATACATGAACACACTCCAGTTCATAGGCCTGCATGTGTTTGCGTTTCTCACAAAGCGTGTGGTTTGTATAAACAGAAGGAAGTCCAGGACATTTCTTTACTCATCAGTGCCAATTGGAAGTGAGTGATAATTGAAGGAATACTGAGCTGCAATACAAACTATGCTAATTGACCTGTGACAGTGATGTAACAAGTGGAAGAGAACAAGAGAAAGTTCAGTCTTAGCATACACGCAAAACATGATATTCTTTTCAACATGCTCTTTAGATCCAGCACATTTCGGAATTCCTACAGGATCCTCAAACTCTCCTGTTAAACCTATTGAGTCGAAACAGGAAGTAGTGAGGAGTCTAAAAATGCTCCCCTGTGTGCTGAGTAGCAGAGAAATCAACCTGAGAGAGATGCACATTAAACATAATGTTTAAGATGTTAAAGATATGTTAAAGATGGATGTTTAATCCTTTAGGGTGTCCTATTCTTGCAGGTATGTTGCCAGAACCATTCAAAAACAATTATACAAAGGGGCTCAAAATTTTGAGACCACAGTGGAAAAACTGTATTGATTTATTTATTTTAAAAATTAAACGTGAATTTTAAAGTTTCTTATTATTTGGCATCTCCTATTTGTTTTATTGACAGCAGTCAATAATACAATCAAGTGGAAATTTCTATAAGCCAATTTCCACCAAAAAATATGACACTACAAATCTAAATTATGTGATAGTAAGTCATAAATCTGACAAACATTAATGACAAAGTATAAATCATGAGATCAAAAATCATTATGATATGAAATGCTGAAATTATGATACTATGATATTAAACCTATTTCCGTCATGTAAGAAAAAAATATTAAAAATTTAAATGATGAAATGGTAAGTCATAATTATGACATAAAAAGTCACAAGTATAACAAACATTTATGACAAAGAATGAATCATGACATGAAAAGGCATGATATGAAATGCTAAAATTATGAGATACTAATTATGATATTAAAAAACATTTTGCATTTCATCATTCAAAATTATGACAGACATTTATGACAAAGTATAAATCATGAGATAAAAAAATCATTATGATATGATATGCTGAAATTACCAGATACTGATTGTAATATTTGAAAAATAACTTTGAAATTTGAAATAAGCCTAATTCCACCATGTAAGAAAAAAATATGATAATATGATAATGAAAATAATTTTGACAAACATTAATGACAAAGTATAAATCATGAGATAAAACATAATATTAAATGCTGAAATGATGAGATACTGATTATGATTAAAAACTAACTTTTTAAATAAGCCTATTTTCACCATGTAAGAAAAAACAAAAAAAGATACAAAAAATTATGAGATAGCAGTCATAATTATGAAATATAATGCCAAAATTATGACAAAGTATAAATCATGAGATAATCATTGTTATGAAATACTGAAATTATGAGATACTAATTATGATATTAAATATTGTCTTCCGATTTCCACCATGTAAGAAAATCAAGAAATTAGAATTATGAGATGAAAATTAAAACTAAAAGTCAGAATTATGACAAACATTTATGACAAAGTATAAATAATGAGATAAAAAAACATAATATTAAATGCTGAAATTATGAGATACTAATTATGATTAAAAATTAACTTAGTAAATAAGCCTATTTCCACTATGTAATAAAACAATGACACTAAAAATTATAATAGTAAGTCATAATTATGAAATAAAAAGTCAAAATTATGATAGACATTTTAACATAAGTATAAATCATGAGATAAATCATGCTGAAATGGCCAGATACTGATTATAATATTTGAAAAATAACTTTTGAAATAAATTGTCTATTTCTACCATGTAAGAAAAGAAATATGACACTAAAATCAACTGTGAAACAGTAAGTCATAATTATGACATAGAAAGTCAAAAGTATGACACATTTATGGCAAAGTATAAATCATGAAATAAAAAACTGATATGAAATGCTGAAATTATGAGATACTAACTATGATATTAAAAACTATGATATTGACTTTTTAATTAAGCCTATTTCCACCATGTAAGAAAAAAAATAAAGGACAAAATCATGAAATAGTAAGTCATAATTATGAAATAAAAAGTCTGAATTATGACAAACATTTATGACAGTTTAAATTCTGAGATAAAAATACTGAAATTATAAAGATAATAGAATAAATTTTAAATAAGCCTACTTCTACTATGTAAGAAAAAAAAGGAAAAACAAATGACACTAAATATCTAAATTATGACAGTAAGTCATGATTATGACATAAAAAGTAATAAAAAATTATGACAAACATTTATGACAAAGCTTAAATCACAAGATAAAAAAATCAAAATATGATAAAATGAAAATACTAAATATGATATATTAAAAATGGACTTAAAATAAGCCTATTTCTACCATGTAAGAACTAAATATGGCACTAAAAATCTAAATTATTACAAACATTTATGAAAAAGTGTAAATCATAAGATAAAAAAATAAATGATGTGAAATGATTGATGATTAAAATCTAATTATGATTAAAAATGAACTTTTTGTTCTGGTCAGCTATTTCACCATAAAACTCTCTGTTTGATGCATGTGAAGTGAGGTCAGCCAGATGCCCTGAAATTAATATCTTGGCCCAAACAAAGTTATGATTTATAAGATCAAGCCTTGTTAAGAAGTTAAGCTCATGAAGATGTCAGTGTTATATACTAACACGGTAAGGAGAATGGATTTGTGTCATCAGCATTACTGCACATACCCTGGAGTCTAATAAATGTATCAAGATATTCCCATCCGGAAACAATCTCCAATCTGCCTGGCCTGAAGCCTCCTTCATATTTTCAGCCACTCTCCTTCCTTCTCTATCCACTGAGGAGTCAAAAACACCTCCTAAGACATTTCCTACACTTCTTTTTCTCTTGTGCCATATGCTGCTCCACTTAAAAATGAGTTAAGCAGCAGAAAAACTGATCAGTATGGACAGTGAAATACTCGCTTTGGAATCTTAAAGCCTAGTGTGCAGAAATGTGATTTAGAAATAAGCAGATCTGACTGCTGACGACTGATTTTATGAACAGATATTTCCACTTATTCCATTACAAGATCAAGAGACTGACTGGCCAACGTTAAGAAAACTAATTGTAGATAAGCTCACTTGAAGGGCTCCCATGATCATGGAAAACATGTGATTTCCAGTTCTGGAAACATCATGGAAATTATTAAGATCGTAAGGTAGAGCAAATCTGGTCCAAAAGTCAGCTTGATATCATCTGTTTGTCCACTGAGGGACTTTTGTACACTAGACTGCAAAGATTGGTTACTGACATACAAATGGAAATCTGGACTCATCTTTATAAAATGATTAAAAAAAGACTGGAAATATTGTAGAAAAGTAATTAAAATGCACTGAAGCCTGTACTTCTCTACATACCGTCAACCACATTTATGATAGAACTATTAAAATAAATTAAAAAAAGGAATAATTCACCCAAAAATAAAAATTCACCTCAGGCCATCTAAGATCTGGAAAAATTGTGCATTACATCATTAGCTCACAAATGAATCTTACGCAGTAAATGGGTGCCGTTAGAATGAGAGTTTTAAAGTTAAAATGCCTTAATCATGGATTGGTTTCTTACAAACACATCTTTCTACTTCACAAAATGTTAATTGATGGATTTGAGTTGTATGGATTACTTATTGTGATGTTTTTAACGGCTGTTTGGACTCTCAATCTGACGGCACCCATTCACTCCAGACATTCAATGGTAAATTTCTTCAAATCAAATTAGTTCTGATGAAAAAACAAACTCATTTACATCTCGGATGGCCTGATGGTAAATGTTTAGCAAATTTAACTACTGCAGACTCTTGTATAATAACGTTGAAAATTCATGTTTAGTTGAAATAACATACTGCCCTCTATCAGCTTGTATATGGGAACCACAATATATTTTTGAAAGATTTATCCCTAAGCATGCAAAGGTGGTTTTCCATGACTAAAGGATCCCTCCTAAAGTATTGCGTTAGATCACCTCTCTTTAATATTTTATAGGCTCAGCGGTGATGCATGTATTTGGAGTTTCAGATCTCATCCAAATTCATGTCATATTTTATGTGCTCATATAAAATTATTACATGCACCTCTGGAGTTTCTAACACTCAATATTTTCATCTCAGATACTTTGTGTACCATGAAAACAACGATGGTGCTTGCGTATCACTTCTCGGTGACTGTGAGAGCTTGCCATTTTATGCACTATAAATGTTAATGTCCATATTATCGGTGCTGTTTTGATGAAACACTTTTCTAAACATCTTAACTTTGTTGTTACTGTAAGTCTGAGGGCATTCCAGAGTAGAGTTTTGTGAAGACGGGCAGACTGCCTGAATCTGTAAAAAAGAGTGTTTCATTGGCTATGTATCTGCACACACACATTTTTTTTTTGAGACTGGTTTCTGAGGTTTTTCAGACTCTTCTGTATGCCAGATGTAAGACACATAAAATTTTGTATAATGAGGACTAGACTAAAGACCTTGAGAAGGATTTTTGAAAAAGAGAAGATACAATTCACAGTCAGGTTTACTCCTCAGCTAATGTTTGACCTGGGTCAATGGCAGTATATTTAACAATGGGGGGAATATGGGTAACAGTGGACTGGTTTGTCCCTGATACAGGGGGGCCTGTGGTCCGTGACTGCATCTCGGGAGGAAGGGAAAGACAGCCACCGAGGGACTCTCATTAGGAGCCATGAAGAAAAAGGGGAAAGAGTCCTCATGTTACACTACCACAATAGCAGCCTCTATTACAGAAGCAAAGGACACAACCCTGTGACCCCTGAGATCTCCCAGAAAGAAACGGGGCATGCAAACGATAGTCAAAGACTAGGCACGTGATCTGAGCAGAGACTAAAAAAATCTAAATGCTTGTCAATGTATTTATGTAAAGAAGCCAGTCATATGTAATGAATGTAAGTTTACAAACATGCCTGTTTTTAAGTCAAGTCACCTTTATTTATATAGTGCTTTTAAAAATACAGGTTGTGTCCTAGCAACTTCACAGTATTAAATAGGACAGTAGTGTGTCAGTAATGCAAAACAACAGTAAACAACAAATTTTCAGTTAAAGGCAGTTCATCACTGAATTCAGTGATGTCATCATCCAGCTCAGTTCAGTTCAAATACTATACCATATCGCTGGAAAT
Source organism: Cirrhinus molitorella (assembly GCA_033026305.1). Classification (NCBI taxonomy): domain Eukaryota; kingdom Metazoa; phylum Chordata; class Actinopteri; order Cypriniformes; family Cyprinidae; genus Cirrhinus; species Cirrhinus molitorella. The sequence continues at coordinate 21,488,586 of CM065130.1, forward strand.
TAAGTGTTCCCAACTAAGCAAGCTGGAGGCAACAGTGGCAAGGAACCAAAACTCCATCGATGACAGAAATGGAGAAAAAACCTTTGGAGAACCCAGGCTCAGTTGGGGGGCCAGTTCTCCTCTGGCTAATATTTGTAAACTTAAAAACTTGAACTTGAAACTTTATATTAATATTATTGACACTATTATTTAACAATCAATGTTTCAATCAACTATTGAACACTCAATGTTCTTATTTTTGAATAACTGAATAATTAAGTTGACTTGAAAAAGCCAACTTACTGAAATGCTATATAAGCTGCTTCTTCTTCTGAGACAAAATTCCCCCTAAATCTCCTCCTAGAGCTTTCAAACTACAACCGACAAACTCAGGTCAGTCCATCAGACTTGTCTGATTTAGGCTGCTATATCTTTTCTAACTGATCCATAAACCAGGCAATCAAAACCATTAAAAATCCCATAGACTTTCACTGAGAGGGCAAAAACTTTTGGACAATAAGACTCTGAGTGTTTAAGCTGTTTACCAGCAATACTTAATGACTGTGCTAGGATAACATGCTAAAACATGTTAACAACACACTAAAACATGTTAACAACATGCTAATCATGCTAACAATGAATAATTAAATTGGCTTGTCACTGAATTAAATTGGCTTGAGAAAGCCAACTTACTGAAATGCTATATCAGCTGCTTCTTCTTCTGAGACTAAATTTTTAAATGTACCTCCTACTAGAGCTTTCAAGCTACAACCACTAAAAACTCAGGTCAGTCCTTCAGACTGGCCTGACTCGGTTGCCATATCTTTACTAACTGATCCGGCTTATGCTTTTTGTAAACCAGACTATTAAACCTACCAAAAATCCCTTAGTGATTAATTTTGTCATTAATCACTTTCCCCCATGTCGTTCCAAACCCATTTATGCTTTGTTCGTCTTTGGAACACAATTTAAGATATTTTGGATGAAAATCAGGAGTTTTGTGGCTGTCCCATTGACTGCCAAGTAAATAACACTGTCAAGGCCCAGAAAAGTATGAAAGACGTTGTCAAAATAGTCCATCTGCCATCAGTGGTTCAACCATAATTTTACGAAGCTACAGGAATACTTTTTTCGCCGTGGCGGGAGACGAGTTGTTGAATAAAGTCATTATTATTTGTTTTCTTTGCGTACAAAAAGTATACTAGTAGCTTCGTAAAATTATGGTTGAACCACTGATGGCAGATGGACTATTTTGACAACGTCTTTCATACTTTTCTTGGCCTTGTCAGAGTTATTTACTTGGCAGTCAGTAGGACAGCCCTCAAAATATCTTAAATTGTGTTCTGAAGATGAACAAAGCTTTTACAGGTGTGGAACAACATGGAGGTAAGTGATTAATTACCTTTTTTTGGTTTGACTGATCTGGCTTACAGTTTTTGTAAACCAGACTATCAAAACCACCAAAAATCACATAGACTTAGCTTTGTAAAATTTTGCGAAATTACGGTTGAACCCCTCACGTCACATGGATTATTTTACCTATCTCCTTGCTATGTTTCTGGATGTTGAACGTGTTAATGACATTGCAGTCTATGGGAGGGCCAGAGAGCTGTCAGAATGCATCAAAAATATCCTAATTTGTGTTTCGACGATGAATGAAGCTTTTACGGGTTTGGAACGACATGGGGGTGAGTGACTAATGACAACATTTTCATTTTGGGGTGGAATCACACTATAAGCTGCTTTTTCTTCTTCTTCTGAGACTAAATTTTGAAATGTATCGGGTCTAACCTTGAGTCAGACCTTCAGACTGGTCTAACTCAGGTTGCTATCTTTTTCGAACTGATCTGGCTTACATTTTTTTGTAAACCAGACTATTAAAACCACCAAAAATCCCACAGAATTTCATTGAGGGGGTTAAATCTTTTGGACAGTGAGACTTACAGAGTGTTTAAGCTGTTTATCACTAGCAAAACTTAATGATTATGCTATGACAATATGGGTAGGACAATAGGGTAAATCATGTTATTAATGTGCTAAATCATGCTAAAACATGCTATCAACATCTATCTTATCTATTTATCCAAACTTTAAGCTTTTATAACTGCTTTAAACATTAGGCTTTCTTAAGCCAACTTCAAAGTTTGTTCTCAAACCTTACTCATCTAGTTTAAAACTGACATTGAATTATATATTTTTAAATATTTAACTTAAATATTAAGTGCTCAAATCGATATATTAGTTTTTACCTGTGATATCAAAATTTAGCTTTAGGAATTGTGAAATATCATGGACATTTTGTTGGTATCCTGACAGCTCTATATCCATCAACATCTGATAAAAGCCTGATTAGATTTGCAGTTAAATCTATGATCTGTACTTTAGGAACCCAAAAGTTTATCCAGCCCATCTCTTCACTCCACACTCCATCTGACCACATCACATCTCCTGAGAGCAACTCTAAGCCTCAGGCTCCGATTTCTCAATTTAAAGTCCACGTCCACTGGGTGCAACTGCTTTCGCTGAAACAAATAATCTGGAGTTTGGCTGTATGGGTGTATTATAACCTCCACAGATGATTTGCTTATACAATGTGCAGTTGAGTGATTTGCTAAACAAAGGAGGGCAGAAAGGTCAAGCTGTTAGGAGCACATTAGGCCGAGAGGTGACAACGTACATGGAGAAAAATAGTCCATGTTTGTTTTTCTATTCACTGAACCACATTGTGTACTGATCATTCAATAACAAATAGAACTGACCAGCTGAGGTGTCACAAAACAAGTGATTAGGTGGAGTAAACAAAGAGTGAATTGTGTCAGCTGATAGTGTTGTTTATTTGCACATACTTGTCTGCGTAGTGTCAGCATCTGAAACACTAAAGAACTATGCTAACTAGGTGCTAACAGTGCAAACCCACCCACAAAATGAGTAAAAACAATTTGCATGCTGTAGTTTTCCATTGTACTGCTTCTAATATTCATAATATTTATCAAAATGAATGTTGTTCTTCTTGCTTTAATTTAATTTTAGCAAAAAAATTAATTAGATTAAATATAAAACTGAATTACATTTGCACAAAGACTTTAACTGAAAGAAAGAGTTCACCCCATTATAAAACTAAATTGAAAATTTACTTACTCTCAGGCCTTCCCAGATGTAGATGAATGTGTTTCATCAGAACAGATTTGCAGAAATGTAGCATTAAATTACTTGCTCACCAATGGGTTGCTGAATGGGTGCCGTCAGAATTACAGTTCAAACTGCTAATAAAACATCTCAATAATCCACAAATAATCCACACAACTCCTGTCCATCAATTAACATCTTGTGAAGTGAAAAGCTGTGTGTTTGTAAAAACACAAATCCATTATTAAGGCATTTTAACTGTAAACCATCACTTCTGGCCACAACATCAGTCCATAATCCATTATAACCAGTGAAAAAGTCTATCCCCTGTTGTTCTCTCACATCAAAATCCACCAACATACTAGTTCAAAACTGTTTTTTGCTTGTAAACACTGCTTGCTCTATGCACATTTCTCTCCTGATTCAGACAAAACGACTTTTTCACTGGAGAAAGCAGTGTTTAGAGAATTTGAATCACAAAAACTTCTAATCATGATTTGTTTATCACGTTTATTATGCAAAACAGGCTGTTTTTCACATCACCAGACATTAATTGAAGGGCTGGAGCGCTTTTATCATCTGTTTGGACTGTCATTCTGACGGCACCCATGCACTGCAGATGTTCCATTGATGAGCAAGTGATGTAATGTTACATTTCTCCAAATCTGTGCCGTTGAACAAGCAAACTCATCTACATCTTGGATGGCCTGAGTTTGAGTAAATTTCCAGCAAATTACTAACCATTCCTTTAAATTACATTAAGTTACGGAAGTATTTTAGTCCTTAAATGATAAATCTGTGGTGCTTAGTGAACAAGACAGGGTTTTTTGCCAAATACTAAAGTAGCACAACTGTTTGAATAGATGTGGGTGTGTGTGCATCTGCTTGTGTGAAGGTTATAAAACTGAATCCTGACACCACTGTTATTTACTTCATATGTTATTGCGCGCTACGTGAATCTACATTTGTCTGCCAAAAAAGCGCCTGAAGTTCATGCTGTAATCAGTGTTGGCTCAAAGAATTGGCACGGCACCACTAAACTGACAACATGACTCATATAATCACTAAGCAGAGTAAAGAACAACCTTTATCCAAGAAAGCTTCTCCACCATGTTTTGATATGTACTTGCGATTTGTCACACCTTATGATTTACAAAGCCAAAGCGCATAGATCATAATGCAAACATGGCTGTTTAGATGACAAGAACATGCATGTTTAACACAGCCGGTGTGTTTTTATAGAGAGCGGGGAACCTTGAGTAATTATGCATTACTCACGACTTACTTCCAGGTGTAGGAAAACATAGGGGTTTCACCTAAGCCCGGGAATATCAATAAATAAGCTCACTGTACACAACTGTCTCTGCTTTCCTTGAGCATGACCTATTTATCTCTGTCCATATCAACAGAACAAATCATTATACATTATATATATCATTAAACTATCTTCACAAAGACATTATTTCATAACTTTAGCATATCCAAAGCTGTAAAAAGCATTAAAACCGAAAGGAACTTGCGCTGCAGGTAAGGGGTTATCCATTTGAGAGGGGCCCTGGGAATAAAGTTCATGCTCTCCCAATAAAAGCAAATTTACTGGCCCCATGTCCCTCTAAAAGTAATGGGAATAAGACATAACTTATTCCCTCAGTGAAAAGAAGAGAGAAAGAACGCAATTCTGTGCTTTCATTCATATTTACAGTTGTGTATCCAAACGTGCGTCCGCTGTAGCTCAAATGGAAAAAAATCGGAAGGCTTTGGCTGCCAGACTTTGTTCATGGAAAAACCTGAGGAGAGGGTGCAGGGCAGAGAGTCAATAGAAAAAGGAAAGGTAGAAGATAGCGAGAGGGGACTGGGGACACTCTGAATACATAATATATACTATAAAAGTATAAAATACCAGAAAGTACTAGTTTGACAATTACTGTGTCAAAGGCTATCGATACAATAGCTCATGTGAAATCTGTGGTTCAACCGTAATGTTATGAAGCTAATTGAAGAAACTGTTGAATAAAGTGTTTTTTTTTGTTTTGTTTTTTTCTTTGCGCACAAAAAGTATTCTCGTAGCTTCATAACTTCACGTTTGGACCACTGACATCACATGATCTATTTTGATCATGATTTGATCTGACATCACATGATCTATTTATCAAAAATATCTTAATTTGTGTTCCGAAGATGAACAAAGCTATTACAGGTTTGGAACGACATGAGGGTGAGTAATTAATGACAGAAACGAAAATTAGCCTACTATTTACTCAACTTCCAGGCATCCCAGGTGTATATGACTTCCTTCTTTCAGCCGGATCCAATAGGAGTTTATTAAAAATTGTTTTGGCTCTCCCATGCTTTATCATGGCAGTGGGTGGGTGTTTCTCTTCATCAGTCCAAAACATATATTTATAACGCATATTTAAAATGCAATAATTACTTTAATCTATCTTGCGCTAACAATTGTACACGGAAGCCGCTCAGGGCGGATGACACTTGTGAGTCTCGTGAAAACCAACATTTGTTTACATGAGCAAAGGAAGCAAATTTTCCTTACTTTAGCAAAGGAAAACTAGTCTCCTCTTCACTGTAAAAAACAAAAAACACAATTTGTTAAAACTAAATAATTGTTAAATAATTTATTACCCTGCTGCCTTAAAATTTTAAGTTCAGTCAACTCAAATAAGTTTATTCAAGTTGAAATGTTAAATTGTACTAAGTAGCAACTTAGATATTCAAGTTGACTAAACAAAAAAATTGTTTGTTAAACTTAACAGCTGTGTTTGTACTCGGCTGTCTTAAAATTTTAAGTTGAATCAACTCAAATATCTAAGTTGTAAAACATAACATTTCAAGTTGACTAAACTTTTTTGAGTTGACTGAACTTAAAATTTTAAGGCAGCCAGGTAACATTATTTTAAGTTGACTCAACATACAATTGTTTTTTACAGTGTTGGCTTATATCGAAATTCTCCTAAATTTTTCTTTACAAATCCTAATTCATGACCGTTGTTTTGTTTCTGTCTCTCTGCTGTGCGTCCGTGTTCGTTAGTTCGTCATACGTCATCTGCCCAAAGCTGCTTCCCTGTATGACTGTAAGCGCAAGCTAGATTAAAGTGATAACTATGTTTCAAATATAGATATTTTTCTTACAAAAGCACTTTGATTCACTACAGGAGGCCTTTATTCACCCCCCGGAGCCATGTGAGACACTTTTTATTATGGATGGAGGCACTTTATTGGACTTGTTTTGGAATCTTGAAGAGAAACACCCACCCACTGCCACGATAAAGCTTGGGAGAGCCAGAACCATTTTTACTAAATTTTTTTTTTACTTAATGTAACAATTGGATTTGTCTGAAAGAAGGAAGTCATATACACCTAGGATGCCTGGAGGGTGAGTAAATAATAGGCAAATTTTTTATTTTTGGGTGAACTAAACCTTTAGAAAAAGATACCCATCAGGATAAAACTATACTTCGATTTTAAGCATATATCCTTGCTGTGGTTAACTGAAATGCAAATATGTTTGACCTAATATCAGCTGGCATATATTAACAGACCATTAAAATAAAGATAAACAGGCTGTCTATGGCAGGGCGGTGTGGTCTGCTGATGTAATTGAGTGGTAGAGGTTAATATGGCGTCATATGGGGTGCTGGGGAGGTATGCTGACCCGCACCGCTTGCCCTGAGACTGGAAAAGAAGTTTTGACGAAAGGTCAGGCTCAAGTTTCAGACTGCACCTCCGCCACAGAGCATACCAGGTCAAAGGTCGTATACCAAGAGACTCATATTAAAGCTCCAATCTTCAGTCAATCAACACTTAGTTAAAAGAGCTCCATAACAAGCCAGAGATTTAGATCTTGACCGAGCGTGTATCTGCTTGCATGGTGAGCTAGTTTTCTGCAGTTATTCTAAGCTATTTTGAGGCTACAAAAACAAGTGCATCTTTGGTCATTTCAAGAAGATAAATTGTGGAAATACTGTGGAAAAAGCATTAACACAAACTATATTAAAACACTAGCTCACCCAAAAGCTAAATTTCTGTCATTAATTACTCACTGTTTATCTTCGGATGAAAAATATCTCTTATGAAATCCAAGAGCTTTGTGACCCTGCATAGACAGCAATGCATCTTCACACATTCAAGGCCCAGAAAGGTAATAAGGACATCAATAAAATAGTCCATGTGACATAAATTTTTCAACCTTAATGTTAAGAAACTATGAAAAATAACGACTTTATTCAACAATTTCTTCTATTCTGTGTCAGTCTTTTAAACTCCAAGGTGGAAAACTGCCTTCCATAGATATTTAGTGACCAGTTCTATGGCTAATATGTCCCATTAGGTTAAAAATGTCTGAGGGAAAAGAAGAAAAACTAAAAAAAACATTTAGTACTATGAACTTGTAGTAAATCTGAGCTGCTTTTACAAGTTCCGTAACTCAAAATGCCAACTCAAAATGCTATACAAACAGCTGCTACTTACTTTCCACACACCACAGTGACACAGTTCTGAATGTCAAAATACATCTTCAAAAGCTTTAAGAAGCAAATATATCGCATCAAGACTTTAACATCAATCAAAGAATATAGAGCAGAAGTTTGAAACGGAGAGGTTTCTAAAACTGAAGCACTTGAATAGCTTTCAGAAGTATTATTGTAGTCGTTACTCAAAAGCAGGACGGGGCCCCATTAGGATGTGCTCCTTTAGACAATGCTAAGGCTTCTGGGATATCTCCAGCTCCCGTACCTCGATAGACCAGCCTTGAACAATGATCTGGACTTTGTTAAAATCACTTCGATCCACCATTCAGCAGGCCAGTTAAAACAGCAATTGTTAAAAAAAGCTGAGTACGTGCTTTTAAAAAGTCATTTTACTTGAGAAAAAGTTTCCCTTTCAAACAGCTGGGAAAACTTTAACAGGCTTGACAAGGCAGTGATGGTAGTATTAATCTTTTCAAACAGGAAAAAAGGGTTATGTTATAAACAACCTTGAAGAAATGTGGGGCCGTATACGGTTCAAACGCCTGCTATTAAAGAATTCTGCTGACGTTTCATGGGAGACCAGAGGCATAACTGCATTGTGTACATTAAGCTGTCCCTTCATCCTAAAATCACAGTAAAGAAATCATGTCTATTTACAGTACATTACTGGTATTTTGATAAGGATGACCTTAGCAGCTCCACCAGCGTGATTAATGTGCATCGCTTTTCAACTGAAAGCAGTTCATTCTGAAAGTGGCTAGTGATGGCAGACAAACATGTCACAAAAAATGAGAATCAGAAAGTGTAGAAACTGTAGTAGGGCTGTCATTTTCAAGGCCTGCAACTGAAAAACACCAAAAATGTATTCTTGTACGGTTGAACCACTGATTTTAACTTTGTCCTTACTACCATTCTGAGCCTTGAACATGGTAGTTGCGTTGCTGTCTATGCAGGGTCAAAAAGATCTTAGATTTAATCAAAAATAGCTAAATTTGAGTTGCTAAGATGAACAAAGGGCGTAAGGGTTTGGAACTAATGTTCTAGGAAATGCCAGTAAATCCTAAACTATGAATGAGCAAACCAGTGATCAATCAAATTTTTGTGGGATGCTTCAAGTCAGTTGATGAGTCATTTATCTCCTTTCGAAGTTTTATCTTGCCTACTAAAATCTTCCTACTGTGATTCCCAAAAACACCCCAGGATCACTGAGTGAGAGAGTGAGCGAAAGAGGTGTGATGCTGAGACCTCTCTGCCCTACAGGATGGTTGACATTTGGGCCAGAACAACAGTGACCATTGTTTGTTCTTTCAAGGTTCATGCCCACTCCTCATCCATGGTGTTCGATTACCTCCTTTCCAGGTGGTCTCCATAAAAAAGGCAACGTTAAAAGTGAGGGGCAGTGAAATGGGGGAAGAAAACATATTGCATTTATTAAAAAGTCTATGAATAAGGTCTTCAGTGTGAGTAATCGTGATGTGCAGCTGTGGTGAGCATCTGAGAGGCGCTAGACACAACAGGGGACTCTGTGTAGACGCTGCCCCTACCTGCTGTTTTGAGACCAGCTCACCTTATTCAAGCCCTTCCGCTTGCAAAAGATAAAGCAGAGTTAACCTCACATCACTGAATCAAAGCCAAATCCGCCCTCATCAAACAAGCAACTTCCCGTGTCATAAAGGGCTCATGGGACTCTATTATGGTCAAATTCTTAAAGGGATAGTTCACCCAAAAATGAAAATTCTGTCATCATTTACTCATCACCATGACATTCAAGACTTGAACATGAAAGAAGATATTTCGAATTATGTTTCCACTGTTTTTTCCATTGAATGTGAAGTCTTAACTTTGAGATATATGAGACAAATATGAAAAATAAGATAAATTGCATTTATAGAAACATTAAGTCAAAATTGTGAGACAAAGTTGCAACTACAAAAATATTAAGTTGGATTTGTGAGATATACAGTCTTAATTATGAAAAATGGATACAACTGTAAGATATAAGGTTGCAATTACAAGAAATAAAGCTGCATTTGTAAGTCACAAATGAGAAAAAAAATTATAATTGTAAAATATAAAGCCCCAATTATGAGAAATAAAGTCACAATTGTAAAAAATTAAAATTAAGTTACAATAACAAGAAATTAAGTAGGATTTCTAAGATATTACACTGTAAAAACAAAAAACACAATTTGTTACCCTGCTGATTTAAAATTTTAAGTTGAATCAACTTAAATATCTAAGTTGTTACTTAGTACAACTTAACATTTCAAGTTGACTAACCTTTTTCACATAGAAAATTCCAATAAAAAAGCAAATTGCAAATATGAGATACAATTGTAAAATATAATGTTGCAATTATAAGAAATATAGTTGCATTACTGCTACATAAAGTTGCAACCATGAGAAATTAACACAACTGTCATATGAACACAACTGTAAAATATAATTAAGTTACAATTACAAGAAATAAAGTAGCATTCCTAAGATATTAAGTTGCAAATATGGGAAATAAACTCACAACTGTAAAATATAATGTCAGAATTACAAGAAATAAGTTGCAAATATGAGAAATAGTCACAATTGTCACATGAAGTTGCAATTATCTAAAAAAATCAAAAAATTAAGTTACAATGACAAGAAATAAAGTAGCATTTCTAAGATATTACACTGTAAGAAACAAAAAACACAATTTGTTGAGTCAACGTAAAATAATTTGTTACCCTGCTGCCCTAAAGTTAAAAATTGTTTTTTTACAGTGAGGTTGCAAATATGAGAAATAAAGACACAATTGTAAGTTGTAAAGTTGCAATTATGTAAAAAATTAAGTTACAAGGACAAGAAATAAAGTAGCATTTCTAAGATCGAGAATATGAGAAATAAAGTCACAACTGTAAGATATAATATCGCAATTACAAGAAATACAGTTGTATTAATGTTACACAAAGTTGCAAATATGAGAAATTAAGTCACAATTAAGATGAAGTTCCAATTATCTAAAACTTAAGTTACAAAATGAAATAAAGTAGCGTTTCTAAGATATTACACTGTAAAAGACAAAAAATACGATTTAACAAGAAAATTACAAGAAATACAGTTGCATTAACGTTACACAAAGTGGCAAATATGAGAAATTAAGTCAGTGAGATGAAGTTGCAATTATTTAAAACTTAAGTTACAAAACAAGAAATAAAGTAGCATTTCTAAAATATTAAGTTTCAAATATGTGAAATAAAGTCACAATTGTAAGATACGAAGTTGCAATCATCTAAAAATTAAGATACAATAACAAGAATTTAAGTATGATTTCTAAGAAATTAAGTCGCAAATATGAGAAATAAAGGCAAAACTGTTAAGATATAATGTCGCAATGACAAGAAATACAGTTGCATTAGTACTACATAAAGTGGAAAATGTGTAAGTTGTCACTTAGTACAACTTAAAATTTCAAGTTGACTAAACTTTCTTGAGTTGACTGAACTTAAAATTCGAAGGCAGCCAGGAAACTAATTATTTTAAGTTGACTCAACAAATTGTTTTTTACAGTGAGGTCGCAAATATAAGCAATAAAGTCACAACTGTAAAATCTAATGTCGCAATTACAAGAAATACAGTTGCATTAATGTTACACAAAGTTGCAAATATGAGAAATTAAGTCACAATTAAAAGATGAAGTTGTAAATATGTGAAATAAAGTCACAATTGTAAGATATGAAGTTGCAAAAAATTAAGTTACAATAACAAGAATTTTGCAAATATGAGAATAAAGTCAAAACTGTTAAGATATAATGTCACAATGACAATGACAGTTGCATTAGTGCTACATAAAGTTGGAAATACGAGAAATAAATGAAATTAGTTTACAATTACAAGAAATAATGTCACAAATCTAATGTAAAATATAACGTCACAATTACAAGAAATGTACTTGCATTAGTGCTACATAAAATTGCAAATATGAGAAATGAGTAATTTAATGTGAGGGATATTTTAATTTTTTTTTTTAATTCCAGCACTAAACCACTACAGTTTTCAAAATGCTAAAACAGATACCTTGCTTATTTATCGAATCTCTGAATGTGTCGCCTCATTCTTTCCTTTTCATGCCTCATCCCTTTTACCCTGCCTATTCATTGACCTTTTGCTCTTCAGACATCAATACCCCTCCCCACTTTCTCTCATATTTCCTCTCTTTCCCACTACAAGGCCAGCTTAAGACCAGCTGTGGCCAGTTCAGCTCTCAGTCTATGCATTGACACCAGGTCTACAAACGCACCTCTGCTCTGGATTTCATTAAAGGAAGAGTTTCATTAGAGTCCCAGCCACAACACCTCACCAGGGACACTCTCTCCCCACACTCTCTTTACCAGGTACCCCTCACCAAGACGAGATTGACCCTTCCATACTTATCCGGAGGTACATAAAGGAGAAAGTGCGTAAAGAAAAACAGACAGCATACTGACCCTTTTCCTCTTGATGGAAGCTGACATGATGACTTTCTTTGATGATGACACTAATGATTACCAACAGGCCAACATATGGCTCAAAGGGATCTCTGTGCACCTCGGTGCAATGACGGCGGCTAGTCCAAAACGAGCCGTGCTGTCGTCTGTACGATGCTTAGAGGCACACAGACGGGTTTGTGGACTTTAATCAATATTAATGTGATTTGGAGCGCGGCCAGTCACGTCAAACGGTCAGGGGTTCAGACTTTGATTTGAATGGAGACTCTCCACTAAGCTTAGAAATGAAATCTGCAGCACTTTGAGATTTGCATCAGTACCATAATTAAAAACCACATGACTGTTTACTTCTAACAGTGGGTCAACATGCTATATTATATGAGAAGATGCTAGTGAGGGCACTAAATTTGAAAGTTAAAAAAAAACGAGCTATCATAAATCTATGCTTCCATGCTAAGTGGCTACAGTAGGTGTTGAAGCCTGCAGCATGGAAATATGGTAAGATTAAAAGAGAAACATAAAGGCAGTGTATTAATGTACTGTCTGTAATCTGAGTGGCTTGAAACAGAAACATATGGTGAGCCCGGTTGTACATTTTAGCACAAACAGGTGCTGACTGATTTGAATGAAGTTAGACGTACAAATACCGTAGTTCCTACAGCCTTAAACAAGACACATGCTAGCAACATGGACGGTATCTTCATTTGTCTACGCTAACCCAGAATTGACCTGCTGAAGTTTCTGGAATGCATACTGTAAAGCTATAAATCAGAAATGTAAAGAACAGTCTTTAATTAGCACATCTAAGAATTGTTCTGAACTGCACTGCACAATTTAATATCAAATGATAATCAAATCATATTATTTACATCCCTATCCAAACATACCCACCAAAATATGCATAATGTGAGCTTTGAGACCTTGCAAGCAAATATAAGTTGGAAATGTTACACTTAAACGCATGCATTCCTTTCAGTGCAGGTCTATATCATCTACTTGCTCACATATAAAATGGCAAAGCTTTAGCCAGACCATTCTTGAAGGAGCAATTAAATCCTTATTTGCCTATGCAAAGATTTTCCCCTTTTGCTCTGCTATATTTAATGATAGATAATGGAGGATTTTAGATGGGGTTCAGCAGAAAGAAAAGGAAAATGGACTTACGGTGAAGGCCTTCCAGGCAGAGGGGTGGGAGCCGGATCTGGAAAGAAGAGAGAGTGGGGATTTTTAACAACATGCTAGGCACAAATCGCCCACAAAGAAGCACAACACATGCAGCCAATATGGCACATTGGCATCACAGAGTAGAGAATAACTACAGTGACCTCATCGAACCTACAAAGTTCCTCTGCCATTCAGAACATCAGGAACATTTACAAGGGTCGTCATTTCAAATGGAGGGACCACTGTTTTGCAACAGGTCAAAATTTATATGGGGTGTGTACTGCTTGGAAATCTCTTAAAATCTTAATTGTTACTTCTAGATAACAAAGACATTATTTTAAGAGAATATAAAATGTTTACTGAATTTAAAAAGACTTTAAAGAGAACTTGTATGGTTTAATATCACATAAATTATGTCTCTTACTAAAATATGTAGTAGAAAGCCCATGAAAGATTTATGTTATTTAAAAAATCCACTTTGTTTTATACATATTTTGGACTATGGGGGGCGCCATTATTTCGATGACGTGAAATGTTTGCACTCGTGAGCTACTGGCACAACAACTCTGAAAGTAACAGGTGGCGATGTATGTAAGCATAAGCTTAAACCAAATGCCGTACTATTGATTTTTCCCCACAAATTGTCTAAACACCCCTGCAGTGGCTGCAGTGTCATAATAACGTAATCAAAATAATGGCGTCCCCCAGTCTAAAAAATATGTATAAAACAATGTGGATTTTTTAACATTAATGTAAATCTTTAATTAATAAATTAACTTATTTCAGTATCAGGCATCATTTATGTTATATTAAGCCATGCAAGTCTTAATACCTGGGGTTCTATTTACTATCAACTATTTCTGTTCAATAGGGTCCAAACAACACTAACAAAAACTGTACAAAATCACATACTGAGTAGGTACTACATTTGATGAGGAACAAATGTCATAACCAGTAAAAATTATGTTCTATATAGTATAAATGTATGCAGTAAGAATGAAATTTGGACATAAGACTTGGTTGGCTTTGTCAATCTCACTGCAGTTTATACATATTTGACAAAGTGGCTAATTTGTACAACCACACACATACAAATTTATACAATTTTGTACATATTTTACAAGTTGGCAAATTCATAGGAATTCGAATGAAGTATCACACCCAATCCTCGCCTCTAAGTGTAACCATCAGAGAAATCATACAAAATCGCACAATGAGGTCGTACAAATTCGTAAAATACGTATGAATTGGACGTGAGATATCGTTGGCTTTGTCATGTGACTTATGGCCTAAAATGTCCAATGGATGCCCATTTTGGCCTCTGTACCTACTGTTTTCGGCTACCTGGTCTCATGACAAAAACATACCTGGGGGCACTTTTTTGCGGGACGCAAAATACGTACCAATAAGTACATATCACTGCAGTTTCCAAAAAAAATGAACACTAGAGGCAGTAAAACTCTGACACCTTTTATTCCTTTTGACATAAAGTATGATTTATAAAGTTTCATAAACCGTAATTTTCACACAATTACTTGAAGAATATTATATTATGACTTAAAAATAATATTAATATGAAACCTAATGTTGAAAACTAATGTTTTTGAATGTTAGCATGATATATCTAGCTTCATATCTAAGGGTTTTCATAACCAATAGGTTTGTTTGGTAGCTCACGCAGTACGAAGATGTACTTGAGCATTGAAGAGCTCCAGTTCGAATCCCGTGTGACTAACTTTCGACAGAGTTCAAATCTACTCACAAGGAAGATTCAAATGGCGTCAGCAAATGTGTTTTTATAATGTGTTTTGCATTTGTTAACACTAACTGGTAGGTTTAGGGTTATTCCCTGGTTAGTCCCCAGATATTTGAACTTTGAACCGCCGCAATACGTACCTGAAGCAACGTAATACAAACACAGCAATATGTACCTATATCAACGTAATAAATACGTGCCAGGGTTCACGTATTTAACCTGTGTTTTAGCGCTACTTAGTGGACATTTATTTTTAAAACTGCTGTGAAACGTGCAGTAAGGTACATAAAAAAGGGCGCTGCTAAAAAGTACCCAGAGGTACGTATTTTTATGAGACTGGGTTGGTTTTTGTTATGAATACTACAAATTTGGACTGTTTATTGCCCTACTATATAGTAAGGAAGTAGGCATAATCAGACAAAGGGAAAGAGATATTTACCAAAATATGTTTTTTTTTATGTCCCACAAAAGAAAGACATACAGATTTATAACGAAATGAAAGTGAGTAAACTGTGATAATCTGCATTTCTGCAACTTTCTTTCTTTTTAAGGTTGGTTCACACTGCCAACAAACAGAGTTAACACAATCCAGCAAATGCTGGTTTGCTGGCATTTGTTGCATTTGTTTTTCAGGAGAAACATCTGAGATGAAGTTGATACTTTAAAAAAACAACTGAGAACCTCTAATATCTCCTGAGCTATCAAAGATGACCCTCTGAGATGGGATGTGTTTAAACACACAGACCTGAAGTTTTTCTGCAATGTGTCATTGATTATGAAATCATCAAGATATTGCTAAATTCCAAAAACACTCACCAAACTTGACAAACAGAATTCCTGTGGAAGATACTGTGCCATAGGTGTTGGTAGCCACACACTGAAAGTAGCCGGTGTCTGTGGTGTCCAGGTTTCGGATTCTTAGGCGGGAGCCGTACGGAGTGGGTCTGTAAGAGACACGCCGCGGTTCCTGGACCACAGGGGCATCGTTTTTAAGCCAGCGGACTGTGGGTGGTGGATTCCCTGAAACGTGGCAATGTAACTCAGCTGTCTGTCCGAGGGAGGTAGTGATGTTATTCATTGGAGCATCCAGCCTTAGAAAGTGATCTGAAAGGACAAGACAGAAAAGTTACTGAACATTTCAATTGTAGCTAATACATTTAAATTACCCAAAGGGAACAGGGTTGAAAAAAATGCTGTAATGACAGAACTAATCCGTTTAAACCGCCATTATTTGACATGTAGTAAGTCAAACATTTTTTCCAAGAGGGCTTTCTTGTGTATTTGTAACTATATACTAGCATACAATGTGCAACAAACCTCTAAGCTGCCGGTTAGGAATTCTTTACATGATATTTAGCGGTTGCCACTAGGTGGTAAATCATTAGTTTGTCTCATCGGGTGGATATTGCCAAAGGGGACGGCAAAACCTCTTGAAGCTTCTGGAAACTTCTGTCTCCAGAAAATCTGTCTTGCCAGGCCTACAGCTAACTTTGATAAGAGGCCAGCAAAAACATGACAACCCCCAATATTTCATGAGTGGTGGGAGGTGGGAGGGAAATAAAACTGCTTGCTGTGAGCTCAGCAGATCTGACCCATATTGGTCTAAGTAAGGCCATGGAGGGGAACGTTTGAGGTAGCACTTCGGATCTATGGGAAAGTTACACAGACGGTATGTTGAAACACTTTGTGGTAAAGGACCTCAACCAGAACTGGGGTTGGAGTGGATATATAATTGTATTTGTGTGTTTGCAAAAACAATAAGGTCTTATCAGCATAACTACCGTGTGGTTTTAGCACAAATACGTTTGAATAGATGCAGAAATGCACAGTATGAATGTACCTCCAGCATCTAAACCAAAGACTGAAAGTGTGATAGCACACACACATACATAAACAATAAATAAATGAAACACATGTCAAAAAAAACTTGCAATGTTACAAATATTTTGTACTTGTTCAGGTTGATTACTGAAGTAAGTTTCAGATGCTGTCAATATATTATTTTACATTTCAGTGTCTGTCCAAATATGCAAAAAATTTTAAAAAGTGTACACTTGGCGTAGAAATGCCTGTGAATACTAATGAGATCATCTGGGCAAAAAACAGACAGTCAGAGTTGTTCCATACAAATAATTTGAACCTCTGTAGAGTTCCCTGGGACTTCCTGTGGAGTCATATGATCGGTTTGGCAGACATGCTCTGACAGGCTCTTGATGGCATCCTGACAAACCCTACTGGTGGAGCCAAGAAGCAAAGAGTGAAAGTAAACTTTTCCTCTCACTCAGCGCGGATTTACTATGAGCGTATCATACATACAGTCCAACAATCTGTCAATACTTACTCATGATTAAAAAGAGTCTTACAGGCTAGGGCATTGTGCAGTCAATGTAATTACTACCACAAAATAAATAAAATACAAAAAATATATGATTGAATAATACAGTGCAAAAGTGGGGTTCCAAAAGTACAAATCTCACAATTGTTTTTCCATTGAAATTAAGTGATATTTCAAGAAAGAATTGTGTAATCACATTGGAAAAGTCACATTTCCTGCTTCATCTTCAAAATCACCCGCTATCATTGTTTTACCTTTTTTTTTTGCAGGGGGCGCCTAAACTTCCGCCTATGTCATATCTGTGTGATTACGTAATGCGTGTGGTCGAGTATTTCTGGTTAAAAGTATTTAAATTTTCTTAGAAAATGTCCGATTGTTTCCTAGACCTTTAATCCTCAGCTGGAATTGTGTAAAGACCTTTGAAGCTGCAGTGAAAGTGCAATTGAGTCCACTATATGGAGAAAAATCCTGGAATGTTTTCCTTAAAAGCCTTAATATCTTTTTGACTGAAGAAAGAAAGACATTAACATCTTGGATGACATGGGGGTGAGTGAATTATCAGGCCATTTTTTGTTGTAATACAAAATACTATGTAATACAGAGTTTTGGTTGACATGTTATGCCATATTACTTCACTGAAGTCTAAATATATAGTGGTTGGAATTCAGTGGCATCTTCTCACAGGAGGTCAGACCCTGGTGCATTGCGAGGAATGTGACTTTGACGAGAAAATTAATAAAAGTATATTGAGAGAGAGCTATGAGTGTGGCCCCCCCAGGGTTACAGGCAGGGTAAGCAGCCGCAGGGCCCACAGCTGTGCAGGTACATCCACAATATTAGTCCTGCTGTGGTGGGGGTTGAATTCCTCTGACAACCATTCACCTTTTAGAAACCCCAGTGCTGTCTGAACAACACCTGACTGCAGTGTTCTGAAAAACTGTATCTAGGGTTACCAGGAATGTAGTGTTAGATTTGAGCAGGATTTTGTTGACCACAACATGAACATGAATATGAAAATCGGACCTGAAAATCTAGCTTAAAAAAAAACTAATCTAATCTAAATCTAAAATACAGTCATCCAGGGTTTTTTTTTAACAGTTTCAGACAAAACAGATCTAACATTTTGTTATAAAAATTATGTATAAAGAGTATTCTGTCACACACACACACACACGGTCTCCATAACATGATAAATACCAAGTGCGCGCGCACACACACACACACACACACACAATTCTGCATTCTATAAAACTAGTTCATGGAAGCCCGTTTCCACCACTGAATTAAAAAAAAGGTAACTGTGACCTTTTATCTTGTGACTTTTTTCCTCAAAACTGCATGATACAAACACAATTCTGACTTTTTCCTCAAAATTGCGTAATACAAACTCACTATTCTGACTTTTTTCATAAAATTACGTGATACAAACTCACAATTCAGATTTTTCTCAAAACTGTGATACAAACTTACAAGTCGGACTTGTTTTCTCAAAATTGCATGATACAAACATAATTCTGATTTTTTCTCAAAACTGCGTAATGCAAACTTACTATTCAGACTTTTTTTCTGAAAATTACATGATACAAACTTACAATTCAGACTTTTTTCTCAAAATTGCGCGATACAAACTCAAAATTCTGACTTTTTTTCTCAAAATTGCATAATACAAACTCAGTTCTGACTTTTTTCTCAAAATTGTATGATACAAACTCACAATTCTAGATTTTTTTTTTTTTCCGCAAAATTGCATAATACAAACTCAATTCTGACTTTTTTTCTCAAAATTGTGATAATTCTGACTTTTTCTCATAATTGCATGATACAAACTCACAATTCTGACTTTTTTCCTCAAAACTGCATGATACTAACTCACAGTTCTGACTGTTTTTCTCAAAATTGCATGATGCAAACTCAATTCCGACTTTTTTTCTCAAAATTGCATGATACAAGCTCGATTTGGACTTTTTCTCAAAATTGCATGACACAAACTCACAATTCTGACTTTTTTCTCAAAATTGTGTGATACTAACTCACAGTTCTGACTATATAACTCACAGCTGTGAGTTTATATCTCACAATTATAAGAAAAAAAGGTCAGAATTGTGAGATACAAACTTCTATTTGATATAAAAAATAATTGCAATTCTCTTTATTTCTTGTAATTACAAGTTTATACCCTGCTATTCTGAATTTATAACTCACAACTGCAAGTTTATATCTCACAACTCTGAGAAAAAAAGTCAACATTCCGAGAAAGTAAAAAAATAAAAATAAAATTGGCTTCCATTGGATCATGAGATTAACTGTTAATTGTTAATTTTGTTAATTAACTTATTTTATTTATTTTTTTATGATCCATTGTTTTATTACTATTTTATTGTTATTTTGAACCTTGTTTCTATCAATATATTTCACACAAAGTACCTTTGAAAACAGTTCACACCACAAAATATATTAATCATGCAGATTTTTGGGGCCTCAGTCATTTCTTTTAGTCCCAATGGCAACCACAGTGAGATACCTGAGGTCTGGGTGACAACTGACTAATATACACACCATCCAACTATTACCCCACTCCCTTTTCCCTTCCTTTCATCCTTCCTCTTGTCCATTCACACCTCCTCCCTTTTCTTTCTCCCTCCTCTCTTTCTACCGCCCCCTTGCTCTGGTTCCAGACATGTCTGGTCTGAGGACAGCTGGAGAAAAAGATATCTTCCTTCCCCTGGCGGATCTCTTCTTTATCCCTCCATCTTAATTTCCTCCATCCAAACATCAGCTCTCCTACAACAATATACAAATATGGCTCTCCAAAAAAGAATACAACCACAGGGAGATCAGTTCCGACCCATAATGCATCTGACTGACAAGCCTAATCTTTTGGGCACTTCCACTTCCTTCCAATGATGCAAGGATGCGGTAACTGGTTATGAACTTCAGCCAGATGGAACCAACAGCACACAAACCCACACGTACATTAAATTCAGTTGTTTATTTATCAAAGTTCGGCAGATGATTTGAAGAAGTAATTTGAGTAAGTTAGCGGGATCAAGACAATGGCATCTTTTGCTGGCAGTGTGGACGTGTGTGGACAGTAGGCTCTTTGTTTACTTTGCTGATAGTTATTGGAAGGGAGTGTGATGGAAATGGATGTTCGAGTCTATCATACCATTTCTGCTACATCACTCTCAAAAGAGCCACTGAGACAAACAGGGTGGATTTGAATCTGTATTAAGTGAATGCAACAAAACATTAAACTTTATATTACTTACAATATTGCAGATGCAAAATTTAGCAGATGCTTACTCAAAACATTAGATAAATATAGACAGATTTTCAAAAAAGACTAAAAAATTAAGAAATCAAAAAGGTACCTCAACCTGAAGGTAGACATTTTTTCAAGTTTACAATTTATAGGTCTTAGAAATCCATGTATTAAATATAGCTGCAAGAAGCAATTTCGGGGGTTCAAGTGCCTTAAGGCATTTAAGCACACACAAAAAAAGACATTGTGTTATTTATCACACCTCTAACAACCTAAATCAATGATTAAAAGCAGCATTTTTGGCATTTCCAGGTAAGTTACCATTGAAATGTGATTTTTAAAAAAACATTTATGACTTATAGCACCACCTATAGTCTAAACTCCATAAAAGTTGGCATGCTTCTTTAGAATCATATGTAGCATGTGCTCACCCTACTTTCATTAAGTTTTGAATGTTCGATTTGGAGATATAAGATTTTGGGTATATTTGGCCATACCTGTTTTTCAAATGACTCTGTTATAGCTACCTAAAGAGTAAAGTTCCAAATTTTTTTGATAATTATTCATGAGGGTCCAGAGAATCATGCTGCAGTACATTTGTCTGAGGTTGAGCAAAAAACCTAGGACTAGTTAGCAAATGTTTTTTTTTTTTTTTTTACATAATCGAGAATATTTAATGAACAATTTGAATGACATCAGTGGTCCTTGAGGCTTGAAGCTGCTCAGTATGAGGAGATCGATCATATGATTTGAATATTGTGCGGACCCACGAAATGCCAATCTTCAACTCGATTGGACTAAAGGGTGTGTAGTTATAGATGTTTTTAGGGTAATTCTGTGTCAAATCAAACAAAATCAAATTATTGATTTTACTAACTTTTTTTCTGAAGAAAGATAGACATGTATAGTGATGAAATTCAAAATATTAAATGTCATGGAATATTTACTGAATAATCCACTATTTTGTAGAGGGAGGTCAAAATGGCAATTTACAATATGGCTCCAGGAGAAAATCATTAAAATGTACATATTTTCAGTGGCCAAAAACCAAATGTGGGTTAGTTTGCAAAAATATGATACTTCTTTTCTTTTAATCCTGTTTTAATAGAGGGAAACAAGATATGATTCTAATTTTAACATTATTTCTTCTCTAGACATTGTTCTTTCAATAAAATAAGTATCAGCTATATACAAAGTGACCAACAATTGGTTTTCAACCACTGAAAATGCGTAACATCTCTGGTTTCAACATTATTTGTTCTTGAGACGTTCCTCTTTAAAATATATACATAGATTTTTTTTTTGCAGACTGACCCACATTTGGTTTTTGACCACAGAAAATGTGTACATTTTAACCAATTACCCCCAGAGCCATATTTAAATTTCAATATCTCTGCAACCAAATCATAGAGGGCCTTAAAAATAAAGATGCCAAAATGAAAGTTTGTCAAAACTAAAAAAAAAAAAAAAAAAAAAAGACTAAAGGGGCATTAAGATATTTTTAATACTTCTTGAGTTACAGGCATGCAAACTTTGGAGAAAAAACTTGAAAAGTTCTGTTTCCCTAGTTTTGAATCATCATCATTGGCACATAATGCAACAAAGGTTCCTAAAGTCAAATGATTTTACTAACAGAGTTATGAACAACATGTTTGAGATAAAATAAGACATTATATTTTAGGAAAACTATGAAAAATCAAGGTAAATATACCTAAAATATATTACTGCTTACTGAATATATTACTGTGTCAATCATTTCCAATTTTCTTTAAATTATGAAAAAATGTCAAGCTGCAAAAAGTGTATTTAAGATACAAAGTATTTTACTTCAAGCTGTTGTCATTTTCAAAAAACTGAATAAACTGAAGACAGAACCGTTTCTGTTTTCTGACCTAAAGCATAAGTCAACTGCTGGTCAAAATGAAAAGCCTCAAAGTCAGAAGAAAGTTCTTGTGTTGACAGCTGTATTCAAACGCAGGCAACAAATCTGACTGAGATTTAAATATTAATCCCAAAGCAATTAGGACAATTTGGAGAAACCACATAGCGGACAAAATGACTCCAATTCTCTTATTAGTTTAATTACTACTGAGTTTTGTTCAAGACAGGAAAAACACTTAAATGAATTGAAAAATAAAAGAATGCTATCATTCTTTTATTTTTCAATTCATTTAAGTGTGCTATCATTCTTTTATTTTTCAATTCATTTAAGTGTTTTTCCTGTCTTGGAGGCTTGGAATGGAAAGAATGAAATTTAGTGCTTATGTATTTGTAGGTATTTGCGCATGTGCTTTCACGAGAGAGAGAAAAAAGAACGAGGGAAAGAATCTAAATGGAGTTATTGTACGATGGCACTGTGAAATCTTATGGAAAATACGTTCTTGCTCGAATTCTCTTGACTTTTGTTCCAACTTGCATCTAAAACGATAGCACAGACACAACAGATCTAGGTTTACCATGACCACGGAAACCCCCAAATTACTGCGCACTGTCCCAGACCGAGGAATTAGGATGACTTAAGACACATAACAAGCCTCTTTCAAAATGCTGCCATCCTAGAGCTCACATGTTCCTGCTAGAAATGCTGTCTGCTTTGGCAATCAAAACTAACATTCAGCTCCAGACAAAACATCCAGCGATCGCTGCCGATCTGTCACATGACTGTAGTCCTAATGGTGTCCCTGAGTGGCCTAGAAGAGCTGGGGCTAAAACTTACCTCTTTCAGCTCCGCTGGACATGTTCCAACTAGAGGCGGCCACCACGTTTGGGTCTGAAGGAATCTCTGCCCCTGTAGACAAAAAGCCAGAAGAGAAAGTCAAAGAAAGGCACATTTCATGATCTCTAATTTAATTAAAATTTTAAGACATTAAATACAGTTTTTTAGCTTAACTGACAAAATGTTTTACATCCTTGCTGAAAAAATAACAATAGAAACCAGAAATTCTAATGGTTTCCACTACAAATACCATTACAAACCATCAACTTTCAACCATTAAAACCATTAAAAAATGTGTTTTGGGACATATTCCGTTAAGATTTAGTGGTTTCAACAAGCCACCAATAGAAGGCGACCAATTACTATTAGAAACCCACAGAGTCCATTACAGTTTTCATTAAAACCAATACCCATTATAACCACTAAAACTACCACAAATTACATTTTGTGATGTCTCTATTGTTTTTTCAACAGGGATTATGGATAGTATCTGATAGTATCTTTGGATAGATCCTGATTCTAACATTTTTTTAAAAAACATTTTCACTTCAGTATTCTGTCCTCATTTCACTTTTGTGAGAACTATTATAAAACACACTGCAAGAATGTGAAATTAAAGAGATAGTCATGTTGCTATTAGCGCTCTGTGTGTGTTCAGGAGCGTGCAGGTAAAACTGCCTCTAATATATGAAGATTACAGACTTGTTACTGTACAAAGGACATTTTATTATAGTGTAGCAGTACAATATGGGCAAGTGTTGACAGGTTCGGAGTTAGTGATGTTCGTCTCACAATGGCCACCTTTGAGTCAGACCAGGGATATTTTCATCATTTTACTACAGAACACAATACACAATGGACTGGGGCAGTACAGGAGTCCCAAAAGAGGTGCAAGCTTCTCCAGGAATGTACGGAATTAGCTAATTTCTTTCCCTTTTTTTATGTATGTTTAACCAGAGATGGTATAAAAAAAGAGAAAGACTAAATTAACAACTGAAAAATGAATGGGAGAAATCCAAAAAGTCAACATGGCAACATGTACAATCACCTTATTGCTAAAGACATGAGCTGATCTAGTCTTCGTGCATTGAAGACTTACATGGAATTAAAATTAAGGTTGAACCACTGATGTCACATGGACTATTTTTAACGATGTCCTTATTACCTTTCCGTATCAGTTGCATTGCTGTCTATGCAGGGTCAGAAATCTCTCGGATTTCATCAAAAATGTCTTCATTTCTATTCTGAAGATGAACAAAGGTCTTAGGGGGTGAGTTTTTGAGTTAAATGTATATAAATGTAATTTTTTTAAAGAAAATTACCTATTGTTTCGCTAGATAAGACCCTCTTTCCTCGACTGGGATCGTGTAGAACCCTTTGAAACTGCAATTTTGAAACCGTTGGCCACCATTGAAGTCCACTATACAGCTGAGGTCAAAAGTTTATACCCTCCTTTTAGAATCTGCAGAATGTTAATTATTTTACTAAAATAAGAAAGATCATACAAAATGCATGTTATTGCCACAAATGTCACAAATTATTTGGTTTTCCAGCATTTTTGTGTATTTGAAGCCTTTCCGACAAAGACTGTATGATTTTGAGATCCATCTTTTCACACTGAGGACAACTGAGAGACTCATATGCAACTATTACAGAAGCTTCAAAAGGTTCAAAAGCGCACTGATGCTCCAAAAGGAAAAAAAAACACATGCATTAAGAGCCAGGGGGTGAAAACTTTTTGAATTTGAAGATCAGGGTAAATTTAACTTATTTTGTCTTCTGGGAAACATGTAAGTATCTTCTCTAGACTCTGAAGGGCAGTACTAAATAAAAAAAATATGATATTTAGGCAAAATAAGAAAAATGTACACGTCTCTATTCTGTTCAAATTTTTCACCCCCCGGCTCTTAATGCATCATTCTTTCTTCTGGCGAATTAGTGAGCATTTGAACCTTCTGTAATAGTTTCAGTGCGAAAAGATGGATATGAAAACCATACAGTCATTGTTGGAAAGGGTTCAAATACAAAAAAATGTAGGAAACTAAAGATGTGGGACCTGAAGGATTTTTCTGAAGAAAAGCAGGCAGTTTAACTGTTCAGGACAAATAAGGGACTCATGAACAACTATCACAAAAAACCAAAAACACAGCTGTGGATCATTTAGGTAACAACACAGTATTAAGAATCAAGAGGATGTAAACTTTTGAACAGGTTTTATAAATTCAACTATTACTTTTGTTTGTGGACTATGTAAACATCTTTTATGTTAAATATCTTATTCAGGTCAGTACTAAATAAACAACTTAATTTCTTTTTGACTGAAGAAAGAAAGACATGAACATCTTGAGAGTGAGTAAATCATCAGGATTTTTTTTTCTAAAGTGAACAACTTCTTCAAGGTCAAATTTAGTCACATTTTCCCATTCATGAAGAGAAAAGCTATATTTGCATGACTAGAAAATTGTTTTCCAAGATAGCTCCTGTGTAAACTGGCTTGCTTTAAAAAAGCCATTTGGTCTGACTGACAGCATAATCTCAAGTAAACTCTAAAACAGTGCACATACACTCTTATAACCTTGAAGACAAAGACTTCGGTCAACAGTGACTACCAAAGCAAACACATGCTCACACTGTGTGTGCGTTTGCATCTGCGCATGAGTGCATATGTAAAGTCAAGTTCTGGTAATGGATCACACAGACTCCCTGCTGACTGGGCTCACATTGGAGGATAAATCTCCAGTGTGCTGACAGGCTCAGAGCTCTGCCGGAGCTACAGTAAGAGAGGGGGGTCACTTTTTGTGGACATCTTGCTCTACCTAGTTCCATGAATGCCAAAAACAGAAAGGTGTGCTTCCATTCGGGAATGATCATTCAGAGATATTACATAAATAAAAATTTATACTGTTTTGTGAGCTGCCTTCGATTTTACAGCCTCACTGGTCTCTCCACAATGCCTGTTCCAAAAAACAGGCTTCTGATTTTGGACAGATAAGATGCTCTCTTAGAAGGCAGTTGCACATTTAGTAAGCGAACAAACTCTCTAGGTTTTATTTTAACACAGCTCTAGTGGTGGTGTGAAGTAAATACACAAATCTCACAACTAAAGAGTGAAAGGTGGAGAATGAGATAGACAAGCGTCAAAGTGTGAACACAGAGGTGTTATTACGTTAACTGGGTGTTAATTTAATGTTAAATATGCCTGGTGTTGGAAAACATGCCACTTTAATGAGCTGCTGATATACACACACACCTGTTAGTGCCAATGAACTGTCTTGTGTAACAGTGTGCACGCACACACACACACACACACACACACACACACACACACACAAACCACCACATGCTACCGTTGCTGGGGTAAAGACCAGCAGCTGCAGGGGCAGGTGGTTTAATGCCACTTCCACTATGACATTGACTGCAAATGCGAATTAGACTCATTAGTGATGTATCTTTGACAGCTCACATCATCTGCTCATTACATTAAAACCATTACTCATTATGGCATGACCTGTCACTTTCATCTGAGTCAAGTGTGGCCCTAAATTAGGATCATCTAAATATATTTTACAAGTGTCACATTACAGCAACATTTTATGGTGTAATCATCACTTTTAACTTGACAAACACACACATACACTACCAGTCAAAAGTTTTTAAACAGCAAAGTCTTTTGATGTTTTTTTTAAGAACTCTTCTGCTGACAAAGCCTGCATGTATTTGATGATAAAATATACTCTGCTGTTCTAAGATAATAATAATAAATGTTTTTTTTTTTTGCAGCAAATCTGAATATTAGAATGATTTCTGAAGGACCATGTGACTGGAGTAATGATGCTTTGAAATCACAGGAATAAATTATATTTAAAATATACTCAAATAGAAAACAGGTTTTTAAATGGTAAAAATATAAAAACATTTACTGTACTTTGGATCAAATAAAATGTAAGCTTGGTGAGCAGAAGAGACTTAAAAAAACATTAAAAATCTTACTGTTCAAAAACTTTTGACAGGTAGTGTACTATTGAAACCACTTTTTGTAATGCATTTTCAATTAATTACTCAACTGCCACAATGACGTATTTGAATTATATTAATCTAGGGGCATTTTTGTCTGCAAAGGTTTATGTATGCAATTAATTGTGGTTTATCTGATTAGCTAATCAGTATTTCCATACAATTATTTTGGACTGTTTTTTTTTTTTTCTTTTCGAATGACAGTTCTATTTATAATACATTTCATCTGGTGTGACACAGGTCAGCCGAATATATCAAAACAGATGAAATGCAATTTAACTGCAGTTAGTCCACATCTGCAAGCTACCCATCATTAGCTAATCATGAAATATTAGACAAATTGCAGTGTAATTTGGAGATTACATTTCTAATGTTGCCAAACAACAAAGGCAGCTTTAATTGGGAACATTTGTTAATTATGACCTTAAAGGAAAGCAGTACACCTGAAAAATCAAACTAGAAGGCACAGGAAAGCCTCTTGTACAGCATTCACTATAAGTTTGCATCTGAAAGCACATAATAGTTGCAGATTTCAGTCTGGTTTCTGTGTTATGTTCTTTCTCTTCACTTACTGCACAAATAATGATATATTGATTTTCTATTTTCTATATTTCTATGCATGTTTTTTTCCTTCTGGAACATCTGTAATAGTTGCTCCCTCAGTTGTCCTCTATGTGAAATGATGGATCTCAAAATCATACAGTCATTGTTGGAAAGGGTTTAAATACAAAAAATGCTGGAAAACCAAATAATTTTTGGGACCTGAAGGATTTTTCTGAAGAACAGCAGCCAATTTAACTGTTCAGGACAAACAAGGGACTCAAGAACAACTATCACTAAACAAAAAAACACAGCTGTGGATCATTCCGGTAATAACACATTATTAAGAATCAAGGGAATGTAAACTTTTGAACAGGGTCATATTTATGAATTCAACTTATTTTCTCTCGTGGACTATATGTTAACATCTTCATGTGAAATATCTTATTCAGTTCAGTACCATATAAACAACATGTATTTTGTATGATCCCATTTATTTTGGTAAAATAATTAACATTTTGCAGATTCTGTAAACCTTTGATCTCAACAGACTGATAGACAGATAGATGGATAGACAGGTATGTCCTTGGCAGATGGTTTCTAACCAAAGCAACAAAAAGGCACTTTTGATGTCAAGTAAAAGAACGTTTGAAAATGAAATTGAAGTCATTACCTCAAATAAATAATGAGGTTATAATTACTCAGTCACTATCTAACTGTAAGGTCCCCTTCAAGCATTAAATAAATTGAACAGCTGGCTGAGACTTTATAGAGAGTTGCCTGATCTTCCTGCATTCGAACACTGCCTGTCGACCTTAATGAATTATTAGCATAATTACGTCGACACTTGGATGTGAATGGAAAATTTGAGGCTAGCTGGGCCAGAGACAATAAAGCTTTTTAATGACAGGGAGAATGTGAGGAAAAAGCCTAGGCTGATGATTCCGACCATAAACTCTTGTGTTTGGAGGTGGGTGCTGAACCTGACCCAAAAGCTGAGGTTTGTCTTGGCTAGGTGTTTCCCACCCACCTCAGACAGGAGAGTAAACCTGAGTGAGAGAGAGAGATGGGGAAGATTCACGGTAGAGGAACATGGCTGTTTCACCTTCTCAGGTGTCACCTGATCCATGTAAAAGGATCAGCAAGACTCCACCTGGATAACTCCACCTGAGTGCACTACGGGGAACAGGAACCAAGCCGCCCCCAAATCCTCCACAACCTAACCCACCGTCCTGTCTAAGGAAGCTGAGCTGTAATGTGATAACTCTGTTCAGGCTCCAGGGACCCAGATGGCCCGGTATAGACCAGGCGTAGACAGGCTGGAGACTGGGCAATGAACCAGGGTGAGCGCTGGCCATGGACGCTGTAATACAAGGACCTTTCCCATTAGCACAACAAACACCAGAGCAGAACAAAGCCTCTGATGCAGCTGAAAGGTAGTCTCTCCTCCGGTTAGCCCTCCTTAGCAGGACAACAGCCAGGCCCACCGCTGGCCAGCCCTCCTGGGGACTAAAGGAAATGAGCTAGCATTAGCCCAAGGTGGAAAATACTTAGCTGTGAACAATAGGCATTAGCTCTAAAGAGCATTTTTACAGCTAATTTTTGTTTACAGCCACATTGTGTGGCTTTTGGTTGTAATTTTCAGTCGAAGGGCAACAAAAGAAGTGACGTAAGTCACCACTGCTTTCTTAGCGATAAGAAGATAATGCCTGTGGATGAATAAAACTTTCTAAAGACCTGCGTATTTGTTCACTTCACTTTAGCCCTGATGCCTCTGAGGCTTTTAGTAGTGAAAGAGCTTACAAACGGCAGAGACAAGAAATGCTAGATTCCACCCTTACAGGATAAAAAAACATGCAGACGCTTGTCATGACGCGCAGATTTCGCTTGATATCAGAGGCGTTTAGTCTCCTTGTGGGAAAAAAAAAATCAATGGTACGGCATACGTTTTAAGCCTACACTTGTATCCATGGCCACAGTGTTTGATGGTCATTGTATCAGTATTTTATTTTACGAGTTGTGTGGTAAAAATAGCAACAGATCCAGTAGCTCACCAAGTGCAAACATTTTATGTCATCGAATTAATGGCACCCCCCCATAGGCCAAACTATGTATAAAACAATGTGGATTTTTTAAATAACGTAAACCTTTCATGGTGTCACGAATCATACCACTGCGGCTCCCTCCTCTCACCATTAGAGGGAGCCTTCACTGACACTCTAAACTCGTACTCCATCTCCCATGGTGGTATTCGTGGTATTCGGATTCGTGACACATGAGTTTTCTACAACATGTTTTACTAAGAAACATAATTTGAGCTATATTAAGCCATAAAAGTCTTTATTCCCAGGGTTCCTTTTAATACTAGTGAGTCAGTTCATTTTGGGCAGTTCATACAGGAAACTAAACCCCAAAAACATGTTTTCCTAGGAAGCATTTTACATTTATTTTTAAAAAGTTGTTTTTAGAGTAAAACAAAACAACTGTTTAAAAGCTATATTTAACGACCCACAGATATACATAAAGTTAGAAATCAAAATAGAAATCTTTGTAACATTATAGATGTGTTTTCTGACACTTCTGCAAAATTGAATGCATCCTTACCAAATAAAAGTATTAATTCCTGAAAACTGGACTGACCCCAAACTTTTTAACAACAGTGTGTTTATGTATATACAGACCCTTTAACTATTTTCCATTTACATAGCTTTCTTGTTAGTTGCTACTTTTTCCAATGGGCAGCTTGGCTGCAGTATAACTACTTTAAATTATTAGTATCTTATAGCATTTTTCATTAGAAGCTTGTAGTGCAGCCAACTACTTTTTCGAGAGTAGCTTGGCTGTAGTTGAACTGCTCTAAATTATGAGTAGCTAGTAGCTTGGCAAGCTACAGTTTCAAAGCTGCTTCCCCAGCGCAGGCTAATGTGTTGCTGAAACAGCAATGCAGCACACAGGCCGATGGGTATTATATCAGGACATCCCATGCAATCAAGATCAATGGGGGGAGATTAGCATATTCCTGAAAGGACCCGAACCACTTCAAAGCCGGTGCATCGTTTATTTATGGTCTAATTTCAGGGGCCCGGAGTGATGTTTGGTCAGACGCGCAACACGTCACAAACATGATATTGCTTTACCATTTAATGACCCGTGTACTCACACAACGCAATCTCTGGGCATATCGGGTCACTCTGAGATCTCACAGGAGCATTTCGGAATGTGCTCTGCTGGTTACCACCTACTGTAGAAGTCATTTGTTTTCTGCTGACAGCCAGGAGAAAGCGATCTCCCGGTGCCAGACTGACAACATGCTGAAATCCTCCACTGGCGTGGAACAGGCTCCACTCGCATTATCAGAATCTTGACACAAGCACGTTCTCAGGTGAAGAGAGAAAGACACAGCGAGAGCCTGTCGGTATTCCAAAAGATCCCATATGGAACTCAGAAACACAGATTCACTAAAGCAACTCCTCGGCCTGAGGAACGGTTGGGAAGGATAAGAACCGGAGATGCCCCGTTTAATGCGGGACAATTTAGAATGTCATTACAGTTTAAACATCACGGGAGGCCCAGGGTTTGATCCAAATCCTTGTGATCAGACTTTCCGAGCCCTTTCCTCAAGCTTGATAGAAATAATAGGCAGAGTGTAATGAACAAAGCAAACAGTTGGATGTGAGTTGTGCAGCATCTTAAACCATTTAAAAGCAGTGATTGTCTTCTGCCTAAGGGATGATTGCAGAAAAAGACATTGACAAGAGAAAGTGTTTGAGGACTACCAGTGAGGCTTCAGAGCTGTCCATCATCCAAGCTCTTCACATAAAGGACTCAAGCCCCCATACTGCACCTGGTGCTACTCAACCACTTCTATACTGAACTCTAGACCCTTAAAATGCTTACTGATGAGAGTTTATATTCAGACTTGACAAGCATGGTTTTCTTTCCTGGCATATTCCCTACTAAAGCAGAAAGTTGGCATGTCTTTATTTTTTGATATAGTCAATAGTCTTTATGGCGCTTTTCACTGCATGGTACGGCTTGATACGGCTCACTTTTGGGGGAATTTCCACTGTGTATAATACCTAGTACCTGGTACTTTTTTTAGTTTCGGTATACATCGCTGCATCATTAGATTTGTGACCCACTACATTTAAATAGTCAGCAACAGCCACCATAGTATTATTTGTTAAACTTTTTTAAATGACTTGCTTTAAACCACTTTCGCACAAAACTTGAAAAACGAAATGGCTGTATTGTGGTCAGTAGACGAGGTGCCATTAGTTTATATCACAACTATAAACCATGATGGCTACTTATGGAAGCCCGTTTCCGCCATCGAATAAAAGAAAAAGGTAATTGCATCTTTTTATCTTACAATTCTAACGTTTTTTTCTCAGAAATGCGCAAAACAAACTTGTAATTCAGATTTTTTTCTTGAAATT
This sequence comes from Cirrhinus molitorella, assembly GCA_033026305.1. NCBI lineage: Eukaryota > Metazoa > Chordata > Actinopteri > Cypriniformes > Cyprinidae > Cirrhinus > Cirrhinus molitorella. The sequence continues at coordinate 21,520,858 of CM065130.1, forward strand.
GCAAGTTATAGTCATAATTGTGATATAAACTCGCAATTCTGAGAAATGAAGTCAGAAATGCATGATATAAACTCGTAATTGCAAGTTATAAAGTCAGAATTTCTAGATATAAGCTCACAATTCTGACTTTTGTCTTAAAAATGGCATGATATGAACTCACAATTTTGAGAAATAAAGTCAGAACTGCAAAATATAAACTCACAATTCTGACTTTTTTTTCTTAGAATTGCGAGTTTATATCTCACAATTGTGACTTTTTCTCAGAATTGATAACACAAAATTGCGAGTTAAGTGAGAACTGTGAGAAATAAACTCGCAATTCTGAGAACATATTAGTCGTTTCCCCTTGGACTTTATAACTCACAACTGAGAGTTTATATCTCACAATTCTGAGAAAAAAAGTCAGAATTGCAAAAAAAAAGTTAGAATTGTAACTTTATATCTTACAATTCTGACTTTATAACTCGCAATTGCAAGTTTATATCTCACAATTATGACTTTAGAAAACGCAATTATGAGCTAATATCTTACCAAAAAAAGAATTGTGATATAAACAGCAATTAATTTTTTATATTTTTATTCAGTGGCGGTTAAGGGCTTCCATAGTTACTTGTTATTGTTATAAAAGGTTTATAATACTGAGAAGGCGCTATCTGTTAGTATTCACATTCAAAATATCTACTTTTATATGGCATTTGCAATTTATATGTAGCTTCTAAAAACAAAATAAACAGTCAAAATAAACAGCTACTTTTGAGTGGACATCAAAAAGAAAATAGTTTTTCGCCATCAGAATGTTACAGTGCTATGCTAAGCTAGTAAGATAAGATGCTAGTTTGCCAAATGAAACAAACGGACAATGTATCGGAATTAAAAAAAATATATATAATTACATGATTAAGAATAAATACATCATAAAAGATTTTCTAACATTTCAAATCAGGCACTGATTTTTAGTAAAAGTGTAGTAACCATGTTTTTTGGCATTTGTATAACCATGGTTTTAATACAGATACCATGGTTAAACTATGGTTAGTGTGGCAAAAACCATGGTTCATTTGTGGTAACCATGGTTTACCTAAAGTAACCATGTTTTTTTTTTTTGGGGGGGGGGGGGGGGGGGGGGGCTTATTTGCAGTAAAACCATGGTTAATTTTTGTAAGAAGAGTACTCATAAAAGCTACCTCAGCTAAAAGAGAAAAAATAGACCTTCTAAATGTGCATACTCACTCTGAAAACTATTTATAACTTGATAAAAAGTAGAAGAGCACACAGATGGCCTCAAAGCTAGCAGATATGGACTAAAAAGCCACAAAATTGCAATTTTCATGACAAGTCATCATCGAGACCACAAATCTGACCTCGAAAGAGGTGTAATACCCGGAATATGAGAATTATAGATGAGATAATACATATACTTGGCCAAGAAAACCCACAATCGAATAAAAATCAGTCGCTTTGGTCTATGTCTTTAACACACAGGTGTTTCCGTGTGCTTGTAACTCGCTTTCCAAAGGGTTACTTCCTTGTCTTTATGCAAAAGTTAATCTCCCTGATTTATGTTAAACCTTGCAGCTGGGAAATGGAAGACAAATACGACAGATAAGTCATGGGCGATGTGTTTCGCTATCAGCACCAGACAGTATTCGCGTGGAAACGGAGGTATGTGTGTGCAGAAGCTGTTAGTTTCCAGAACTGCTGCGTTGATACATATCCATAAAAACACTACTGGGAAACTAATCACATAAAACACTCGGACATTGATCAATACAAGCCGTTTGTCTTTAAACGTGATCCATCGATGGCCGCACGGCACTATTCACAAGTCTGCCCAGACGGAATGGAAAACATCTGTGAGCCTAAGAGCCCCGCTCACATACTATGTCTTTGTCACCTGACCCAATGGTGTGACAGTCACGGCAAGATGAACCAGATTACGAGCCAGAACCGCCTATGTTTCCAGTAAAACTTACAGCCATTTATTATTTCTACTTTCTTCCAGCCCAGTCTTCCTCTTGTTGCTCAGCCAGCTTTGGAGAAAGTGCCAGTGGGATGTCTACAGCTTTGGCTGCTTCCAGCTATCTCGTCTGTCAATCAAACGGATGGTCTCTTGATAGCACAGCCCTCAAGGGTTAGAGAAATAAGCTGAAGAATTCCAGAGAACCTTCAGCTGACATAATGAGGAAGACAGTATGCGCACAAGAGACGGAATGAGAGAGGAAAAGCAAGTGAAAGGGATGGTGACAAAGACAGATAGAAGAGAATTGAGGTCAGTTGGACAAACTTTATCCAAAAACCAAAGGATATTCCATCTGGTGCAAGTAAAAAAACAAGGGAGTCTTCCGAGGAAGTTTTAAGAAGACTTTGATTGATTCACTATATTAAAGAAAAACATTATTTCTGCTGTTATATGCGATGTCCTGCTGAGTATTATTCCTCTGGAAAACCACAAAGACTTTCATAAGAAGACAACACAGGGAGAAGCATGCATAAACTGTCAAGTAAAGGAATCGAAGAGAAGTTGATGAAATAATCTGTTCAATTGTAAAACTGGTGGATGAATCTCTAGGGCAAAGTTTATACTTTAAATGAGGAAAAAATGTATAGAAATGCTGTACAGAAAAGGGTGAATTCACCAGGTGTATTTTCTTAGGGGCCATTCACACAGAATGTATTTTTTGTGTTTAAAAAGCAAGACAGAGGGCATGGAATAGAGAAAAACCCAAGGTTTAGAGACATTAAACATTTTTTAACTTAAGCGTTATATTTTTAGAATCCAGTTTCATGTGCAAAACTTTTCAAAAGATGCACAACATGAGCACAATAGGCAAACATGCCTTTCTACAGAATGTTTACATTAAAAACAAAGGAAAAGCAGTATAGTTGAACGCAAAATTGCATTCTGTGTGAACACCCAGCTACTCACTAACCGTCTGCAATTCAGTTTAACCAGGTGCTATATGCATCGAAACAGCAATTCTGGCAGACAAACGACAATTCTGTCATCCTTTACTCACCATTACGTCATTACAAACTTGTATGACATTCTGCAGAGCAGAAAAGGAGATATTTTGAAAAAAAGCTGAGGTCCGAACATCGAACTGTACTACAGCATACAGTTGAAGTCAAAAGTTTACATACACCTTGCAGAATCTGCAAAATGTAAATTATTTTACAAAAATAAGATGGATCATACAAAATGCATGTTATTTTTTATTTGGTACTGACATGAATAAGATGTTTCACATAAACATATCCACAAGAGCAAAAAATAGAATTTATAAAAATGATCCCGTTCAAAAGTTTACATACACTTGATTCTTAATACTGTGTTGTTACCTGAATGATCCACAGCTGTGTTTTTTTGTTTTGTGATAGTTGTTCATGAGTCCCTTGTTTGTCCTGAACAGTTAAACTGCCCGCTGTTCTTTAGAAAAATCCTTCAGGTTGCAGAAATTCTTTGGTTTTTCTGTATTTTTGTTTATTTGAACACTTTTCAATTATGACTGTATGATTTTGAGATCCATCTATTCACACAGAGGACAACTGAGGAACTCATTTTGGGGGGTGAAAACTTTTTTAAATTTGAAGATCAGGGTAAATTTCACTTATTCTGTCTTCTGGGAAACATGTACAATAAGTATCATCTGTGGCTTCTGAAGTGTATTACTAAATGAAAAAAAAAGAAGAAGAAGAAGATATTTAGGCAAAATAAGAAAAAACTTCAGTTTACACCCTCAGCTCTTAATGCATCATTTTTCCTTCTGGTGCAGTACTACATTAGTACTGACCCTTTTAGGGGCAATATTAAATAAAAAAAATAAAATGCATTTTGTATGATCCCTTTTTTTGTTAAAATAATTAACATTTTGCAGATTCTGCAAGGTGTATGTAAACTTTTGAGTTCAACTGTATGTATACAAAATACAATGCAACATTTTCAACAGAATCAAGTAAGTTATACAGGTTTGTATGAGTAAAGGTCCTTGCACACTGATTCTTGATGTTGTGTCAATCACATTTACATCGGGCTCAATTCTCTGCATTTTTTGCATCAGAAAAAACGCATTCTAAAATTTTGGACTGATAACCTGTTTAATTTTGCGTGAACTTTCCTTGAAGATGTTTTGGGGGGGAAAAACATTTTGAATTCCACCAATATCTCTATAAAACATTTTTCACTTTTAATTTAAGTTTCTCACCTTCTATTTGTAGAGGTGTTTCATTTTAACTTTTTTTAAAATGTATCAACTGACTCTTTATTAGCATACATTTATTATATTTATATACTGAACAAAAAGGATAACTGAATGAAAGCATACTGCTGTCCTAATATTATTTGCATCCAAAAAGAGCAAATCTGGTATTCCACACCCAAACACATACTTCATCAGAAATGAGAGTCAGAAAGAGACTACCATTTGAGAAGCAAGACTCTTCCTCAGCAGTTGGCTCCTAATGCTGAGGATTTGTCAGTGGGATTCCAGTCTTAATGAAACTTGCATTTCTGGTTATTTGAAGACAAGTAGATTGCCAGATGGAGACAAAAAAAAACTTGCATCTAGTCCGCTCCTCAGTGGTTTTCAACAGAGAATAATCAAAGGAAGCGCATCGTACAGAACAAATTAGATTATGTCTCCAAAAAATCTCCACTGGAATTTAACAAAGCAGGGCTCTCCTTATTGTGAGTGAGAGAAACTTGAAGGAATGAAATAATTTGGAGAAGTATTTTTGTACTAGTAGTTTATAAACATAAAAACAAAAATGCATTTAAATTCATTTAATATAATTTAACTTATAAATTATATATATAAATTGCAGAAGATGCCATGCTTGTTTTATCATTCTTTTAAATTATAACATTGTGACCTTTTCTGGGTGATGGTACATCACCAAATGATTACAACTGTATATACATAGCTATTTGTCATATAAATTAATTTCGGTCGGAAATCACATCATATGCATTTGTTTTCATGGGGTGAACATTGCAGCACTGAAAGAAGAACAATGAGTGATGATGTGGGGGAAGCCTGGATCTTGTTAGACACTGCGCTGTAAACAACCAGAGCGATGAGAGATGAGTCATGGGTGTGTGTATAAGCTTATGCACATGGTAAAAAATGTTTTCATCATTTTGTTATATGATCCCTTTTTCCATCCATTTAAACTAACACAATAATACCTGTCATTTCAACTTCCAAAATGTTATACATTTTCAGTGGACTTTCAATATATGACAATATATTTATATAAAAAAAGAATGCTATACAGAAAGTCTTATGCATGTTAATGTGAACAGGAAAAAATGACAAAACAAAAAAACAAGATCATATAAAAGCACGCCACAAAACTAATATGAACTAGCAGTAGAGAGAATAGAGTGCACAACTTAACTGTGGGGCCTACCAGCAAGTGAAGAGTAGATGTTAATGAAGCATTAACTAAGTGGACTCTCCAGAGGACTTGATTTCAAGAGGAAATGATGTGCAGCAAAAGACGAGTACAAAGACTGAACAGCAAGAAAGAAGTCCAATGGGACAGGAGTCCCAGAAGCATGAGACCTGCCGGCTGCCATCTTTGCTCATGGGCACTTAAGTCTGGTCACGGAAGCTTTTGAGTGAATCACATGAGCCAAAAATGTAAATGATGATTGGCTGATGGTGCCACAAGAAAGCAAACAGTCCAAACCCTTCACTAGTGTCTATTCTGTGATGTGAAAGGCAGCAGTCAGGAAAAATAAAGTACATTTTATGCTTTCAAGTGGTCACTGGCAAACCATATAATTTGTAAATATTTCATTATATTTTAGAAATATGTTACTTATGATTTTTTTTCAAATATACACAACCTTTCAAAAGTTTAGGGTCAGTAACATTTTTATTTTTTGGAAAGAAATTAAAGGGATAGTTCAACCCAAAAAATAAAATTCTGTCATTAATTACTCACCCTCATGTCTTTCCAAACCCGTAAGACCTTTGCGCATCTTCAGAACACAAATTAAGATAATTTTGATGAAATTTAAGAGCTTTCTGACCCTGCATAGACAGCAACGAAAAAAAACACGTTCAAGGCCCAGAAAGGTACACACATCTGTGGTTCAACCTTAATTTTATGTAGCATGGACTATTTTAATGATGTCCTAACTACCTTTCAGAAAGCTCTCGGATTTCATCAAAAATAACTTAATTTGTGTTCCTGAAAATGAACAAAGGTTTATGGATTTGGAACAACCACACCTAAAGACATCGATCAGATGATATATTTCAAGGCATTCGTCCGGTTTTTGTCCTTAAAATGCTATTGTGAGTAGGATTAATTTCTTACGCAGCTCATCCAATGTCTTTGTTGCTAATTCCAAAACATAATTTTCGACCTAGTAACGATGCTTGAGCTGTTGATAGCAGGCTATGCAGTAAATAATGTAGTTTAGACAGACATACAGACAGACAGAAAGAGAGAGATTAAGCTTGTGAAATACCTCTGTGAGTCTGTGCTTCTCCCAAGCGTGATCAGCAGCAGCGTCTACTTATAGTGAAACTTTAAGTGTTATGTGTGTGCATCTGTTAGAGAGTGAGTGGGAGAAATAGAGTGTGTGCTTTCCGTACATAATAAAACATAATTTTGCTGCAAAAACATGGAAATAATCGTTTTTATCCTGTTGTTTACTGTATTTATTTGTTTGGCCAGTGTCATTGTAGGTTTTGATTATTTTGCTGTTTTAGGCGGTAAGGACCTTTAAAATAACTGAAATAGTGTGGCGAAGTGATATAGACATGTAATACGGTCAGAAGCTGCCTGGAACTACGTTCGCTGTGCGTTTCTCTGAAAATAATGCACACCTTCAGAACGTTTGACAGCCAATCAGATTCAAGCATTCAATGGCCAGTAGTATAAATTAAATTAATCAAACAAAGTTCTAACAGTTTCTATTGATCAAAGAATCCTGAAGATCACAATTTCTACAAAAAAGCACTTTTTACAACTGTGATAACAAAGGAAACAACATGCCCTCCAATTTATATGCCAGACGTAAGTCGTTTTCACAAATCCTCAAATACGTCTCTGTAGAGCGTATTCAACATTTGCTCCCTTATCAGTAACTTACGTGTAGGTCAATTGGTAGCGCGATGCACTGCGAAGTGGTATAAGTGGTATGTTTTTTTTTTGGAATATGCACTATAAATCAAGATTTTGCACTATTTCTGTAAGGGGTAGGTTTAGGGTGGGGGTAGGTGTGGTCATTTATACGAATTACACCTAGTAGTTCGGTGTAAAAACTCGTACGTCATTCCATGACGTCAGATCCAACGCGACACTGTCATTATTTTTACGACCGCTAGAGGGCGCTTAACTTTAAAACGTAAACATGGGTCGTATTAGGTCGATACAAAAACGTACAACTGGGTCGTATTTTCTTTGAGCACAGTCTCAAGGAAATGTTTCTTGTGCATCAAAATAACCATATTACAAATGATTTCTTAAAGTCCCCCTGTAGTCAAAAATTGTATCCCTTAAAACATCTTTGATTATCAAAATAACATATTTAAATGTTTTTTCTTGTGAAAATCATTTTCTTATGCCTAAAAATAGCTTGAATGTAATAGAGACAGAGCGACATGCATCATAATCTTAAAACCACACCCCCCGCTCTCCACTGACTTTGTATTGTGGGAAGCTGCCTCCTTGTCATTCTTGACTTATAACAAAAAACAGAACAATGTCTAAAAGCAACTATGTGACAAGGTGTACAGTAAACAAGCTAAAAAACACAGAACTACATTTTTATAAGCTTTTGACCCAAAAAACAAGTGTTTAAAGACACAAAAGCGGGGCACTACGTGTCATAATATACTCTGAGAGCTACGCCCACTGGCAGGAAACTTAATTGGCGACAGTAAACACTAATTTTTTAACCATATCAAAGGATGTCTCTATTCTACTCCCCTTGCCTCATTTACTATGTGCGGATCTATGAATAGGCAAATTAGCCCCGCCTCCACTCACTCACATCAGCCTGCCAGCCAGCGCCTTTTGATCCACTACATTAACTAAACTGGAGTAAACGCGAGTCAATGGCAAGTGGAAATATTGGTTTAATTAGCCATATTGTTATATGTTTGAACCAGAAAGCTGGTATGCTGACTGTAAGCCAGGAGACTGATGGCTAACTTTGTGAGGTAATATCATCTGTTTGCTCTGGTTCATACACGGATAATGACTGATAAATCTACGTTTTTACTAGTGGACAACTACTGTGTATACTGCAACATTCGTTATAGTTACTTACTTGACGATGTTGTGTCCTCAAAATGCCTTGAATACTCGAATGCAGCCTACTTAAATTCCAAATTGCGCCCGTGAGCACAACGTTATGAAGTGCGGACACCAATGCGGGAGAGGTGGGTCTGATTCCGGCTACTTTTACACTGTTGCCGCGGGTTGTTATAAACGATAAATAAGTGGTTATAGCACATGCAGGCATGAAAATAGTGACAGCTAGCCAGAAATCTACAGAAAAATATACCAGATTAACCTGGCTGCCTTCTCATTAGACCCCCTGCTTGCAGCACAGTTAATGATATGCAAAGAAATCGGATCACTTGACGTGATTGGTTGTTGAATTTTGTGATGTAGCAAAAAAAGGTTTCTTTCAAACAGCAATTCTGGGACAGCCTTTGGGAGACTACAGTTTTAAAGAGAAAATACTTATCAATGCTGTTGATTAATGGATTGGCACATGGTTTGTCTTACAGAATATAAAAAACACCACATAGACAAATAAACATCTTAAAAAACTTGATTTTCACTACAGGTAAATAATGCTGAGCATCAGAGACCTCTTTTAAAAACTTTCCAAAAATCTTGCTGACCCCCCAAAATTTGAATGGTACTGTAGGTCTGAATCAAAGTCCAAAAGAGAAAAACACAAAAGACAAGACAGTGGGTACAGCACTAAGGCAAAAGACACCAAAAGGCACTACAAAGAAAGATCCATTTTGTATTACCTCATTTTCTGTCACAACTAGCTGTGAGACAACCCAACTTACCAAGACAAAATCCTCATGCATTCTGCACTAAACCCACAACATATTGCTCTTATTTCTGTACCTCCATCAATACACCACACTGGAATAATTCTATATGGCATTGTTTTAAATTGTTAATAATGTGCAGGTAACCAAGGGAGGCTTGGTCCAGCACAGACAGGTCCGGAGAGCGAGGGGGTCTGGCCTTCATTAGGCATTTTATTCCCCCTCAGCACCTCCACCTCAGCTCAAGGTCTGGAACCATCCATTTACATCCGCGTAATTGGGGACACATGCAGGTTCACATGTACTAAATCTACCCCGTCCTGACAGCTCTACCCCCTTCAGGGTGTCTTGACAAAGCCTTGATATGATCAAATGCTACCTCTTCCAGTTTCAATAGGTCCGTCCCTCAATAAAACAACGACGCAGGATGGAATAAGCAGCCTAGGCCATAGATGAAGCCAGCATCTGATAGCATATGGAAGATGTTTACACTAATATTGGTGTTCTGATGTTATCACATGCCTTCATTTAGCGGATCATATGTTCCCAAGAGAGGGGCTCTAGAAGCAGGGACAGATTTTCATGGAAATAGATGAAATGGGGGGTCAACTTATGCATAGACGCATATTGTCTACTGGGGCGTTCAGTCTTTGAAGCAAAATAAGTCTTGTGGAATGAGCACACAAGCATTTTGGAGATACAACAAAGCATTTTTGGGCTGCTTTTAAAGTATGACTTCAATTACAGTGACATAGTTCTAGCGCATCCATGGGATTTTAAACAAAAGCATATCTACGGGATCATAACCAGACGGAATAACAAAACACAGCTAATGAAAGGGCAACGGACATAATATTTTAGAGATGTTGTTGCAAAGTGCGGTCCCTTTGAAATGGCATTACGAATTTCAGTAACTTTATCGAATTCACTGCACTGAGAATAAAAACTGAATTGAGCTAAATGAGAAACTATTGTTTTAGATTTGCTTTATAGCAGAATTAAATGTGACCACAGACTACAAAACCAGCCTTAAGTAGCACAGATATATTTGAAGCAATAACCATTGGTACTGGTAAAAGTTATTTCTTTTATGCCAAAGTCATTAGGATATTAAGTTCATGTTCCATGAAGATAGTCTGTAAATTTCCTACCATAAATATATCAAAACTTAATTTTGGATTAGTAATATGCTTTGCTAAGAACTTCATTTGGACAACTTTAAAGGCAATTTTCTCAATATTTAGATGTTTTTGGACCCTCAGATTCCAGATTTTTAAATAGTTGTATCTTGAACAAATATAGCCCTAACCTAACAAACATATGCATCAATGGAAAGCTAATTTATTTGATTTTCAGATGACGTATGAATCTCAATTTGGAAAAATTGACACTTATGACTGGTTTTGTGGTCCATAGTCACAAATTAGTTTCATAATTGATGAATGTTGGAACACTGACACTGTAATTAAAGGTAAATCGACTTTGGTTTCATAACAACCTGATCTCATGACGAAAACATACCTGTGGGAACTTTTTTTGCAAGATGCAAAATAGTACCGCTATGTATGTTTTGTGACATATTAGATGTGAAATGTCCACTAAAAGTGTGTTTTCATCACATTTTATGTGACACTGGCTTTCACCGCAGTTCTGATTTGAAATGTCCATTGAGTGGTGCTATAATTCTAATGCTACATGACGTTTTAAAATAACGTACCATCTGCACTACACCTAAACCTACCCATTAGTATGAACAAAAGCGTTTGTGACGTAAAAACGCAGTCGCAAACATGCCGTTTTCTCTCATTTTTCGGCTCTTTCTGAGTCCAATTCCATGCTGAGCCACCGAGTAAGCTTGTTATATCCAGAAGGCAACACATATGGATCTGTAATCATAATTGTGTATGAAAACGATTACAAGTGCTCGCTGTTTTACCGCCTCTAGTGTTCATTTCTGTTGGAAACGGCAGTGATATATACTTATTGGTACGTAATTTGTGCCTTGTGAAAAGTTCCCACAGGTATGTTTCCATCATGAGATTGAGAATTGACTTAAACTGAATAATAAAACTATTCTCTTATACATTCTGCATTAATAATTCTCTTATTTTCCAATTTATTACTGTGAATCTGCTTAGAAACCTTCCCTACTGTACAAAGCACTATATGAACAAAGGTGACTTTCATTTTAAATTGTGGATATTTAAATAGTGAATCCACCACTGCCAATGACATTCTGATTACCTTATCGTCACAGTTCTCACAGCCATTTAAATGCCCGACAGCTATCAAGACGATCGCATAAGTACCTTCAAACGATTACCCTTGAGATCACATGTTGAGATAACTTAAAAGGCTCATATGGACGAAACCTGTGAGACAATCTTATCGCTCTATAATAAAGCCAAATACCTCACGTTTTAGCAAGGGCGCGCAGTCTGTATGTCTTAAGTTGGCTTGTCTTTAACTGAAAACTGATAAATTTTAGCAGCCTCATGTGGAACATGCACCCAGCAGTTAGTATTTTAAGTAAATTGAACCAAAGTGCCCTTTCAGTGATATGATGAGCAATAATTTAACCCGTTCTGGGTCTTTCGCATTACAGTAAGAGCTTCTCGGGCTCTCTAGGGGGGTTTTGGCCCATTGGTCTGTAGACTGATGTGCAGCAATGCCTTTGATTCCGCACATCTGGAAAAGCTGCTCGGCGGTTTAAGGCTGTCCACATACAGGCTTTGAAACGAGCAGCCACCGCTGACAGTCTACAGAGGCCACTGCTCCCATGACAGCAAACCCTCAACCCACCTTTTCCTTCTGGAAGACTGTTTTATCAAGTCTCATGCAGCGGTAATAAAAATTTTTGTTTTTAGTTGGAGATGAGTGCATGTATTGGGTGAATGAGAAAGAGAGACTAGGTTTAAATATAATCACCTTGCGGGGGACTCTCTTTCTAAAATATAAAAGTACTAAAATATTGTACATAAGTAAACTGTAAATAAATATATGGTCTATCATGACAACTCCCAGAAGATTTTAGCATGGTAATGGATATGACAATGCTGAATTGGCTGTTGGTTTTTGCTGTTGTTGTAGATTATTGCTGCTGCTGCTGCAAAGCAAGTACAGAAACTTGCTACTACCAAGTATTTATGACACACTGCTGCTGCTCAAATAGCATATAATAACCTGTAGCAGATATACACAGGTGGAGCTGATCTAGTGAATGCTAACCAGCCATTTAAATGTAAAGCAAAAAGCTCATTGGCTGCGTATGCAGCATGAACCAATCAGCTTGTGCCAAATAATTTAATGCTTTGAATATCATCAGTTTGTGTTAACGACCCATTAGCCTGTGCCATCTAGAGTTTAATGACAGAACTCAAATAGCAGACCAATAATTCTGACTAATATATACATTTTGCTAATATATTTTGTATACAAAAGTGGAAACACTGTCTTCCTGCATTTACAGTAACAACATAAACTGTGTTGCACACAGTTACAGTAGAAACATTTTCTAAAGACAGACACATAGTTTGTTCAGAAACCATTTTCTAATTCAGAAAACATGAAAAAAGAGCAATTTTATGTTTTGCTTTACTCTCGGTGCTACCTAAAACTGATCAAACTGTAAAACTGTAAAAAAACAACCTCATACACACTACCAGTCAAAAGTATTTGAACAGTAGGATTTTTTTATGTTTTCTGCTCACCAACCCGCATTTATTTATTTAAAATAACTGCTTTCTATTTGATGATATTTTAAAATGTAATTTACTCCTGTGATCAAAAGCTACATTTTTAGTATCATTACTCCAGTCTTCAGTGTCACATGATCCTTCAGAATTCATTCTAACATGTTGATTTGCTGTTCGAGAAATTTTTTTATAAAAATAATATTTTTATTTAGCAAGGATGCTTTGAATTGACCAAAAGTGATGATAAAGACATTTATAATGTTACAAAAGTTTCTATTTTCAGATAAATGCTGTTCTTCTGAACTTTCTATTTATCAAAGAAACCTTGAAAAAAAAAATCTACTCTGCTGTCTACTCAATAATAATAATAAATGTTTTTTGAGCAGCAAATCAGAATATTAGAATGATTACTGAAGGATCATATGACTGCAGTAAAGAACTGAATTTGAAATCACAGGAATAAATTACATTTTTAAATATAATCAACTAGAAAACAGTTACTTTAAATAGTAAAAATATTTCAACATTTTACTGTTCTTGTTGTACTTTGGATCAAATAAATGCAGGCATGGAGAGCAGATGAGACTTCTTTATTAAATATTAAAAATCTTACTGTTCAAAAACTTTTGACTGGTAGTGTATGTACAGTATATTCAATATGAGGCTGTGGAAATGAATTTTTAATAGGGCTGTCAAATGATTAATCGTGATTAATCGCATAAAAGTAAAATAAAAGTTTATGTTTACATACTATATATTTGTGCACTGTGTATATTTATTATGTATATATAAATACAAACACATTCATGTATATATTAAGGAAAAATATTTTAGATTTACATCTAAAATATTTATATTTATTTATAATCTAAATTGTACACAGGTATAAATATATATATACATATAAATATTTTGTTTTAATATATACATGTATGTGTGCATATTTATATGTACATAATAAATATACAAAGTAAACACACATATAGTATGTATACATAAACTTTTATTTTGGATGCGATTAATCGTGATTAATCGTTTGACAGCCCTAATTTTTAATAATTGAAGTTTCCAGCTACAGACAAACAAACATGACACACAGATTATCATCATGTTATTTTGTGACGCTGTGCAATTGCAAGGGTGTTCCGGAAGGTTTCTTACAACAGAGCCAATCCCCAATCCATTGTTGCCTGCCTGTTTTATCATCCACAAGACATATTTTAAGTCTTATCATTAATAGCTCACCTCTCTTCGGCAAGCCACCTGATTTGAGTGCATCAACCATGTCTATGCTAACAGTTTCAAAAATCCCTAAGTATAAGCACTACTAACAGCTTTAGCAAGCAGCACTAATTAACAAATGAAAATAAATGGAGCGACACCAGACGAGATCGAGATGAGTGACATAAAGAAACGAGAGGAGAGCACAAAGGCGGCTGAAATAAATGGTGGATGGTGGTCTGTTACGCAATCAGTCTTTTCTCCTCCATGATGCATCAGGGTGGATTAGTCAGCTCACAGGAGCTCGTAAATTAGTCTGGTGGAATGCGTACGTCTGCCAGCCTCTTGCCTCAAGAAGCTCAGCCTTGCTCAAGCCATCACCGGCTTGTGGTCTCTCATCTTCTTTGATTCATCCACCACTTCTCCTTTCTCTTTCAAATGATTTTGGTCTTTCTTTCTTTGCTGTTATGAAATAGTTACAGAAAGACTAAAAGCGGAATGAAATACCCTGCGGTTCCGCTGGTGGTCTGCTTGAAAGAACTGCAGAATATTTCAACCTGATGGCATTTATAATGGGTTTTATATCATACGTTCATTGATGCTAACTAATAAGCTGCATAAGGAGGATGCATTCCGCTGTAACTGTAGCCCCAAAAGTGGACTAGAGCTGTCAGCTCAAAGACTAACAATGTGGTTAATAAAGTATGGGATTACAATTGTTTTGCTTAAAACTAATCTAAAATAGCACAGCCTCACCTCAACAAAAGAAACAAAGCCATTGTGAATAAGTTCAAACTAAACACCATTTTATGACAGAACAGGAACGCTAGTCATTCATCACTCCTTGAACCCTAAAATGGTCGCCTTGACCTTTCTTCTCCTGAGAGACAGCCAGGTCAAAGCAGGCAAAGGATGTCTGGTGACCTCCCTGATGACTCCTGCTTGGTGGTGTGGGGATCTGAGGAGGAGCAGACGTGCTAATGAGTTTTACAGCAAGTCTACTCGGCTTCTAAGAGCAGTTTTACCCATTTGTGTGAAAGAAGGAACAAAGCTACACTACTGTTCAATTTTTTTTTTTTTTATAATTAATACTATTATTTATGAAGGATTCATTAAAATAAATCAAAATGACAATAAAGGAATTTATAATGTTACAATAGATTTCTATTAAAAAAATCGAATAATTTTTAAACATAAAATATCACTGTTTGCGAAATATATTAAACATTAGCAACAGTTTTCAACACTGATAATAATATATTTTAGCTTTGTCAGCTTCACAATTTTAGGATTTTCCCACATTTTTTCATAAAAATGCAGCCTTGCTGAGCATAAGAGACTTAATATTAAAAAAACTTGTCAAAGTTTAGAATCACTAAGCGACAGAAAAAAAAACTTTGGAAGGATGTCATACACAATAGATAATAGTGTTTATTTTGTCATATTTATTTTTTGTCACTTATTTTTTGTTCATTTTTAAATTTTGTCTTAGTTTTGGTTGTTTAAATTAGTCTTAGTTTTATTCCTGTGTCATTTTTAGTTATCATATTCAGTCAACCTTGTCCTGTTTTTATTTAATTTTATTTAAGTTTTGGTCTATGCATTTTAGTCTAGTTTAGTCAAGGAAAACTTTTTGCATTTAAATCATGCTGTATAATGGTTAAACTAATAAAACAATTTATATTTCTGCTCAAAATTATAAATCGCAATCAGTCGAGAAATTCTTTTTTGCGTTACAGGTATTGCTTTTTTACCAATAAGCACAAATTAATAAAATGTGGACTCAAACACACATCTATTTTACCTCATCTATTGCATTGATTTATTACAGTCTATTTAATATAGAAATTAATTTTGAAGACTTAGAAATGCCTTCTCTATGTCTACATCATGACAACTGGCAAAAACAAATAAAAAAAAAAATAAATAAATAAAATAAATAATTGTAACTGTGAAATTCCTAATAGTTATGAAAGCCCGTTTCCGCCACTGAATAAAAAGCAAAAAAGGTTATTGCGAGTTTTTAATCTCACAATTCTGACTTTTTTCGTGAGATATAAACTCACAATTGTAAGTTCTAAACTTTTTTCTCAGAATTGTGTGATATAAACTCACAATTAATGCTGAAGCGATTAGTCAACATTATCGACAACGTCGACAATAAAAGATTGTCAACAAATATTTTTGTTTTCAAGTAGTCTTATGATCTCATATGACCTAATGTAAGAGCCTGCAATAATGCAGTTTGACCAGTGTGGTGCTGTAGCACAAGACTGTAATTCAGCCCTCCTGGATGCAATTCAAGAGAAAAAGACACACAGTGCTTCAGAGCAAACGCAGCTGAATCTAAGCGGCTAAATATTTGGATAAATATTTTCCTCTCAGTAACAAAATAAACACAACAAAAACTGACAAATGCATCTGATTACAACAATGTGGACGTTTGCACAAGCTCTGCAGTTCAGTAACGTTAACTTACTCCAGTAATGTCCGGTCACATCATGTTTATTAATATAGTACATAATGCAATAGATAGCCTTAAATCAAACAGCTTTACAGTATTTAACATTAAAAACCTGTCGCTTTTAGTTTTACAATTACAAATTACAACTTGATTTCCTGTTATAAATCAGTTCTCCAGTGTGGAGCTAGCTAGCATTCTTTGTTCATTAACTAATGTTAAGTAATGAACCTTATTGTATTGTATAAGTATTACCAATTAATTGTAGAATAATTGTTATTACATAATATGCTTTTCTAAAGCTGAAGTGACCTTTATTTATGTTAGAATATGTATATAATTGCAAAAGTTGAAATAATCAAAGTCTACTGATTAATCAGTGAAATAATCAACGATTAGTCGATTATTAGATTTTTTTGATAATCGATTAATCCAACGATTGTTAGAACAATTAAATGTTTATATCTCGCAATTCTGACTTTTTTTAACAATTATAAGATATAAACTCACAATTGCTAGTTACAAAGTCCAATTTTGAGAGAAAAAAAGACTGATATGTTCTCAGAATTGCAACTTTCTCACAATTCTGACTTAACTCGCAAATGTGTGCTATAAAGTCAGAATTGCAAAATATAAACTCGCAATCCTAAGAAAAAAAGAACTGCGTGCTTGTATCCTCGCAATTTTGAGAAAAAAATCAGAATTGTGAGGAAAAAAAGTCATTTACCTTTTCAATTTTTTTAATTCAGTGGCGGAAACTGACTTCCATAAATAGTAAATTGAAACTGCAATAACGTTTCTCTATTAAAACAGCAGCGGTTGAGTATGTGCATTTATTTAGCAACCACAATCGCAAACAAAATAGTCGAGATCTCATGACAGAACACAGACAGGCTGAATGACACTTTCAATTAAGCCGAACATCTCACATGAAGATTGCTAAACTTCAGCTTAGTTTTTGGTATAGTTTTCTTTTTTAAAATACATTTTAGTCTCGTCTTTTATTGTCATCTAGTCATCTCTCATTTTAGTCTTTGAAAAAAAGGCTTGTCAACAAACATTTTTTCCTCATAGCTTTCGTTAATGAAATTAACACTAGTAGATAACAGAAACATGACTTCATGATTTCACACAGGCTGCGTTGTGTCTGAATAACTAAATAAAGTAAATTACATTAACAACATGATAATATTTAGTAAATATTTTGCAGAATATAATATGGGAAGTGCATACATCATGTTTTAATAGATGACGACTGTGTGGTCTAGTACTAATGTGCTGAGAGGTTACAGAGCACTGCTGTGCCAATGAACTGTCAGCGCTCTTTGAATCTCATTGCATTCATTCTGCATGATCTCACCATAAACAAACTCCTGTGCCCAGGCTTTGATATGACGATAAGCCCATTTGAGAGAAGTGAATTAACACACACAACTCCTACGCTAACCAATTACGTGTTCTAAACTGCAACAGTAAGATTTTTTTTTTAAAACTTCACAATTATTACAGAAGAATGTCGTATTATAGCAATAAAGTAAGTTACGAGGTCATGAGGCCATTAAAAAGCCTTTGTTTATTAATGCTGAAGTAATTTCATTCTGTCCGCATGAAATGGCCTGTAATGTCAAATACTGCAGGACCTACTCTCTCAGTCGTGACTCTTTAGTTTTACGGGGATATATTAAAGCACTGTTGAAGTAGAAAGGATATGTTATTTGAAATAAAACAGTGCAAAATGTTATATTACTTCCACATGTGCTTTGAGGAAAAGCCTCAAAGCACCTAATCGAAATCTGAAAATAATTTACTTGTTTTTTTTTTCTTCAAACACTGATTTTAGCTGTAATTTAAGAGAGAGAGAGAGAGGAAAAAGAAAGAGAGAGATCCTCATTTTATTCATCATTCTATTCTAATTCCATTCATATGTTTGGATCACATGACCTCCTCCAAATTGTCATATTTATGATCATCAGTGAGTAGGAAATGGTGGGGAATAAAAAAAAACATTTTAATATAATATAATATAATATACAAATGAGCAAGCCAAAAGGTACATATATGCTGATAGCTACTGTCACATGATTACACATTGAGTAAGCTGATAAGTTCAGGTTACAAACATGGTGGTGAGGTCATATAGTGCCGTGAAACAGATGAATACAGGGGTTTGGTGGGCAGTTTCTATAGTGATGGTTCTATCTAAACATTAAAACATGATGAGGTCACATCACAGGCCAGGGAGATGCAAATCTGTATCAGTTTCTCCAGCACACAAACACATGTACCCATGGTGTTAAAGAGGACATTCTGTTGTGAATCCTATCCCTTTCCCAATCAGTTCTAATGGATCAAAGCCACTATAAAAAAGACAAAGTCAATGCCAAAATCAGCAAATGTCCAGTCACTCCACAGCTGGGTCTCTTGCGTGTTCCTTCCATAGAGCGAAACAGACACAAGTCAGAAAAAGAGAGAGACAGAGGGAACAAGAGAGAGAATCAGTGGTGAAAAAACAAGAGTTAAGGAGGAGGGAGAGGAGGAGGGTCTCCATCTGTCCATCTCTGGGGTCTCATTGATCAGTAGGATCAGAGGGGTGAGTGCACCGTAAATCCGTTGGAATTCCAAAAAGGCCAAGAGAGGGAAAACAAAGCCTGTGCTTCTCTCCCTGTCCCATCCTCTAATCAGTCACATATGACCCAAGAACGAGAACGAGAGAGGAAGAGAGAATGCAATTTACTCGTTTATTCTTTTTTATGTACATTTTTACATAATTTAACCCAAAATGAGAAGTGTTCTACATACCTTACTATGGTAAATTTTGTAACAGTAAATAAAGTGTTACAACTGACGAGTTAATGCTATGAAACACTACATCAATTTGATTTCTGATATTACACTGCTACACACAAATTTTTTCATATTTTAAAATGTAATTTATCAAAGCTGAATTTTCAGCGGCCATTACAGTCTTCAGTGTCACATGATCATTCAGAAATCATTCTAATATGCTGATTTGATGCTTAACAAACACTGGTTGTTGTTATAAATGAAATCGTTTGTGCTGCTTAATATTTTTGTGGAAACTGTGATCCATTTTAAAAGATTCTTTGATGAATAGAAATCTATTTAAAGTAGAAGTAGAAATCTTTACATTACAAATGTCTTAACCGATACTTTTAATCAATTTAAGTATTCATTCCTCTCAAATAATTCATGCTGACTCCATGGTAGTGTATATATGAGAAATGTACACTACCAGTCAAAAGTTTTTGAACAGTAAGATTTTTAATGTTTCTTCTGCTCACTCCAAAATACAGCAAAATCTATAATATTCAGAAATATTTTTTACTATTTAAAATAACTGCTTGCTTTTTGAATATATTTAAAAATGTAATTTATTCCTGTGATCAAAGCTAAATTTTCAGCATCAGTACTCCAGTCTTCAGTGTCACATAATCCTTCCGAAATCATTCTAATATGCTGATTTGCTGTTCAAGAAACATTTATTATTTATTATTATTAATAATATTATCAAGATTTGAGTACAGTTGAAACAGTTGAGTAATTTTTTTCAGGATTCTTTGATGAATAGAAAGATCCAAAGATCAGCATTTATCTTAATTTAAAACTTTTGTAGCATTTCTAATTCAGATAAATGCTGTTCTTCTAAACATTCTATTCATCAAAGACACCTGACAATTTTCTACTCAGCTGTTTTCAACATCATCATCATAATAATAATAACAATAAATGTTTTTTGAGCAGCAAATCAGAATATTAGAATGACTTTTGAAGGACCATGTTACTGGATTTTCACTTTAGCATTAACTTTGAAGAACAAAAAAGCAAATCTTCAAAAAGCTTGTGTGATGTGATCTTATACCAGTGCTTGTGGCAAAAATGCCACCAAATAAACAAAAACTGCAGATAAAATCATGACAAAGGTGTCCCTGCACAATTAAACAATGTATTTTGGCTGTCACTATGTCACAAATGAATGAAAAATGTCAATTTGTAGATTTACATTTAGATTAGCTCACAATGTATCCGATTGTTTTTACACGCTGTTTTGTGCAGCGTTGAGCCTTATAACCAATCAAATGTGTTTCTGTTGAATTTAGGAATACACTGGCCAATCAGAAGCGCTTAGATTAGTCAGCGCTGAAAATGGCGGAGCTGTTGATGAGCGTGCACGCTTGTGAATTCCCTCATCATAAACAACACAGTGAAGATATGATGCAAATAAAAGATTAATTTCCTAGCTTCAGTGATTATAATGGGAGTTTCTGCACAACTTACGCTAGACTAGACTAATGTCATGGGCCGGTATGTTTGCCTATGAAGCCAAAATGTGACAAGCCAAAAACGGAAATTTTTTTTTAAACAGTCTACTATTATTGACACCAGTTTAAAATATTGATTAAAAGTAATTGGGTAAATTTAAGTATTTGACATAAAAGACAACATATGGTTTTTATAATAATAAGGTGATTATAAAAATACCCTAAAATCAATTCCAGGGGGCAAATATTGCCTCTTAATGGAAAAGTTCATTTCTGACCCTGTCTTACACCTATTGTTAAAGGCATAAATCCAACCTAACACACTGCGGTCATTATACATAAGAGTTTTGTGCGAATTAACCCATCCATGGCATTCCTAACAGCCGCAGGAAGGAGGGCAGAAAAAAGCATCATCATTCCTAAAACTGATGATTCTTGGCTAAAATGACTCTTGGGAATTGAGCAGTAGATTTAACCCAATAAAAATCCCTCATTTTGCTTTCAACCAGGTCAGCCATAAATTGTACACATCTTACAGCAGACCTTGTGCTACACATATTTTACCTTTATGTCCTTTCTCATCCCAGCTCCCCCATTCACTCAGTCAGCAGATTCATCAGCTCAGCGAGGGCTTTTGTATAAATGTGCAGTTGTTATTAAAACTACTTGCTCAAGTTTTCACATGAGCACATCATTGAATTGATTTCGCAGGACAGTGTTTCCCAACGTTGAACCCCTGGAGTCCTATCATCAACACCAAACCACAATGTGTTTCTCGTTTACTGGATATCATGTTCAAAAATCATTAATATTAATGGAATTAATAGTCTGAAATCAAAACTTTTGTTAACAAAAAAACAAAAAAACATGATTGTACTATGAGCATCGTCTACACAAATGTACAAAACTTGCACACAACATGCATATTTTATCTTCTTTCTTTATTAATAATATTTTTTAATTATTTGAAAATATATTTAATATTTTAATAAAATTTTAAAATTGTAAAATTCCAACAGTTCTTTTAAAATAACATTTTATTCATATATTTAACAATAAACATGCCTTTTTTTATTACTATTTTTTTTTATTTTAGTATTTTTGATCAAATTTATGTAGCCTTGGTGAGCTACTTCTTTAAAAAAAAGTGTATTTAAATATGTGGCCCTGGACCACAAAACCAATCATAAGAGTCAGTTTTTTTTTTTTAAATTGAGATTTATACATCATCTGAAAGATGAATAAATAAGCTTTCCATTTAAAGGAATCTGAGGATGCAAAACAATCAAAATATTGAGAAAATCGCCTGTAAAGTTGTCCAAAAAAGTTCTTAGAAACGCAATTACATTACATACTAATCAAAAAATAAGTTTTGATATATTTACGACAGGAAATGTACAAAATATCTTCATGAAACATGCTCTTTACTTAATTTCCTAAAGATTTTTTGCATAAAAGAAAAATAAATCATATTGACCTATACAATGTGTTCTTGGCTATTTCTAACAATATACCTGTGCTACTTAAGACTTAAGTTTTGTGGTCCAGGGTCACATATTATTATTATTTTTTTTTTTTTTGCTTTATTTTATTGGTTTTATAGAGCAAAATCCAAACCGTTACCTCATGTAGTACCCCCTTTGAACCTGCTCAAACATACTTTTGTTTATGAATAACTGTTGTAAGATGTTCCCAATCTGTTTGGGTCTGAAAAAGACAGAATTAATTAGCTAAAAAACAAAACAAAAGCATATGGCCCTCCATTTGCACATCTGCATGTTGCTATGATGCAGTACTTAACGTGCTATTTCTGGAACTGTATCTAAACACTACGATTGGCCATAGCGAATGACCGTGGCCAGATAGTTTCCTGTTTTCCACAGCATACGGTCTCATTTTCATCAAAATATGTCCGTCTTTAGCTGTGTGCGACCTGAGGTTTCCCTTCACAAGCATAATTACGTTTTTGTTTATTTATTATTGAGTAAAACAGAGGCCATAGCGACTTTCATGTAACCACACGGCAGAATCAAGGCCTTTGTATTCATTAGCTTTGAATGGTTGTAGTTTTTACCTAATGGACATATTTATCTACCTACCATTGGTATAAACTGTTTGTGTGTGAACACAATAAGTGTTTGTTTAGGAAAAGCTAAGTTGTGGCCCAAAAAAGTCTGCTGGTGGAATCTGGGGGTAAATGTTTCGGGAAGTACCACCTCTACGCTCTGTGTTGAGCAAATACCCTAGAGAATAAAGTCTTTTGAGTGTGTGCATGTGTGTGCGCTCTGAAAGCTCAAAGTCTTCCTGTAGGACACTGAACAGCACCGCAGCACAGCGCTGGGTCCATTAGAGCTCATCAAGAGATTGCCTTCACAGAGTGCAATTACAAGTCCACAGAGCCATGAACCTTCCTGAAGTGCTGCCAACAACATCTGAGCACCATGTTTCCACAGGACGGTTGACCTGCCTTAGAAATGGATGCCAAA
Source organism: Cirrhinus molitorella (assembly GCA_033026305.1). Taxonomy (NCBI): domain Eukaryota; kingdom Metazoa; phylum Chordata; class Actinopteri; order Cypriniformes; family Cyprinidae; genus Cirrhinus; species Cirrhinus molitorella. The sequence continues at coordinate 21,544,036 of CM065130.1, forward strand.
TTAATTGCTAAAACCCTAATTCAATTTAGTACGGCTGAACGAGAAAGTTTATTTTGTCTCCCGGACTATCAGAAGTAGGGTTATGCATTTAGCAAGCGCAGCAATATGACAAAAAAATAAGTCAAGATGGCTGCCAACATTCCTGCACAACCTATGGTACAATTACACAGAACAGATGGATTAATGAATGGAACATTTACAGTAAATTGATGGAGAGAAACGGAGCACAGAAAGCCAGTCCAACTACTAAAGACACAAACAAAAGACAAATTCTTGTTTAGCTTAGCATTTCTGTTGAACTATTTTAAGTGCACCAGATATTCCCACTTCAGTGTTACTTTTAGTGCCAAACCACTAGAAATGTGGAAAGAGAAGATACAAAAGACAGAGAAAGCAAGGTTGGGTGTGCATGTGTATCAAGAGCAACAATGTATAAAGAGTTCAGATGCAAAAGCCTCTAAATCCATCTGACTCTTTCTTTAAAAAACACATATTTTTATCAGGTGTAAAAGGTTTCTACCCAAGTAAAAGTATCTGATGGACGTATAATGTGCTGAGAGCATTCACTTAATTTTACTTATTTTTTGACTGAGATGGCTTTTAGGGGGGTTTGTATCTGAACTCTTTGTATATAGAAATATAAGCTTATATGCATTTACTTCCATTGGATTTTGTCACATACGTCTCATTAAAAGCACAATAGTATTACCACTGACATGCCATGGAGGCGAAATGTTATTTTACCAATTATTTTACCAAAATGATCATACAAAATGAATGTTATTTTTTATTTAGTATTGACCTGAATAAGATATTTCACATAAAAGAGAAAAGAGACAATATTAGCTGAATTTATAATAGATGAGATGATGAGACCCTGTTCAAAAGTTGATTATTAATACTTTTTTTTTTGAAGATCAGGGCAAATGTAACTTATTTTGTCTTCTGGGAAGGGTGGTACTAAATGAAAAAAATTATATTTAGGCAAATTAGAAAAAATGTACACGTCTTCTTTCTGTTCAAAAGTTTACACCCCTGGCTCTTAATGCATTGTGTTTCCTTCTGAAGCTTCAGTAAACATTTAAACCTTCTGTAATAGTTGCATATAAGTCCCTCAGTTGTCCTCAGTATGACAAGATGGATCTCAAAATCATACAGTCATTGTTGGAAAGGGTTCATAAAAAATCAGAAACTTACAAAAGCCAGTTTCCATGATTTTTTCTTTTAAATATGAAATGATAATATTGTGAGATATAAAGTAAAAATGGGAGTCACAATTGATATTTAAAGTCACATTTTGAAATGTCATGTCACAATTATAAAGTCAAAAATGTAAAAAAATAAAAAGCCTCAATTGTGATATAAAGTCGAGATAGACATTTCGAGATAAAAACTCAAAATTATAAAAAGTTTGTAATATGACAAATACTTGTTAGATATAGTCACAATTATGAGAAATAAAGTTGCAAGTGAGATAATAAAAGGTTAGTTCATCCAAAAATCTAAATTCTGTCATTATTTACTCACCCAAATGTTGTTCCAAACCTGTAAGACCTTCGTTCATCTTCACAACACAAATTAAGATATTTTTGATGAAGAATGTATTCTCGTAGCTTCATAAAATTAAGGTGGAACCCCTGATGTCACATGGACTATTTTAACAATGTCCTTACTACCTTTCTGTACCTTGAACATGCATTGTGTTGCTGTCTATACAGGGTCAAAAAGCTCTCGGATTTCATCAAAAAATTCAGATGATGAGAACATGAGAGTGAGTAATTAATGACAGAATTTTCATTTAAATTTTTTTAACTGAAGCAGAAACCGTATTCTGTAGAGAAGTGAAATGTTAGAGGCAAGCTATTCAGTGAAAGACAGTTTAAAACAAATGTTATACAGATGAGAAAGGGGAAAACGCCTTATCAAGTCAACTGTGCACCGTGTAGTCATCCAATTCTGCCTCACAAAAAAGTCCCAACACTTCAGTGTGCTCTCCAAGCTTTCCATAATGAAAAAGTACCAGGATCGCAGGAAAGTCCCCACAGTGCAGCTCTGTCTCTGCATATAAAGGCTGGCTGTGGCTGAAAGCTCCTAAAGTTTTACAAGCTAACATTATCCCCCTGTGCTCTTAGAGCCCTGATGCACCAGGGGGGACACGGCACCATAAACACACTCTGCAACTCTGCAGTGGCACATATATTTATACTGGAGTCGGGGACACATGGCACTTTCAATTACCATTATTTTACATAAAGGTTGTACTAAAAATACAATAATTTTTATTAATTATACAAGCAATACTTGCAATACTCAAATGATTCTGTCATTAAATCACTCACCCTTATGTCATTCTAATCCTTGTGTATTAAGATTCATGCTGTCTATGGTCAAAAAGGTTTTGGATTTCATCAAAAATATCTTAATTTGCGTTCTGAAGATGAACAAAATGAGGGTGAGTAATTAATGACAGAATTTTCATTTTTGGGTGAACTATTACTTTAAGCCCCACCCACACTTGATTCTATCTAAGCACCAAAACATACAATCTTTCACTTTCAAAAACTGTAAACATAAATTATTTGTTATAATAAATTTAAATTTCAACCTAAAATACATCATGATGCACCTGTGTTTTATTTCATTCCATCGTGCTCTGTCTAGTTGTTTTAACCACAAGAATGCACTGAATGTTTGGTTCACTGACATATTTCACTCGATTTAGAACTGGAGTCCATTCTTTGATTTATGTGAAGCTGATGGCATTGAAGTGATGCTTGAGGTGTGTGCGAGAATCATGGATTCCAAATCACCCGCGCTTCCCTTCAAACTCACTGAAGGTTAAACTCTTTCATTCTAATCCACCAATCCTTTTTTCCACCATACATCATGCACTCCATCCACTCCCGATGACAGGCTTTACATTCAGAATGACATCACAACACTGAGGCAAAACGCTTCGGTGCTTTGAAAGCTGTGCTCTGCAAATGTAGCACAACTGATTGAGACTTTTTTGGCTTCCAGTAAATGGTGCGAACAGCCAAGTGCCACATGAGCTTACGCTGAGAGAGGTGAAGTTCTCCTCTCACACTCTGCACTGCCATTATACCGGTCCTCATAAAACCCTAAACCACCTCTTTAGTTTCACACTTGCTCTGACTTTACAAGCAAAGCCTGTGGTGACACAACGTGTGTGGGGTTTGTGTGTGTATGTACATGCAGACTGGCATAACACAGAAGCTACCTAAACCCTCTCACCCGGCATAGAACTTCCTCTTAAAGGTACAGCGTTAAATTATGGAAGCCCGGTATTTCCGACTTGCGTATATTGCGAGTTTACATTTCAGAATTTCATCATATAAACTCGCAATTCTGACTTTTTTTCTCAGAATTGTGAGGTATAAACTCACACTTGCGAGTTATAAAGCCAGAATTGCGAGATATAAAGTAAGAATCACAATTTTGACTTTTCTCGCAATTGCGAGTTTACATATCGTAATTGACTTTTTTCCCCCCCGCAATTGTGGGTTTGTATCACATGATAATATTTCTCAGAATTGCGAGTTTATATCTTGCAAATTCTGACTTTATAACTCACAATTGCAAGTTTATATTTCACAATTTGGAGAAAAAAAAGTCGCAATAACCTTTTATGTATTTTTATTCAGTGGCGGAAATGGGCTTCCATAGGTAATAACTAAACCAAAGTAAACTGCAAAAACAATGTCTGATTTTAAAGAGGTTTTTATATGCTAAGTATGCTTCTAGGTAGTTAGGCCCTGTCCCATATGCCACACTTCATGTGCACTTACGGTCTTGCATACTTGCAGACTTACAATAGCCACCCCATGCCTGTGTTTGTTAAAGGGCACCTATTATGAACATTGTTGCAAGACGTAATGTACTGTTAGTTTCAGGTGTCTCCAGAATGTGTCTGTGAAACTTCAGCTCAAAATACCTCACAGATCATTTATTATATAATTTAGAAAATGCCTATTTTGATTGGAAGCAGAAACACACTGTTTTCCTGCATGTCTCTTTAAATGCAAATGAGCTGCTGATCTCCACCCACTTTTCCAGAATAGGGCTGTGCCTTTACAGCTCATTCCTCTGATATTCTGCTCAAAAAACATCTGTTTGGTTTTGATTATCATGTCTATCGTGTTGAAATCACACGTTTTAAAGCCATATCAGTTTAGATTGATATGATATATGGTTTTCTGAGCACACACATCTGAAGTGGCTGTCACATGTCATGTGAGTACTAAACAAAGTTCTTTTTAATGTTTTATTGCACTTAAACTGTCAAATACACACAAGTTCATGTTAAAACAACAAAAACAGTTGGTTTGTGTCAACAATCGATAATAAATTTTAGATCTGGAAAATATCTTAAAGGAAACAACAATGTTCTGAGTGTGAACTCTATGTGAACAAACATGACAAAGATTGTCAGATCACTGAGCATGTATTTTGATTAGTGTTAACATGGTTTATTATTTATTCATTTGATTATGTACTTATCCAATTTGTTGTGAGTGCAAGACAACAGTGCACTTGCAGAGAGAGAGCCACATGCTCTGCTGACTGGTTGTGATTTGTGATTGTTTTTGTTTTTGTGTCTTGCTGCCTTGTTGCATTTGGAATCTTACTGCATTTCATCTGGTTAGGACAGACTGTTAAAGGGATAGTTCATCCAAAAATGAAAATCCTGTCATTTACTGTACTTGCGCTCCTAGTGTTCCAAACCCATAAAACCTTCAATAATATTCAAATAACAAATTAAGATATTTAATTTTAATTAATGATTTAATTAATGATAGAATTTTGACTAAAATTCTATCATTAATTACTCACCCTCATGTCATTCCAAACCCACAAGACCTTTGTTCATCTTTGGAAAACAAATCAAACGACCACTTTTTTGGAACACATAAAAGATATTTTTGATGAAATCCGAGAGCTTTCTGACCCTGCATAGACAGCAACATAAACTAACGTTGTACAATGCAGTAAGGACTATTATGTACTAAACCTAGCAAGCTAATATCAACACCCCTCAATATACGAAATTATCACGGACCCTAAAATCTTTCAACTGAGTGTGTGTAGACTATGAAATCACAGGTCTAAATAATTCTAATTCTCTCAAAACAACAGAAACTTCATGGCACTGTGTTGCCTCAGTTCCACTGCCGTTACTCACAGACAAACCCTGAGTGTTTGAGTGATGAATGCAGGTGGAGGCTTCATTAATCATGTGGACACAGAGAAAGGTGTTGGATAAAGAAAAGTGACATTAGCTTTGGTGTGTAATGCGAGCGCGCGAGGGCCAGTGAGGAGGCGAGTGTGTGCGCATGTACGTTTTGATTCTAACCAGGCCTGGCTTGTCTCAGCAAACGGCTTGATGAAGCAGGAAGTCATCCAAACACAAGCTCTGCGGGCTGGATGGATGGAGCAAGGTGGTCTTGAACATGCGACACAAGGCCACACACAAAGATCTGCACCACCTGGAGAAAAAGACGCCTTTGAGACGTATCTATTATCAACTGATCTAGGTCCAGTTCTGTTTAGTATGACCGAGTTTGGTTGGCCGGTCAAGTACAGCTGTAATTGGATGAATGCGAGGACATTCTGTACATCTGAGGCAATTCTAGAATCAGATGAGAATTTTTTTGTCTTAAATTGATTTTGCAAAATCAGACACTTGAGGCATACTAGATGTTGCATTTCTTGTTAGTTCTGCCATACTTCACCTAAACTTACCCGATATTATGAACACAAGCAAATCTGACGATCTCTTATTTTTCAGCTCTTTCATCGCGAGTCATGTTTTTCACAGAATTCTTACCCAAGGATTACGCATCCTAAGTTCAGTTCCGTGCCGACTGAGCTACCGGGCAAGCTTGTTACGTCCGGAAAGTGAAACATATGGAACTGTAATCATAACTGTGTACGAAAATGATTACAACTGCTTGCTTTTTTACCACCTCTAGTGTTAAATTCTGTTGGAAACTGCTGTGATTTCATATGTACTTATTGGTATGTATTTCGCGTCTTGCAAAAACTTCCCACAGGGAAGTTAACTGCATAAGATACAGCAAAGATCATGTAAATGTAAAAAAAAAACTCTTATATAGGCTAATAACCAATATACTGTATAATGTATCCCTTCCATTTGCTGAACAAAGAAATGTAGTTATCATGAAAAAAAACTTTTAGACTTGAGGAAAAAAGGCATTTAGTGAACAAACAAACAGTTTTGCCAAGTCTGCAGATTTCCAGTGGAATTATGCTACTTTAACAACCTTGTTTTTTTTTAATGTCCGCAGGTTGAATTGACCCCAATAATGTGATGTTTAGCCCCTGGAATGCACATTTTTCCAGGTGAACCAAAAAAATGTGTATTTTACCACGCCGGAATGCGTTTTTACAGGGGAAACACCGAAACATGATTGGACTAGTTTTGAATAGCAATTGGATGGGTTTTATTGTTAAAACCTGGCAACCCTGCAAACAAATCCACTAAAAGTATTGCTTATAGGAGTCGTTCACCCAAATTTACTCACCCTCATGTCATTCCAAACTTGTATAAGTTTCTTTCTTATGTTGAACACAAAAGAAGATGTTTTGAGAAATTCTAAAGAACCAAACAATTGTTGGTCCCCACTGACTTTTATAGTAGGAAAAGTAATACTATGGAAGTCAATAGGGACCATCAACCAGCATTCTTCAAAATATCTTCTTTTACGTTCAGCATAAAAAAGAAACTCATACAGTTTTGGAAACAACATGAGGGTGAGTAAATCATAACAAAACTGTCATTTTTGGGTGAATTATTCTTTTAAGCCAAAGAGAATTCTTAAAAGAACTGAATTTATCTAAACTAATATATTGAATTATGGCTTGTTTTACTTTCTTGTTTTAAACAAACTAAACTCAATTCTATTAGATTTATGAATTTGCCATGGTGTAAGAATAACAAACATAATTTAATTAAGATTCTCTGAGAACAAGTTTTATATTATGCAGTTTTGCTTGCACAACAATCCATTTATCTTGATTTAAGCATGTTTAGATACTAAAAAATGATGAAAATACTAAAAAAATGGCAACACTTTAGGATAAGGTGTCATTTGTTAACATTAACGTATTAACTAACAAGGAACGGACAATGAACAATACATTTATTACACTATTTATTAATCTTTGTTAGTTAATAGAAATACAGTTGTTCATTGTTAGCTCATGTTAGTTCACAGTGCATTAACTAATGTTAACAAACAACTTGTGATTTTTAATAATGCATTAGTAAATGATGAAATTAACCTTAACAAAAATAACAAATGCTGTAGCATTGTTCATTCTTAGTTCAAATAATAAAAAACACAATTCAACTCTCAGAAAAGTCTTGTCTTATGCAATTTTCTTCACACAAGTAGTAAATGTATCTCGTTATAAGCATGCTTAGATATTTTCACTAAAAAAAACAAAACAAATTTACTAAAACTATTCATTATAGTGAAACAAACCCTTTTATTTTCCCCTCACGCACGCACACTTTCTCCACATCTAAGGCACGCTTCGTGATTAGCTGGCATGCATGAAAGGAAAAGCGATCATGCCAACAGCAGGCTGTGAGGATATGGGTGTGAGTAAGTGTGTGTAATTCTGAGGAATGAATTATGGGTGTGCGATTGCGACCCTTGCTGTATGGCTTCACATGTACATCTGACAATGCAAAGTGTGTTTACAAAGAGGACTAAGGTCACAGTGACTTTCTTTATCTATGTGCATGTTTGGAAAGATGGTTTTCAAATCAGAGTATGCATCTGCGTATGTACGTTCATGTGGGTTTGCATAGATTCCTAGTGAGATGGCGCTGACTCAGGCCTACCGGTTCCAGCTTGGCCTGTAATCACAACCTCCTGCATGACGAGTGCAGAATCAGAGCTAAACTGCAGCCCACGGGCCCCAAAGCTCCTATAAATCTCAATCCGCTCATGAGGGTGTGGTGGCCAGGGGCGTGGAGTAGTGGCTGAATGTCAAACATGATATGTTAACAGCTGTAGAGATAGTGTCGCCCTCTGGGCCAGTTGAACTGATTGGCATCTGACTAATTTGTGTCTCGCACATATATACGTATCTGCCTGCAGTGCATGTATTTTGACAGCTCTGGCTAACCAGGGGTTACGTATGTGAGCCACCCAAATTCAAAAATCATGCCAAAGACGCTTTAATCGTTAAACTAGATTTGCATTTCCTGAATGAAATACCAGTCCTTAAAAGACTGGAAAAGAATGCTGTTAAAATTTTTAAACAAGCAAATAAGATGTGACTAATAATTTATTGATGTTCATATTTTAATCTTAGATTTATTAAGAAGTAAGGTTGACAAAAAAAAACTTTTGGCTTTTCTGTGATGTTTTCTCTGATTTGCTAATGAATCATTTAGACTAATTCACTCAAATGAGTTGACTCAAAAGAACAATTAGCTCACAAATCAGACTCAAAAGAACAATTAGCTCATAAATCATTGTGGCTTGAAACTGTGTTTTACTCTACCAAGCTCAACAAAAGAGCAATATCTAGAAGATAAAATATTTTAGATCACAAAACAACACAAACAAAAACGGTCACTGAATTTAAAAGTTTATTTAATTAAATTTAAATTAAAAGTTTACATACACCTTGCAGAATCTGCAAGATGTTCATTATTTTACCAAAATAAGATGAATAAGGTATTTGACTTAAAAGACATTTACATATAGTCCACAAGAGAAAAGATAAAGAGAAAATAGTTGAATTTATAAAAATGACCCGTTCAAAAGTTTACATACACTTGATTCTTAATACTGTGTTGTTACCTGAATGATTCACAGCTGTTTTTTTGTTTGTTTACTGATAGTTCATGAGTCCTTTGTTTGTCCTGAGCATTTTTGTGTATTTGAACCCATTCCAGCAATGACTGTATGATTTTGAAAGACATCTTTTCACACTAAGGACAACTGAGGGACTCATATACAGCTATTACAGAAGGTTCAAACGCTCATTGACATTCCAGAGGGAAAAACAATGCATTTAGAGCCAGGGGTGTCAACTTTTGAACAGAATGGAGATGTTTACATTTTTCTTATTTTGCCTAAATATAATTTTTTTTTTATTTAGTACTGCCCTTCAGAAGCTACAGAAGATCCCCGGAAGACAAAATAAGTTAAATTTAGTGTGATTTTCAAATTCTTCATGCGTTGTGTTTCCTTCTGAAGCATTCTGTAAGCATTTGAACTTTCTGTAATAGTTGCACAGGAGTCCCTCAGTTGTTCTCAGTGTGAAAAGATGGATCTCAAAATCATACAGTCATTGCTGCAGCACAAAAATGTTGAAAAACCAAAGAATTTGTGGGACCTGAATGAATTTTCTGAACAACAGTGGGCAGTTTAAAGACAAACAAGGGACACATGAACAACTATCACAAAAAAAAAAAAAAACATTTTGAACAGGGTCATTTTTATAAATTCAACTATTTTTTTTCTCTTGTGGACTATATGTAAATGTATTTTATGTGAAATATTTTATTCAAGTCAGTACTAAATAAAAAATAACATGCATTTTGTAAGATCCCTCTTATTTTGCTAAAACAATTAACATTTTGCAGATTCTGAACTTTTGACTTCAACTGTATTCGATCAAATATTTTACATCATTTTTAAATAGTACAATTTAAATTCGATTTGAATATATTTTGAAACATAATTTATTCCTGTGATGGTGAAGCTGAGTTTTAAGCAGTCATTACTCCAGTTCTCAATGTCACATGATCCTTCAGAATTTTTCTATTATGTTGTTTCAATGCTCAAGAATGCTTTGTTTCAATGCTTTCTTATTATCATCATTTATTATTACTATTATATTATTATTATTATAAATGTTGAAAGCAGTTGTGATGCTTAGTTTTTTTCGGGATTCTATGATGAATAGAAAGTTCAAAAGAACAGAAATAACATTTGAAACATTTTGTAACTTTTGTAACATTAATTGCAATAAAATTGTAATTTAATAACATATCTTAATAAAAAAAAATACAGACCCCAAACTGTTGAAAAGTAATAATGTATATTCACAAAACTTCCATGACTTTTAAAGATTTATAAATGTTCATAATTTTTTAATTCCCTGACACTTACAAGTTTTCCATGACTATGAAAACATATAGCTGAAATGCTACAAAAAGTCTAAAAAGAGTCTGTAAGAATTATTACAAGCTGCAAGCATTATGACACTGAATATGTCACCGTTCAATCATTAAATGCTGGAACTCATCATGACTGTATGCTTTGGCTATGAGCTTCACCTCAGGTGTGGGTTTCTGACCCAAAAATGAATCCTGATTTCAAAAAAGGACACTTGCTTATTTAATTGAGAACACCCAAGACGTTTCCAATCAAGGCCTATTAAGTCCAATTATTTTAATCAAACTCTACCATGATTACCGAAGAGACCAGACTGAGTGACAACTGACATAGGCCTACTCCGCAATCAACTGCAACGTCCTGAGAGAGTTGGATGAGGCAAGACAAGATTCCTGCAGGCAGCCCCAGCAACCTAAGCCTCAGATCGTGCTCCCAATCAAGGCAGGAATTTATTAGGGCCTCCGCTGAGACGTATCGTTCCCTGACTCATCACTGGGGATTTGCGGAATTCCTGCATTATCTTCTCTATCTTTCATTTGTTTTTCCTTTCAACTGGATGGTTCAGCTATTTTATCTTTATTCAGTCCCTAGTGTATGAGTGTTGGACAATAGCATCCAACTTTTTCTTCCTAACACTTATACTCCTTTTTCTCTTCTGCAGACACACGTGTACGTCTCCTCGTCCCTGGCTCCCGAGGGCAGCTCTTTTTCTCTCTCATTACCCTGATCCCTCACAAGTCGACTTCACAAGACTCAACAAATTTTTACTTGTTTTACAACTGATTCCCCTAACGTGTAATTACATGGCTGTACTGCAACAAAAATAAACCTGTACCACTTAATCTCGAAATACAATGCAAAACATCATAAGTTCCACAGCCCTGTCAAACTTTTCTTGAAAATGTTACAATTATTAATTGCTTATAGATGTTGTTTGCAGCTTGCGTACATTAAATACGTCAACGGCATAAATGATGGTCCTTGAAATCAACAGGCGACTGCAGTTTTTCAAACATATGTGGAGGAAAAGACTATTTATTATGGACGAATATAATAAGTTTGTTCCCTGAAGACAAAAGTCTCCAATCATTGTGACTGGATCGGACACTTGAGCCCAGCACAATAACAATATTACCTCATGTCCATCTGTACACAACTAATCACTGAGTCTGACAGCACATCCCATGGCACTATGACACAATTGCACCTAAAAAAAAAAAAAAACTTTACGTTTTCTGAAGAAAAAGTCAAGGTATTGCTATGTGGTTGCTTAGATTTTCTTTGAGGTTCCTGGGCCAGAATAACCCAAGTGTAACATATTCTTAAAAAAAAAAAAAACTAAAATACGTAAAACAACAAAAACAAACACAAAAATGTACGAAAGACAAATTTAAAGGGTAAAGAAACAAAAGATAAATAAGCATACTTCTCATCAACAAACTGCATAATTTATGATAACATTTCTTTTGCAAAAATGGAATTTCCTATTTACTCTCCTTGTCATTCCAAAACTATGACTTTTTCCTTCTTTGGAATACGCATGGTTCCCACTCTAAGCCAAATGTCCAATTCCCTGACTCACTGACTAAAAAGCTGAAATTCCATGACCTATAATGAACAAATCCATCCATTTGTAAGATTTATTTACTTGTTCACAGACGTTTTTAGCACTAAACGCACAAATGCACTACTATTTATTTTTTTTTTAACAAATGTTTTGCCTTTACCCGTTATTGCACTATTTTTTTTATATTCTACAGAAATTAATGTTTATTTATGATTTCATAACCATAACCATAACCATAACCATAACCTAACCATAACGATGAAACAATACAACGAACAACACAATAACACAAAATATGGTATAGAAAATTTTAATTTTGATAAATGGAAATTTTAAGCAACAAACAAAAATCTTCCATGACCTGGACAAAATAAATATAAAATTCCCTGACTTTCAATGTCTGGAATAGACCTTTTAAAATTCCATGATATTCCAGAAATTCAATGACCCGTGGGAACCCTGAATACAAAAGAATGTATTAAAAAAAGTTCTAGTGTTCTTTTTTTAATCAATAAAAATGTGTTCAGCAGAAGAAAGGAGGTCATAAAGGAGGTTAATTAATTTTCTTTTTGGGTGAACTATCAATTTAAGCATTTGTTCAAATCCCAAATAATGAGAAACACTGAAAGTCCTTAAAGGAATAGTTCACTTCTAGAATAAAAATTTCCCCCATGTCATCCAAGATGTTCATGTCTTTCTTTCTTCAGTCAAAAAGAAATTAAGGTTTTTGAGGAAAACATTCCAGGATTTTTCTCTATACAATGGACTTCAATGGAAGCCAACAGGTTGAAGGGTCTATATTCCAGTTTTAATGCAGCTTCGTTTTAAGGGCTCGGGCCTCGGGTGAGTCGTGAGTCTTAAAAAATGGGTCAACAGAAGATTTATGGAAAATGTTTATATATCTGTAACAAAGTTCAGGACTCAGGAAAGAAGGAATCGGGAACCGGGAAACTTAACTTTAATAACTAAATAAACAAACAACAAAACGAAAGTAAACTGCAGCCACCTCACGGCTGTTTGTGCTCTGTTTTAGTGTTGAGCATGGTAGCCAATATCTGTTGATTTCTGGAACGCAATGGCTTCACTTATAGCTTAAACGAGATTTTGTTTAATTCCTCGCATACCCTCTCATTATAATAATTTTTCAGGAGTGACATCCGCATATAAATGGGGGATTCTCTCAAAATGACTGATTTAATTATATATGTATATATATATGCGTGTCTTCACATATTATGTAGTCACATTGGAAAGGCCATGTGTGGTTCGTTCAAAAAGGTAGGGTAGGATTAGGGCTTTAGATTTGGGAAAAATTTCATATTGTGATTATTGAGGTCAACATTGCGATATGCGATTGCGATTACGATTATAATAATGGTATTGGGGACACAAAATGGGGGTTCATGAATTATGAGCTTCTAGAACATTTGACCTCTTAACTGAAGTTCTTTTCACAAATTAAACCAGTATAAATAACTAAAAAATAAACAACACAGTTCTTTCTTAGTCTTATTAAGTGCAAACAATAAATGCAGCCATAATCAATGTAGGCTACTCTCTTAATATTCAAAGTGCCAATAGAGACAGACTTTTTCAAGCATGATACAGAGCTATAGACAACTACACAACCTATTATAGCTTACATGCTAATAACAGCCTAGATATGTCATGTAGCCTAATTTGCGCGCACTGGGGAGTGCTGAGCGTGCATTCTACAATATAAGACATTAACTTAAGACATTAATTTCCCCAATGGAAATTACGCCCCTGTGTATGGACATCATGTCTTTTGCCATGCAGTGCGAGTCTGTGATTTCTTTATTTCTAAACAAAGATTTATAATATGGCGTGAGGCTCACGAACACATCTGTAATTATGCTTTGGTTTGTTTTGATATAAATTTGTTGTATTGCCACGTGATGTAGCAACTTTAATTTTGCAAATCTTGCACAATACATGTCTCTGCTCAGTGTCAGTAATCTCAAATCCAAAATATCGTCATACAGAGGTAGAGTTTTTTTGCCTACCAGATCAGTCTCCTCGCCACTCAACTTGCTCAACACGCATGCACGCCACACGTACACTGCTTATACTGAGAGACTGCCAGATCTTTTTTATTTTGATTTATTTATTTAATCTTTTGTTTTGTTTGCAGTACAGAAAATAGGCAAACTGTTCTCAGAAAGCATGTGTTCTCAAGTGCACACAATTAGCCTAATATAAAATAATATAATCGCAACATTTTCCCATCATATAATCGCACAGGCTGACATCGCGATTGCGATACGATTAATCGTGCAGCACTAGGTAGGATGAAAAACTCCATCTCATTTTCTCCTCACACTTTAAAGTCGTCCAACATTGTTATTTTACCTTTTTTTGTAAAAGGGCGTTTGACTTTCTTTTTTACTTTTGAGCCAGTACAAGACGAGCATTTAAATGTATGTTTTTTTAGAAAATGACCGATAGTTTCGCTAGATAAGACCCCTATTCCTCGGCTGGGATCGTGTAGAGCCCTTTGAAGCTGCAATTTGGACCTTCAACCTGTTGATCCCCATTGAAGTCCACTATATTTTTTCCTCAAAAACCTTTATTTTTCTCAACTGAATAAATAAATACATTAACATCTTGGATTACGTGGTGGTGAGTAAATTATCAGGAAATTTTTAATCTGGAAGTGAACTAATCATTTAAGCCACGTTTTGATTTACTAAACTTGCATTTACACATAAACACTCTTCTAGAGTGTTTATGTAAAAAAATACTCTTTTGTTATTTATATTCTTTTACTTTGAAGCTAATGGTTTATTTGAAAGTAAATTACCTCAGTCTGAGTGAGAAGGGGTTTAGAGGGGGAAGTAATAGCAATGTCAGCTAAGGTGACAGGATAAGGAGTCCTGTAATACAAGTAGCAGCACAATTAGTCAAACATGAGGTGACATGACAGAGGATTGAGCTAAACACACAGCTTCAACGTGTTAGTCATCTGATATGAGGTTTTGAAAGTGAGAAAAATGAGAGCGTCATAGTAAGACGGTGTGAGAAATAGAAAGAGAGAGATGCCTCCTGCCGGTTCCTCAAGTTCATGTGCAATCTCATCTTTGAACGAAGCCCCGAAAATGCAACCACGACACTGCACAACCTCAAACATTTACATAAATCAAATGTTCACACACTTAAAGGCTCCCAGTAAGAAACATTATCATTTGAGTGCCTTTGCTAATGAGCACTTCTGCAAGGCTTTAAGAAAAGCTTCCTAGATGCAAAGCAGATGGAAAAACTTAGATTACATCTGAAGAAGTGATTACAAAAGAGAAAGAAGATTCAAACATGAGGGATGAATAACCTTTAGAAAACTATCTGTTCTTAATGTGCAGATTTCCAACACAAAGCAAATTTAGTCAGTCGTTTCTTCTCTCTAGTTTCAGAGTTGGCCTTAAATGGGAACAGAAGGGAGCTCTAACTAATGGAAGCTTTTGATTTTGCCCTTTGGGAATGTCTTTATGGAAAATGTAGCACACTGTATCTCACATCAGAGGTGAAGTGGTTCTGCATCGAGCCAGTGGTAAACTCTCAGCAGAAGATCTCAAAGAGTAGACAAGTCATGGGATCTTCAGACCAATGTTTGGAGTTAATGCAGAACGCTGCTTACACAGTGATATTTAGTGCACTAATCTGTATTTATATGATCCATTAGTGCCTTGAGGAAATACCAAAGTAAATGCCTGTTTTCTACTCCAACATTATTCATCTGAAGCATTTCTACTCTGAACAAGCACCCACCTCTTCATCAACAGTCATCATAAGAGAAATATCTGGCATTTGCAAATGCTAAGCTTAAAATCAAGAGATCCATGTAACCATATCCTTTGGAAATCAGCCCAGCTTCCTGAACGATATGCTTAAGCAAGTCAGTGGTTTTCCCTGCAAATCTAAAGCATTATCTGTCCAGTCTCATCCTGCAGTTCCACCATTAACAATGGCACTTTTCATAGATTAAACTGTGATTTTGCCCTGTCCCACCATTTTTTTTTCATTTCATATTTTTATATAACTAAACAAAACACAAAACAAAACAAAACAAAACAAAACTTAGACATCTACTTAGTACCTATACATGTCCAAAACAAGGAAACACAACTTATAAAATTAATGTTTAGTTTGACTTGCATGACACTGAACATGTTACGATGGCTAAGCTTTTTTACAGTTGCAAGTTTACATATCGCTAATCTGACTTTTTTCTCAGAATTGTGAGACATTAACTTGCAAATAATAAAGTCAGGATTATGAGATATAAACTTGTAATTCTGAGAAATAAAGTGTTAATTGTGAGATATAAACAGGCAATTCTGACTTTTTTCTCAGAACTGCATTTGTATCTGGCAATTCTGACTGTTTTCTTGCAAGTTCGAGTTTATATCTCGCAATTGTTTTTTTCTCGAAATTGAGACGTAAACTCGCGATTGTGAGATATTTTCTCAGAATTTTCTCAGTTTATATCTCACAATTGTGACTTTTTCCCCAGAATTGTCTGTTCATATCTTGCAATTCTAACCTTTTTTCTCAGAATTGTGAGATATAAACTTGCAACTGCGAATAATAAAGTCAGAATTATGAGATATAAACTCACAGTCCTGAAGTCATAATTGCAAGATATAAAAAGAAAATTCAGATTTTTTTTCTCAGAAATGAGTAATATAAACTAGCAGCTGCGAGTTATAAAGTCACATTTCTGAGAAATAAAATCAAGTGCAAGATATAAACTCACAATTCAGACTTTTTTCTCAGAACTGCGTTTATATCTCGCAATTCTTTTTTTCTCAGAATTGAGACAAACTTGCAAATTGTGAGTATTAAAGTCCAGTTCTGAAGGGAAAAAAGACTGAGAATTGCGAGTTTATATCTTGCAGTTGTGACTTTTTTCCTCAGAATTGTGTTTATATTTTGCAATTCTGAACAGAATTGTGAGATATAAACTTGCAATTGCGAATAATAAAATCAGAATTACGAGATATAAACTCACTGAGAAATTAAGTCAGAATTGCAAGACATAAACAGGAAATTCTGACTTTTTTCCTCAGAATTGCGTAATATAAATTCGCAATTGCTAGTTAGAAAGTCACAGTTGTGAGAAATAAAGTCACAATTGCAAGATGTGAACAATTCTGACTTTTTTCCTCAGAACTGTCTGTTTATATCTTGCAATTCTGTCACAATTGTGAGAAATAAAAGTCACAATTGCAAGATGTGAACAATTCTGACTTTTTTTCTCAGAACTGCGTTTGTATCTGGCAATTCAGACTTTTTTCTCTCAATTGTGAGTTTATATCTCACAATTCTGACTTTTTTTCTAGCAACTGAGTTTAAATCACGCAATTCTAACTTTTTTTCTCAGAATGGCATGATACAAGCTGGCAACTCTGACTTTTTTTTCTCAGAACTGCATCTGTATCTTGCAATTCTAATTTTTTTCCCTCAGAATTTCGATCATATATCTCGCAATTATTTTTTTCTCTGAATTGCCTGACTAAATTTCTCTGAATTGCAGGTTTATATCTCACAATTCTGACTTTATTACTTGCAAGTACGAGATTCTGAGAAAAAAAATGTGAAACTGCAAGTTTGTACGCTTTTTAAATTTTTTTATTCAGTGGCGGAAACAGGCTTCCATACTAAGCACTGGCTATTTAAATATACATATTCATAAGAACTTTCAGGACTGATCCTATCTGAGAAAGAGCCAAGTTATCTTGCACTCTCAATGGTCTAAACCTCTCGCCATTTCGCTGGGAACACAATGTAGCGCTCACTATCACACATCAATACAAAAGTACTCCAGTCTGTGAATGATGTTCTGTTTTAAAAATAGTACATTTGGCACAGAAAATCTATTATGTTTGATGTATGTGTACTTCAGTCCCAGTACAACAGTTCAAAGGTTTAAAGAGGCGGAGTGCGTCCCAAGTGCTTTTTTTCATAAGGACCATCCTTATTACAAGCTGCTCATAATTAAGTGTCCATAAAAGAGGTAAAGACTTCTGCAATGATCAAAAAAATAATACAGGCAATGAAAGCAATGCATGAAAGACACTCACCTACAGGGTCAACAAGGCGATCATCCATCCAAGAATATGAGGGGGAAAGACAGGGGCAAAAATGGAGAGAGAGAGAAAGAAAAAGAAATATTAAAAACATGTAATAACAGTGTCACATGTTATGGATTCTGTAAAGCAACACATGTTCTTCGTAGGTGTGGGCGATATATTGTTAAACACGATTAACCGGTAGAAATTTGTAAACCAGTAGAGATTTTGGACTATAGACTCTATCACGGTTACACACTCATGTGACATTCCTGTGCTATGTGGTAACAAAAATGTATAATTTGCACACATTTTTAGGAATTGCAGTTTAAAAACAAGTGATTTCAAGCTGCTAAAACGCAATCAGCTGCAAAAGAGAACTGTCTGAGGGTTATTTTTGCCGCTTTGCAGGCCTTGAATTTAGGTGTGAAAAGCAAACAGCTGACAAAAAACAGTAACAGTATATTGGATCCATGCAGCTCTTAAAGTTCTTAAAGTCTTAAATTCTTCGCTAGGATAGTTTATGAAAAACTAGGGGTATTTTATTATTTATTTATTTTTTAGAAGAACTTATTTGTCCCCTGCCTACTATTTCTTCCTTAAAAACATTCTATATATATATATATAAAATATATAAAGATAAATGTTCTTAAAAAGAGTAAAACATGTCACTACCATCACACATCAACCACACCTTGACTGAAATATCACTCTTGCTCTTCCACAACTATTACAGATCCATAAGGTGGAAGTATCTCTCTCATTTTTCTTTCGGTCCACTGCAGTCAAAAGATGGCACAGCACAAAAGGGTCTTTGATTTTGCTTTGGTCTAATAAAGGCAGAGAGCATGACCCAGCACCACCTGCCTCGTAAAATCAGTCACATGATATCAGTTATATGATCCCAGCGTCTGGTCCGTGCAGGTCAATACTTACAGCTCGGCGGCGAACTGACAGATTTGGAGAGCATAAGGGTGACATAATCATAACAGTCACGCGAGCAATCTTTTACACACACTAACAAAACACATTCAGCCGTACACGCACATGTGTGCATGCTCGCAGGAAACTCAAACGCTCCCTTTCTTATTTGGTTTGGAGAAGAAAGACCTTGCCGGAAATGATTACTGTAATATCTAACTCAATCTTTTGTGGGTATTCGCTTTTGATTGCCTTTAAGGATTTTTTCAGCACATTTTCATTTGAAGCACACCAATTCGGTACTTACTGACTGCCGCTCGCTATTACTATTTATAAGAAATCTCCCTCTCTCGCGCACTGTCTCTCGCAAACTGCTTCCACAGAGCTACACTAAATTGCTTACAGATTGGCTCCAAGTTTCTATGCCAAGTTTGGATGGCGTAGATCTGGCTCCACGTTCGCTATAGGAAAGCGGAGGCTTTGTTCTGCTGCCTCTGCACACGCCAGGTCTTGCCGAAAGAAAAACAACTAAAGCGCTTCATTTAATTTAATAGAAAAGAGACCTACGAGTTCATAAGCCAGGGACAGAGGACAGATACTATGCCGTCAAACATAGAGATGAGCTATAGAGAGCAACCAGCCAATCACTTTCTGCTAGCTTAAAAAGCACCTTTGAAAACTCCAAATAGTGTGCAGAGCAAGAAATTATTTGCAGTGCAAAAACCTGATCTTCATTTCGCTGTGCCATTTTTAAAATTATGTAAACTTTTGGTATAGTAAAACATAACGATTATGTTAAATTTAACGGGATATTTCACCCAAAAATATACATTTTGTCATACTTACCCTCTTGTCATTCCAAACCTGTATGAGTTTCTTGCTTATGTTGAATATAAAAGATATTTTGAAGAATGCTGGTAATCAAACAGTTAAAGGTCCCCACTGACTTTGTATTTCTTTCCTTACTATGGAAGTCAATGGGGACCAACAACTGTTGGGTTCTTCAAAATATCTTCTTTTGTCTTCAACATGAGAATGAAACTTATACAGGTTTGGAACGACATGAGGGTGGATAAATGATGATAAAATTGTAATTTTTGGGTGCGCTATTACAAATACATAAGCGTACATTACTATACAGTGAAAATTATATTTGTGAAAATAACAGAGCACATGTAAAATAAGCAATACATACTATTCAAGATTGAAGTATTTTAGTCAAGTTCCAATATTGTTTTATTTACTGTGAATTTCTCTCAAAACAGCTGTCAGGTTTGCACTGTAAATTTTTTTAGGACTGTAAATTTAGTATATCAATGTTTATGCGTGTTGTCAGTTATCTGACCAATCTTCCTGGAGAAAGACAGGCTCAGACAAAGCACTATTTCCTGCAAGAAATTTCAACAGTGCTTTTAGAAACACGTAGGCTAGTTCTCCTGAAATATATCCCAAACCATACCTTGATTAGTCCTGTTTCCTCCCACAGAGGGCATAAGTTTGACTGCAGCTCCTTTTGATGACTGCTCTACATGAAGGCCACATAAAACTCACTCTCCACTGCACATTCGAAATAAAAGCAATGGTTTACTCAAACAAACCAAACAGCCACTGCTAAGCCCTCTAATTTCCGTATGAAAGCCCTCCTTCCTCTCAGAGTCAGACCAGAAAGCACCAGTGGAGCTCGCAGCATGCTGCAATTACAACTCCTGTTGTTTTAAGGCAGCCGTAGCTTTAGGCCATCGGCTTTTATTTACTGACATGCTTTGGTTGTTACTAGGAGGCACTTCATTTACCCAAACAGTGTTACCACTCACTTCTATTTTCACTGAGACTGCCTAAAAAGACCAACACTGCAGTCGTACAAATGATTGTACACTTCACAGCACAGGATAGATGTGGTTCATCGAACATCAAACCGTTTGCAAGAAAATAAACTTGCAAAAAAATCCACATAAAAACCACGTACAATGCAGTGTTTTGTGTAGCTAAATTATTTAAACCAGTTTGACACTTTCAGTATCACTTCAAGAACGAAGAGCTCACTCATAAAAAATTGAATTATGCTTGTCTCCTAAACTAATAAAAAAGGCCAGATTCAAGCTTGTGTGCATTCAAAACTTGCAACTGATGGTAAGTCTAACATAATTTGCTCTCACTTGTAACATTTATCTGCAAGCATGAGCAAGATTCATATTAGACAGGAAAATTCCAGCAAATGACAACATACATTTTTGTCTGTTCCTTAAACAAATCTACTGAATGAGCAGAACAAAACAGAGCAAAACAAAACAGCAAAGCAAAAGAGAGGAAACAAAACAAAACAAATAACAAAACAGCAAAGAGCAAAGCAAAACAGAGCATAACAAATAATGTTGAGCAAAGCAAAACAAAGCAAAAGAGCAAAGCAAAAGAAAGCAATTAAAAAAAAAACAGCAAAGCAAAAAGAGTAAAGCAAAACAAAACAGCAAAAAACCAACAACAAAACAGCAAAGCAAAAAAAGAGCAATGCAAGACAAAACAAAACAAGAAACAAACCAAAGACAAGCAAAGGAACACAGACCAAAACACAAAAACAGAGCAAAGCAATAAAAAACAAACAAAGCAAAACAGAGCAAAGCTAAACAAAAACAAAACAGCAAAGTAAAAGAGAGCAAATCAAAAGAAAGCAAAACAAAATTGAGAAAAGCGAAACAGCAAAGCAAAAAAGGAAAACAAAACAAAAAAACAGCAAAGCATAAGAGAGGAAACAAAAGAAAACAAATAACAAAACAGCAAGAGAGCAAGCAAAACAAAGCATAACAAACAATGTTGAGCAAAGCAAAAAAAAACAAAAAACAAAAGAGCAAAGCAAAAGTAAGCAAATAAAAAAACAGCAAAGCAAAAAGAGTAAAGCAAAACAAAACAGCAAAAAAACAACAACAAAAGAGCAATGCAAAACAAAACAAAACAAAACAAAACAAAACAAAAAACAAACCAAAGGCAAGCAAAGGAACACAGACCAAAACACAAAAACAGAGCAAAGCTAAACAAAAACAAAACAGCAAAGCAAAAGAAAGCAAACCAAAAGAAAGCAAAACAAAATTGAGAAAAGTGAAACAGCAAAGCGAAAAAAGGAAAACAAAACAGCAAAGCAAAACAGATCAAAACAAAAGAGACTGTCCTCAAAGAAAATACGACCCAGTTGTACGTTTTTGAATCGACCAAATACGACCCATGTTTACGTTTTAAAGTTAAGCGCCCTCTAGCGGTCGTAAAAATAATGACAGTGTCGCGTTGGATCTGACGTCATGGAATGACGTATGAGTTTTTATACCGATTTCACGGTAATTTAAACGTTTTACTAGGTGTAATTCGTATAAATGACCACACCTAACCACACCCTAAACCTACCCCTTACAGAAATAGTGCAAAATCATGATTTCTAGTGCATATTCCAAAAAAAAAACATACAATGAAAACATATGCGTTCTCTGGTATCGAACCTGTGTTCATATAATTATACCACATCGCAGTGCAACGCGCTACTAATTTACCTACACATAATGCTAAGGTTGAATTAGATACCTGTTACTGATAAGGGAGCAAATGTTGCATACGCTCTATACAGACGTATTTGATGTTGAATACACTCTATAGAGACGTATTTGAGGATTTGTGAAAGCGACTTACGTCGGTCGTATAAATTGGAGGACATGTTGAAACAAAACAGTTAAGCAAAAGAGAGCAAATCAAAACAGCAAAAGAAAACAGACCAAACAAAACAAAAAAGAGAGCAAAGCAAAACAAAACAAAAAACAGCAAAACAGAGCAAAGCAAAACGAAACAATCAAAACTAAACAAAGCAGAGCAAAGCAAAGCAAAACAAAATGAAACAAAACAAAAAATAACTAAACAAAACAAAACAGCAAAGCAAGAAAGCAAATCAAAACAAAGCAAAGGAAAACAGACCAAAACAATAAAACAGCAAAGCAAAAGAGAGCAAAGCAAAACAAAACAGCAAAGCAAAAGAGAGGAAACAAAACAAAGCAAAACAAATATCAAAACAGCAAGAGAGCAAAGCAAAACAAAACAGCAAAGCAAAAGAGAGGAAACAAAACAAAACAAATAACAAAAAACAAAACAGCAAAGCAAAAAGGGTAAAGCAAAGCAAAACAAAACAGCAAAGCAAAAAAGAGCAATGGAAAACAAAGCAAAATAAAGCAAAGCAAAACAGAACAAAACAAAACAGCAAAGCTAAACAAAAAACAAAACAGCAAAGCAAAAGAAGACAAAACAGCAAAGCAAAAGAGAGCAAAAAAAAAATGAGAAATGCGAAACAGCAAAGCAAAAAAAAGCAAAACAGAACAAAAAACAGAGCAGAGCAAATCAAAACAAAAAACAAAAGAAAAACAGAGTAAAGCAAAACAAAACAGCAAAGCAAAAGAGAGCAACACAAAACAAAAAACAGCAAAACAAAACAGAGCAAAGCAAAATGAAACAAAACAAAACAAAACAAAAAAACAGCAAATCAAAATGAAACAAAACAAACAAAAAAAAAAAACAGTAAAGCAAAGCAAAACAAAATGAAACAAAACAGAGTAAAGGAAAACAGGCCAAAACAAAAAAACAGAGCAAAGCAAAAAACAAAAAAGACCAAAGCAAAACAAAAAAAGCAAAGCAAAAGAGTACATAACACAAAAAAAAAAAAAAAAAGCAGAGCAAACAACAACAACAAAAAAATGTAATCACGGCATTATGCGTTATTTAATAAACAACATCTACACACTGCATTTGCATAAATTTAAACACATCGCTGATGCATAGTTAATTTGCATAAAGTGAATGCATTCCTGCACGAGCTCACAACGCCTTTCTAATGTTGCCGTAAATCACCAACTCTCACTGAAAACAAACTACTCCAGTTTACTTTGTTGCTGCAAGTTGCTGTCAGTGTGAACGCCCAGTCAAACTGCACAGCTGTGTGAAATCATATCTAAGAGTTGACACATTTAAAAATGCGTAAAGCGTGAGTAAAGATACAATGCTCTTTTAACGTAAACCCATATGGTGAGACAAAATCTAAGAACAGAATAACTGCGCTGAGGGTCGGACATGATGCAGCAGCGCAGATGGAGGCTCGCAAACCATTCAGCGAGGTTCAGATAAAGGATAGACATACCTTCAGCACACGTCAAGCATTAAAACAAGCAAACAATGACTAGACCTGTCTGTATCAGTAGGGATGTTAATCACAAATTTCACGCTAACTAACTTTAACAGCCTGGGAATGTTCTAGAGAGATTCACTTTAAAAGAGAAAACAGCGACTGGCGTTATGGTGGTTTGAGGAAGGCTGTTACAAGCTGTAAATTCAATCAACAAAAACTAAACTTAGTCCTCTTGATAAAGCACAATCTGAGTCCGAAAAAAAAGTTTTATCTAATTTATTCGCTTTGTTTAACACCAAGCTCCATTAGGAGGCAAAAAGGTAAAATGGAGGGCAGATCAGGGACAGTTGAGATCATTGCAGGAAAAAAGGCTTTCCTGCCATAGATAAAAAACAGAGGTGCTTCTCCGGGGGACTCCAGCATCTCACAGGGTTACATCGAGTCAGACCGCAGCCCTTAGAGGAGATTAATTGTTTGAATTATGACTGGCTTTTCAGAGGACGACACCATTGTCTGACAAGGAGGTCAAAAGGTCTGACAATAAGTACAGCGTGTCAGACTGGAATGCACGTGTGTGCATCCGTCTACATGTGTGTGCAGCCTTGCCCCGGGACAGTTTGCTGTCATGTAAGCTCGTCTAGCTCGACAGAGACCCTCCTCACTCCCTTGTCTGCTCTGACAGAGGTTCATTATATCCCTTCTGGCTCTTATCACCTCATCAGGACAGAGAAGAAAGGATCAGAGAGGGGGTTTGGATATAAAAGGATGCCCTTTCTCTGCGCAGCACTGAAAACATGCCAGGGATTCCAGCACACTGGCTCCATTATCAGGCCTGAGCAGGATGTCAGTGCGGGTAATGTAAACCTATCCTCTAATCAAGCAGACATCATAAACACCCAGCAACACCTCCTGCCAATGGGGACAGGTGAACGCTAAGTATGTGTCTTTGCAGGAGACATCAGAAAGGTGCGCGATAAAAAACAGAGTGCAGAGTGCAGAAATCATAATTATGGATTATTTTTGTTCAGATAACTATTATTAATTTTGATTAATAGAAGGTCTATTGAAATACTGCATTATTTTGTGTGGGGGAATATACACTACCAGTCAAAAGTTTTTGAAAAGTAAGATTTTTAATGTTTTTTTTTTTTAAGAAGTCTCTTCTGCTCACTAAGTCTGCATTTATTTGATTTGAAGTACAGCAAAATGTTAACTCTAATATTATAAATTTATGCTAAAAAAGTATGTTGAAAACAGCGATTTTTTTCAGTAGATTTTTTTTCAGGTTTATTTGATGAATAGAAAGTTGAGAAGAACAGCATTCATCTAATACATAAATAATTTCTAACATTATAAATGTCTTTATCGTCACTTTTGATTAATTTAAATCATCCTTGCTAAATAAAAGTATTAATTTCTATATTTTATTTCCCCCCAAAAACAATTATACTGTCTCCAAGCTTTTGAATGGTATAGTGTATAATGTTTCGTCTTTGGATCTTTCTATTCATCAAATAATCCTGAAAAAAAAACTCAATTGTTTTAAATTATAAATAATAATAAAAGCTTCTTGAACAGCAAATTAGAATGATTTCTGAAATTTAGATTTGATCACAGGAATAAATTACATTTTAAAATATAAACAAATAGAAAGGAGTTGTTTTAAATAGTGAAAAATATTTGACAATATTACTGCTTTATCTGTATAAATGCTGACTTGGTAAGCAGAAGAGAAAAACATAAAAAAAATTACTGTTCAAAAACTTTTGACTGGTTGTTTAGATACACACAAAAAAAAAACTACTTCACAGCTGTTTTTAATATATATATATATATATATATATATATATATATATACACACACACACATATTTAAAGATTATATACTTTAAGCAGCACAAAATAGATAAACTGCTTTATAGCAATTTGGGCTTAGTATGATTTTTTCTTTCTTTTTTTTAAAGAAATTAATAATTAATAAACAAGGATGCATTAAATTGATCAAAAGTGACACTGAAACAATTTATAATGTTGCAAAAAATTCTATTTCAAATAAATGCAGTTATTTTGAACTTTCAATTTTATCAAAGAATCATAAAAAAATCAGTTTCAACAGAAATATTAAGCAACACACATTTTCAACATTGAGAATAATAAGAAATGTTTCAAGAGCACCAAATCAGCATATTAAAATGATTTCTGAATAATTATGTGACACTGAAGACTTGAGCAATGGCTGCTGAAAGTTTATCTTCACCATCACAGGAATAAATTGCCCTTTACGTATGATAAAAAAGAAAACAGGACTTACAAATTTTAATAAAATTGCTGTTTTACTATATTTTTGATCAAACAAATGCAGCCTTGGTGAGCATAAAAGGTTTCAGTAAAGTACACTGGTTAACATGAACTAAGAATGACAATACTTCTATAGAATTTATTCATCTTGGTTAATTTCAACATTTACTAATGCATTATTAAAATATAGTTGTGTTTGTTAACCTTAGTTAATGCACTGTGAACTACCAAACAATGAGCGACTGTATTTTTTATTAACTAACATTACCAAAAATTAACAAATAGTGTAATAAATGTTCACTCAGAGTTCATTGTTCACTCAGATGACATTGATAAATGATAATAATGTTACCAAGATTTCTTTCTAAAACACTGAAAAATGTTACAGATGCCAAACTTTCGAATTGTAGTGTAACAATGGCAGTTATAAATGTAATCTTAATTATTTATTTATTAAATATGCAGCTTTAACACACACACACACACACACACACACACACACAGAGCAGTTGTATAACTTCAGAAGATTACACAGAAAATGAGTCATACAAACTGCTTTTATGCCATGCTTTTTTTTCTCATTTTTGGAGCTTTGCAGTATAAATCAACATCTACTTTTTCTTAAGAAAAAAAGCAGGTTTGACGTTCTGCTTAACATCATCTATTGTGTTTCATGAAAAAAATGAAAAGGATTGGAACAAATTATGAAAAATGCCTTTTTAGGTGATCTACTTGTTTGAGTTGATGAATGATGCAGAGATGTGTTGTTGTACTGTTTAACAAAGTCACAGGGCAGTGTGCTTTTAGTTCATGCAGTTACAAAACTTGGATAAGACACACGTGAACTTTTTTAGCCAGAATCTTTAACTGAATCTTTTGAAGTGAAATGGATTTAAACAACTATACTTTTTAGTCTACAAATATTTCTGGTAACAAAAATTATTGCGTTTATGAATGAGGCTCACAATGCCAATAAAATAACTTGAAGCGATAAAAAAAACGTACATTTACAATAGTAAAGTTCATGGGTTTTCCAAAACTTTTGACATGGCATTAATATCCTAGACTTTCCCAAGACTTCCTTTAAATTCCATGACTTTTCCAGGCCTGGATATCACAATTTTAACATTCCCTGTTATTTCCAGGTCTCTCAGGACCGTGGGAACCCTGTTATGTGTGTGAACGGGAAGACTTTGAAGTCTGTAACGTTCACTCTGTGTCACACTGAGTCCTTCTTTAGATTTTTCATGTGCTTCTGTGTGTGTGTGTGTGTGTGTGTGTGTGTGTGTGTGTGCCCATATGCCTGTGTAAGACAATCTCTGATCATCATCCCTGCTAATCACAACAAATGTCAAACGGTGGCGGGAAAGCAAAGGTTCGTAGCCAGTTCGTAGCCACCTCAGCAGGTTACTAAGTTCTGTCCCTATGAAGTTCGACACTGTGGTCACACAGGTCAAGAGGTCGTAAGAGGTCAAGAGGCGGGTCACCCACTGGCCTCATCAAATAACGTCCAACCTGTTTCACCATGCTTCCATTGTTGACGACACAAAACGTATCAATCTGCAAATGTAAAAACATATGCCACAAGCCATGCTTCTAGCTCTGATTTATCCATTTATTTAGCTGGTATACACATAATTTGCAGTCACAAATTATATGCAGATTTCCTAATTGAAAAGTCCTGTCATATTTGTTTATTAAATACTCTTGATTTATTTGATCACGCTTTCAGCTTTCAATAAAAGTGTAATATCAGCTATCCGCTCCATTAAATACATTTTGCCATGCTTAAATCCATGGGGTTTCGATGACCCCGTAATATGATATTATCCTGCGCTCAAAGATGATGCAAATATCTCTAGTCAATAATCTCTAGAACTGCTCTGAGAGTCACTCAATAAGCATTTTACCTTTTCTTTTGAGAGAAACTATCATCATATCATATACAAACAGAAATATAAAGGTCTTCACAGCAGCCCATTAAAATAAAAGTTTGAAGAAACTGACAGAAATATAATACTTAATACAAAGATACTTACCAAAATTCATTTACCAGAAAAGAAAATACTTTTTTTTTTCTGAAAAATAAATAAATACATAAAATTATATATATATATATATTTATACATATAATAATATATATACATAAATATATTTATTTATTTATTTATTTTTTCTTTTATAAAATCAATTATTTAGAAATGATTTTGATAATTAAAATTTGGTAAAAATTTGAATTTGAGAAAAAAAGTACTTAAAAATTATACTTAAACTATTAAATGTGTAAATTTCATGATTTCAATTAATTAGACATGCTGTTTGATAAATACAATTTAATTTAGCAATTAAAACTACATAAAAAATTATAAACGCAAAAAAAAGGAAATAAATAAAATTGAATTTGGTAAAAAATAAAACTGATTTCATGGTTTATTGTTACTACATAAAACTGACTTGACACTAAAGCAAAATATTAAATATATTCTGAAAAACATTTTTTTGTTGTTGTTGTTGTCAGTCACCAAGAAATAAATCTTACTGTTATTAGTTCTAATAATAAAATAAAATGATTAACATTAACCTCATGATTTTCATTTGGATATAATGAACTAGTAATAGTAAATGTCATAAACGTGAACAAAAAAAAAAGAAAAGTTGATAATATTTTGAGCCATAAAAGGACTAAAAACGCATTTTATAAATACTTTTTTCTCTCTCAAATTCCCAAGCATTCCCTTGTAAACCCAACAAAAAACTGTATGTAGATCCACATAATTCCTGCTTTGACTTAAACATCATCAAACAGCACTTAACTGTTAGGAACCTTGGCTGAAGCAGAGTTAAAGTGGAGTTAAAAAAAAAACGGTATGAAAAGCTGTGTATCACATGTTTGAGCCTCCATATGTACTTTTATGCATGTAAGTTAAACTCTTGTAACATTTTATGGCAAATGCCATAACAAAATGGCATGATTCATTGCTTCAAAAAAAGAAAAACAAATGCTTGCGACACACTATAAACACAGTTTAGAAGAGCGAGGCTTACAAGAAACTCAAACCTAACCCTAACTCAGCAGGGTAAACATAGCTACTTAACCTCCAATGCCAATTTTCAAAATAAAACCACTAGTTGACCAGCGCTTTGTCAAAGGATTTTCTCTGATTGGAGAGACTCATAGGAAGCTACTGAGGTGAACCACAACTGTGATTGGAGCAACCGTCTCGCTCTACTGAACCAAAGACCACATAGTTTGAGCAATGGTTCGAGGACATGCATGGATTAGATGAACTGACCCATCATCATCATCATGTTATGCCACATCAATATGGCCACCAATGATGGTCTGAGGCCCCACAGAGTGATTAAAAAGAAGACATTCCTCCACTGCTTCCTTTTGCTCTTTCTTTATTACTTTCTCTCCTCATTATAACTTGCAAAAAGTCCCAACATCACTTGGCTTTCTAACTCACTAGCGTGTTTTCTTTCGAAGGGGGGATGAAACGTTGCGCCGGGGACATTAATCACAAGCACACGGGGGTCAGGAGCAGTTCACGGATCAGTGCAAAAAGCGAGTGACTGGAAGAACAAGAGACTCCAAGATGCAGTTTCCACAGAGGGAGGCTGTGCTGCTCAAGTGCTGTCAAATGGGGCTTTACCCCAAAATCCTGCCCCAGTCTACACCAAACCCATGACCCAGGTGGGACAAATAGCGAACGAAAGGTTCCACAGGAAACCAATCCCTCTCTTGGGACAGTCTGCAGGAAGTGAGCTTGGGAAAGTGTAAAGGACAGGTCTGCAAGTTCTCCTACTTTCAGTACTTTCATTCCATTCTTTGCAGTCTCAAGCTTGGCTTTGTCAGTACTGATAAGGGACGTGCTAAACTAGCCATTTCCAAAATTATCAAGTTCATGGGTCGCCTAAACAACTTGACGACTTCATCTTAGATGTTCTTGTGTTGAAAAAACAGAACAACAAACTCTCTAAATGCAAGTTTCACTGTATTTAAAGGGATAGTTCACCCAAAAATAAACACATTTTGTCAATAATTACTCACCCTCATGTCGTTCCAAACCTGTAAGACCTTTGTTCATCTTTGGAACACAAATTATGATATTTTTGATTAAATCTGAAAGCTTTCTGACCCTACAGCAATGCAACACAGAAATTGCTAAAATAGTCCATGTGACATCTATGGTTCAAGCTTAATGTTATGAAGCTACGAGAATACTTTTTGTGCACAAATAAAACAAAAATAACAACTTTATTCAACAATTTCTTGTCTTCTGTGTCTGTCTTAGACTTAGATGTCATGGTACTCTCATGACTGCCCATCAAAGACTGACACAGAAGTCATTATTTCTGTTTTATTTGTGCACAAAAGTTAAAAAGCTCTCAGATTTCATCAAAAATATCTTAATTTGTGTTCCCAAAAAAAAACACAGGACATAAGGGTAAGTAATTAATGACAGTATTTTCATTTTTACGTGAACTATCCATCCAATTTATGAAAAGGATTCAATTTATTGTAAACCACCATGAGAAGCCACAGCTTGGATTCCCAGTTAATTTTAACAAATGCAGTTTTTGTGCGTAAGCAGCACCTATATACTGACATTATTGTGTGAGTCCCCTGCCACAAAATCAAGCGTGAGTGAAATCTGGCTAATGTGATGAACTCTAAAGAGCATGGAGACCTTTCACTCCTGCCTACTTTTACACACTCACACATGTACACATGCACAAACACATACTCAGATACGCAGAGCCAAGCGGCTTTAAATTGGGGCCATGGCGTAAAAACGTTCCGAGGGAATTCTCAGCAGACTCTGATAAATGGTCGTGATAAATGAGCAGTTCTCTCCAAACACACACAGACACAGCCATATGGCCTCGACTCAGTCTGGACTGTATTACCTTAAAATGGACTATGTGTCACAAAAATAATCGACTTTTTCAAAGAGCTGATGACTATCTAAAAGCGTGCACGGCGTTTGAGCAATTGTGCTTGTTACGACCTCCTTTATGGTGAAAGTTCTCTATAGAGGTTTTTGTTACGATTTGGCATAGTTATCAAACATTTAGCCATGTCAATTATCCCAACAATGACAGAACCACATGCTTTGCTTTGATTCCTGTATGACTTTCCAATGTTACTCTGGGCGGACAGACAAGCTGTATTAAATAACGCCAACTGAACCTGAAAAAGACCAAAGCGTGATACTCTTATGAGCGCAGCCCAATTACTTCACTCCTACATGATTTAGAATGGATTTGGATTGTCACTTTTCATCCTTTATTAGGCAATGTACAAGCAGGACAGGAAAATTGTCTTTAAATAAAGAACATTTTACTTTATCAAGAACTATACACATCCATTTAAGGAATATTTCAGCTGAAAATTAAATTTTCTGAATTATTTACTAATCCTCATGATGTTCCAAAACTTTACGACTTAGTTTCTTCTGAGGGACACAAAAGGAGTGTTTTGAAAAGTTGGTAATTCTTTTTCACGCTATTAAAGGTTCACTTCCAGAATAAACATGTCTTGATAATTTACCCACTCCTATGTGATTCAAATTGTTCATGCCTTTCTGTCCTTAAGAAATTAAGGTTTTTGAGGAAATCATTCCAGGATATTTCTCCATGTAGTGGACTTCAATGGGGATCAGAGTGTTGAAGTTCCAAATTGCAGTTTCAATACAGCTTCAATGCAAGACAAGCATTTGTGGTTAAAAAGTATTTAAATTTTTTAAAAGAAAATTAAGGATCGTTTTGCTACATAAGACCCTTATTCCTCGGCTGGGGTCGCATAGGGCCCTTTGAAGCTGCAGTGAAACTGCAATTTGGACCTTCAACCCATTGGCCACCATTGAAGTCCACTGTATGGAGAAAAATCCTGCACTGTTTTCCTCAAAAACCTTCATTTCTTTGTGACTGAAAACAGAAAGACATGAACATTTCAGATCACGTGGGGGTGAGTAAATGATCAGGAAACTTTTATTCTGGAAGTGAACAACTTCTTTAAGCCTCAAAAAGAATGCAAAAGTATGTTCGTTTTCTTAAGCGTTCATTCTTTAGAATCTGATTTCAATGAATCAGCAGACCAGGGTTGCATTCCGAATTCCGACATGGTTTCAGACTGACATGAGGATGAATAAACAATCAGAAACTGTTATTTATGGGTAACTGTGATGAGGTGGAGAATGCGGGCAGGGCGGAGCCTAGACAGCGCAGCGGGGGAACACCTGATGACATCATCCCCTCTCACTCGCAAAAAAAGGTTGGAAAATCCCAGACTGGGGACGGAGAAATGATAGAGATGGCCTCCCAGCCACAAAAGGGGTAAGTGATGTATATTGTCAGCAGCCATATCACCCTGTAGCCCAAGCCTAGTTGCCCACTGAAGCTAAGCAGGGTTGAGCCTGGTTAGTACCTGGATGGGAGACTTTCTGGGAAAACTAGGTTGCTGCTGGAAGAGGTGTTAGTGAGGCCAGCAGGGGGTGCTCACCCTGTGGTCTGTGTGGGTCCTAGCACCCCAGTATAGTGATGGGGACACTATACTGTCAAAAAAGCACCGTCTTTCGGATGAGACATTAAACCGAAGCCCTGACTCTCTGTGGTCATTAAAAAACCCAGGATGTCTTTCGAAAAGAGTAGAGGTGTGACCTCGGCTTCCTGGCCAAATTTGCCCATTGGCCTCTGACCATCATGGTCTCCTAATCATCCCCATATCTACAGATTGGCTTCATCACTCTGTCTCCTCTCCACCAGTAAGCTGGTGTGTGGTGAGATTTCTGGCGCAATATGGCTGCCGTCGCATCATCCAGGTGGATGCTGCACACTGGTGGAGGATGAGGAGACCACCCCATACAATGTAAAGCGCTTTGAGTGTCCAGAAAAGCGCTATATAAATGTAATGAATTATTATTATTATTATTATTATTGTCACTTATCCTGTAGTTTTTTGAGGCTGTCAACTAAATCCCGGTTTTTCCATCTCTGTTCCAGCGTGATGCAAGAGGGAGAGCTGCCCAGAAAGGAATCCCTCCCCACTCTGAGCCTGGCTGAGGAAGGTAGCACTCCCGTGTGGGCACGACCGGATGACGGGGATGTCACTTGGGGGGGTCACCAGGCTCCAAACCAGTGCCAAACCAGCCACGTCTAGTGGCGTGTGATGAGGTGCACCTGACGTGAATGAAACCTCATCACTGCCGCTGTTTAAATGGGACGAGCGCCTCTCCTTGGGAGACTGGTCTCTACCCCGTGCATGCACTCTGGTGTCCTTGTGTGTCCAGAAAGGGGCCATCAAGGCAGGACGAATGCCGGGTCGCCGGATGCCGGGAGGGCAAAGCCGTGATGACGCCGCTGCCCCTCGTGCCCTGGGAGGGGACCACGTGTGGCCGCTGGACTCCGCTCCTTACCTGTACCCTTCCTCTTCAAACACTGCCCCTCCTTCACAGAACCAGAGCAGGTTGAGGACACCAGATCTCCTGTTTATGTTGGACACCGTTATTTTTCCCCCCTTTTGGACATTTTTGTATTTTTGTTTAATAAAAGCCTCTCAGAGGCCTAACGCCACACCCACTGTGTCTGTCGTTTGCTCCTCCCGCCACAGTAACCTATAGATTTAAATACTCACTCTAGACTGGACTGAGTACAAGACTAAGAAAGAAAGAAAGAAAGAGCAGGAAAATAAACAGCATGGGGTGCGACCCAAAGGCAAAACCGGACAGACAGCGGAACGAGGATTCCAAGGTTGAAGTGAGTGAAATTGGGAGGAACAGTGAGGAGTGACAGACCGAGAAAACAATGACAGGGGGGTGAGAAGAAGAAAATGAATGACCACAGCATCTCACTCTCTTCTATTCTATTCCTGTGTTGTGCCGACTTAGTGAACTTTGGCTTTCGCCTTGCTCTATTTATCCAACCGTCCTGCGGCATGCCCTCGTGAACAGGGATTCAGTGACTGATAAATGCTGGTCTTCCATTACACAACCTCTCACCTTCCCTCACTCCCTTTCGTCTTCCCTCCTTCATATTCTCTTACGATGTTTATCCAAACTCTGAGTCATTCCTAGAATGCAGTACATTTTCAAGTCCCATAATAGAAATCACATTAGCCTTTCTAATTGCAATACTAAAACTGAATGAACATGTGGAAGAAATAAATAGAGTTTCATTACTTTTGCTTAATTTTGGTTTATTTGTCTTTTCAACTACAAAAACATATAATTCTGTGATGTTTTGTGGTATTAAGCTGGTTTGTCATTTAAAAGACATTACATTTTCAAATAAATAGGTAAACTTTACATTTCTATCACATTAGGCTTCATCCTGTTAGTTTTCTGGCCACTGTGTAGTTAAAATGAATAATGTTTGAGTGTGTGAGCTTTACCAGAGCATACAAGGTATTTCTCAAAGTCTGGAATACATGTTTATGTTAAAATACAGCACAAGCATATTTCTTAAAAAAAATGAGCCACTTGTCTCCAGGAAGCTCAAGACTCTAGTGGAGAAAGGGAGAGTGAGAGTGTGGGAGTTGAAGGGGAGTGTGTTCATAAGTCTGAGATGGCGTTAAGAAAGAGTGTCTGAGAGAGACAGAGATTTGTTATTCAGAAGTACAAAAACGTAGGACTTCTCAGAGATATCTCCGGCTTACATGAAAGCTTATAAAAACATCTCAAAGAAATCATCCGCAGACCATTAACAGAAGAGGAAGGTTTGAGCTGCTTGATCAAGAACAGAGAGATTCGTCTTCTCCTAATTCACACAAGACACTTTTATTTGCTCTTCATCTTGTATCTTGACTCTAGCTTGGCTAAAGGAACTAGTCAATGCTATGTAAGTGTATCTGTACAGGATGCATGCTGCTGTATAACATCATATCCAAAACAGATAAAGTAAGATCAAAATAAACTGTCTTTGGTGGTGGTTTAGCATCTGGACAGACAATCCAGTTGTAATGGGCTCAAATCTTGGCTGAAGTGATGCACAGACATGTGTAACATCAGTCTCTAGCGATCTGATCATAAGTGGTCAGCCAAAACAGATGGGTCTCTTGTGACTGCTTATAATCAGATCACCAGAGATCTCTGATTTTATGACTATATGCAGTTGAAGTCAAAATTGTACATACACATAATTATTTTAACAAAATAAGAGGGATCAGACAAAATTAATGTTATTTTATGAGAATAAGATGTTTCACATAAAAGTTCTTTACATACAGTATAAAAATAAAAACGACTCTGTTTAAAAGATTTATGAAACTATTACAGAAGGTTCAAATGCTCACTGATGCTTTAGAAGGAAACATGATGCATTAAGAGCCGGGGTGTGAAAACGTTTTGAACATCAGAGTAAATTTAATTTATTTTTGTCTTCTGGGAAACATGTAAGTAATTTCTGTAGCTTCTAAAGGGCAGTACTAAATAAAAAATAAACTACATATATAAAATAAAATAACAAAATGTACACATCTTTCTGTTCAAAAGTTTTCACCCGCCAGCTCTTAATGCATTAAATTTCCTTCTGAAGCATCAGTGAGCACTTGAACCTTCTGTGATAGTTGCATTTAAGTCCCTTAGTTGTCCTCAGTGTAAAAAGATGGATTTAAAAATCATACAGTCATTGTTGGAAAGGGTTCAAATACACAAAAATGCTGAAACACCAAATAATCTGTGGTACCAGAAAGACTTTTCTGAACTTTCTGAAAGGACTTTATGACAAACAAGGGACTCATGAACAACTATCACTAAACAAAAAAACACAGCTGTGGATCATTCAGGTAACAACACTGTATTAAGAATTAAGTGTATGTAAACTTTTGAACAGGGTCATTTTTATAAATTCAACTTTTTTTTTTTTTTTGTGGACTTTTGAAAGATATTTGAATAAAAAATAACATCTTATTTTGGCAAAACAAAATTTTGAAAATTCTGCAAGGTGTATGTATACTTTTGGCTTTAACTGTATAATAACCTGTAGCAGATCTATACAGGTGGAGCTGGGGAAGGTGGAGGATTTCAGAGCAACTCTAAAAGGGTGCTGCAAAATGTTATAATGGATGCTAACCAGCCATTTAAATGTAAAGCAGCTTCTGCGCTGAAATACCTCATACACAAGTTTAAAGTTCTTTGTGACCTTGTCTCGCTTACAAGATGCAGATCTTTATGGAAGGATGAGCTAATGGGACACAGGGAGGGAATGAGCAACAGATTCTTTGTGGTTTTTGCTCTTTCATGTGAGAATCCAAGAGCCAATTAAACACTAATTACGTAAGTCAGGCTTTCAACCATGAAGTAATTTAGAAACATAGAGGGTGTTCAGTCGCACCAGCATCTCTGAGTTGCATTACGAAGAAGAGACAAGGCAAATATGAGGGAAGAGAGAAAGGCAGAGAAAGCAAATGGGTCATCTGAGCCAAATCATTACACATGCATCAGGGCTGGGGGTTTGTGAGTGCTGGCAGCGCTGGGATGTTTTACAGTGGCTTTTTGTGGTCAATCTGAAGTGACCCGGTGGTGACCTGTCCTCCCCCTCTGTGCCACAGGCCACTTGAGGTGCAGGTTAATGAGTTGCTTCACAGTTCTCACAGTCTGACACCAGCATACCTTCTTCATTTCCATGAACTGCTCCTATCTAATCTCAGATAGAGACATTAACATCCATCTCTGGTGATCTGACCACAGTTGGTCAGCCGTGATAAATTGGTGTTTACACCTGGTAGTCGTATGCATCTCAAATGTGTCTCCTTTGACCGCTAGTGATCAAATTTTGACGAATGGAGGGTCTTATTTCAGGTCTCAAATACTACCGTTTAAAGGTTTAGGGATTCACACTCTGTAAAGACTTCTACATTCCTACAAACCTTGTATTTCAGCTAAACGTTGTTCTTTTGAAGTTTTTATAGAATACTGAAAAAAAAAATGTATCAGCGTTTTCTCTAAAATAATAAGCAGCACAGATTTTTTCATCATTGGCGGTAATGTTTCTTGAGCAGCAAATCAGCATATTAGAATGATTTCTGAAGGATAATGTGACACTAAAGACTAAAGTAATGGCTGTTGAAATGTCAGATTTGCCATCACAGAGATAAATGACATTTTAAGATATGCTAAAATAGAAAACAGTTATTTTAAACTGTAATAATATTTTTACAGTAATACAGTTTTCACTGTACTTTTAATCAAATGCAGCCATGGTGAATATAGAAGACTTTTAAAAAAATTACAAATCTTACTGTCTGACCCCAAATATTTGAACAATACATAACTTACAATGTAAAAACAAAATAAAAGCATGTAAAAATGAAATAAAAAAACATAAATGTTTTAAATGGTTGCCCCCAAAATAGTTTATTTTTATTTAATCCCAAATGTAATGTTTCAGAACCAGCTGTTTTATCCAAAATACACTGAAAGTAGAAATATGCGGGTTTTCATTTATAAATCAATTTCAAATAGATCAGTTTTACCATATGGGCAATTTTACACACAATGTTCGTATTGTTTCAAATCAATGTTTTGGTATCATTGATAAACTATTATAGTTTTTGTTAATATTATGAATTTTAGGTTTTTAAATATTCTGTTTCCATTTTAAATTTTTAGTAATTTTGTTGTTTTGTCCATTTTTAAGTTGTTTATTATTTGTAAAAAAAAAGTTATTATTAAATTTAAAATTATTTACTTTTAGTTATTTTAATGCTTCAGTGAAAATGAAAAATGTGTGTTGGCAACTAGATGAAATAAAGTAATTGTTTAAAATGTACTTCAGTTAATGTTATCTTATTTATATATTTCAAATAACAGTTGGACATTATTTTATGTAAAAGAAACTAAATGTACAATGAAATAAAAAATTTGGGATAAGTAAGATTTTGAATGTTTTTTTAGTCTCTTACGCTCATCAAGGCTGCATTTATTTGATCAAAAATACAGAAAAAGTAGTATTGTGAAATATTATTGCAATTTCTAATATTGGTTTCCTATTTTAATATCGTTCAAAATATTATTTCTTTTTGTGACACAGTGCTGAATTTTCATCAGCCATTACTCAGTCTTCAGTGTCACATGATCCCTCAGAAATCATTCTAATATGCTGATTCCGTATCAATGTTGTGCTGCTTAATATATTTTTTGGGAAACTGTAATACTTTTTTCTTTGATGAATAAAAAGTTAAATCTTATCTTAAAATATAAATATT
Source organism: Cirrhinus molitorella (assembly GCA_033026305.1). Taxonomy (NCBI): domain Eukaryota; kingdom Metazoa; phylum Chordata; class Actinopteri; order Cypriniformes; family Cyprinidae; genus Cirrhinus; species Cirrhinus molitorella. Next base: position 21,582,449 of record CM065130.1, read on the forward strand.
TTCTAACAATGTAAGTCTTTACTATCACATTTTATTAATTTAACCCATCTTTGCGAACAAAAGAAAGAAAAAAATTACTAACAGTTTTCAATAGTAGTGTATAATGTAACAGAGAATTTCTATTTTGAAGAAATATATTATCAATCCTTTATATTTATCAATCCTGAAAAAAGTATCACAGGTTCCAAAAAAATAAGCAGCACAACTATTTCCAACACTGATAATAAATCAGCATATTAGAATGATTTCTGAAGGATTATGTAAGAGTAACGATCCTAAAAATTCAGCTTTGCTTCACAGGAATAATTTATATTTTAAAGTATATTAAAATAGAAAACTGTTATTTTAAATTGCAATAATATTTAACAAAATAACAATTAAAAAAAACAGTTTTTTGATCAAATAGATAAAGAAACTTCTTTAAAACAAAGTGTAAGTTGACAACTATATTTAACGAAGAACTTAGTTTGCAACCATTGCAACAAAAAAAAAATTGGATCACCGCCTGTTAATCACTAACGTCTGCTTTAGTAATTCAGGTGCTAAAATGACACAGACATGCGCAAATAAACAGTTTAATCAGTGAGACACAGTTCATCCTAAGTAGCATTCTATTGTTTAAAAATCTCTTTCTCCTCCTCTTTTCTTTCATCATCTACAAGGCTTCCTCTACTCACTCAACACACAAGCACAATACTACATTATACTGTTCCTTCACTCTGCCCAGTCTTGCTTAACTGCTGCAAAACAAAATACCATTTCAGAGCTTTTCAACACTGTCTGTATGATGGATGGACCGATGACACAGTGTGCAGGAGACAGATTTTTTTCCACAAGAAATCAACTTGTTGGAAAAACTGCACACCCTATTTGATAAATGTCTCTTTAGCGGTCATGTAACACATTGACGCTAGCCAATTAGCAATGAGACCAATGAGTCTATACTTGGCTAAGTGCTGATATTACAACTCAGCAGAGGCAAGCGATTTATAAAACACAACTATAGAAGTATTTTTGTAAATTACATTTTTCACTCTACCACACTGTCAATCTAAGTTCCTAAATGTAAACGTCTGAGTGTCAAGAGCAACTTATCAAACCGAAACTTCCTTTCAGCACACTGTGACACTTGCTAACAAGAGTACCATCCTGACAACTGTCATTTCCAGAGGTAACTCTAACCGGGCCTCGCAGCTGTCTTTCTATTTATGTTGAGACAGATCGTGGTGAGTGATTATTTATGCTTTTTAATGTGTGTTTAGGTTCAGATCTACGTGCTAAGCTTACACGTGTGTTATGAGCATGTGTGTGTTCTTCATCCATATGCAGCGTTCGGGTGAAAGTATGAATGAACACTTTGTGGGTTGACAGAAGCCGGTAATGACATGCAAATAGAGGGCTAAACCCACAAATGACCACACAAACATTCTGGTTTTTCATTTGTTTACTCAGGCCGTCATTCAGGAGTGAGAGGCCCCGCCCCCTCTTACGACGGTCTGCTGAGAATTGGATTGGAAAATAATGGCTTTCTTGTCATTTTGTTTTTCTTTTGAGTAAAATCGGACATGAAAATGCCATCAGCCACTACATCACCTGCAAAGTCTAAGAAGAATTGACGTGCCGTAGTGAAAAGTAGCAATTACTGCCTCTAGCTGACATGTCATGTCAACAAACAAAATAAACAATATTAAACATTACTGATTATTAGGCAGCTGTGGCATGTTCAAATCAAACTGTTTTCATGTACATTTTCCTGAAAGAACTAGATTGTTGTAGCTGATGAAATAATGAGTGGAATAATGCACCAGATTGAAGAAACATAATTGTTTGTTTTATCAATAGCTTTGTCTTGTTTTTGAGTAAAAATATCTACAAAAAAAATAACAAGATAAATTTACTTAATAGCATAATATATTAAGACTTGTTTTAAGAATAAATGTGTTGGATTAGGTTTGTTTTACACCATTGGCTTTATTTTTCTCACTTTTAAAACATAAACATCATTCATGTTAGATTTATGGAAGCCTGTTTGTGCCACTCTATATATATTTATGTATATAGATAGATAGATAGATATTGTGAATTTTTATCTCCCAGTTTTGACTTTCACAATGCGAGTTATAAAATCAGAATTGCGAGATGGCAATTGCAAGTTTATATCTCACAATTCGGACTTTACACTTCACAATTCTCTTTTTTTTTCGCAAATGCGTGTTTATATCTCGCTATTCTGACTTTTTTCCTCGCAAATGGGAATTTACATCTTGCAATTCGAACTTTTTTTCTTGCATATCTGAGTTTATATCTTGCAATTCTGACAATTCTTTTTCTCACAATTATGAATTTTATCTCACAATCCTGACTTTTTTCTCACAAATGCGAGTTTATATCTCGAATTTCAGACTTTTTTCTTATAATCCTGACTTTTCTCACAAATGAGAATTTATGTCTCGCAATTCTCACTTTTTCTTGCAAATACGTTTATATCTCGCATTTCTGACATTTTTCTTGCAAATGCGCTTATATCTTGCAATTCAGACTTTTCTTTCTCACAAACGCTTTTATATCTCGCAATTCTCACTTTTTTTTTGTAATCCTGGTTTTTTCTCACAAACACGAGTTTATATCTCGCAATTCTCACTTTTTTCTTGAAAATGTGTTTAAATCTCGCAATTCTGACATTTTTCTCGCAAATGTGGTTTATGTCTCTCAATTCTCACTTTTTTCTAGTAATCCTGACTTTTTTCTCACAAATGAGAGTTTATATCTTGCAATTCTGACCTTTTCTTGCAAATGCATTTATATCTCGCAGTTCAGACTTCTGGTCTCAAAAATGCTTTTATATCTCGCAATTCTGACTTTTTTCTTGTAATCCTGACTTTTTTCTCACAAATGAGAGTTTATATTTTGAAATGCTGAGTTTTTTCCTCGCAAAGACATTTATATCTTGCAATTCAGGCTTTTTTCTCACAAATGCTTTTATATCTCACAATTCTCACTTTTTTCTCGTAATCCAGTTTTTTTTCTTACAAATGCAAGTTTATATCTCACAATTCAGACTTTTTCCCTGCAATCCTGACTTTTTCCCTCATAAATGCAAGTTTATATCTCAGAATTGTTAGATATCAAATCAAAAGTTTTATTTCTCAAAATTCTCACTTACGATATTTCTTCTTATTCTCACAATTGCATTTTGACTTTTTTCTCTCAAAATTGCGTGTTATAAACTCAAAACTGATTAGACTAGTTTTGGCTAGTTTCTATTTGGTATCCTGTAATGGCAAAATATATTTAAATATCAACAGCCAAACTGGATCATGTTGTGTTCATTAAGACTTCTAATTTCTTTGAGCGTTCACATACAAGCCAAAATTCTTGCAAACCTTTTTGGCATCCAAGAATCAAATAAGCCTCTGCCAAAGGCTGATATAAAGTATAGGATAGTGGGATATTTTAAACTATTCATGACAACAAAAGCAGCATGTATCTGGCAACAGAGATTTCCAAGGTTTTGTTTTCCATCATCTCATCTGCAGCTAGCTGGAGACTTATTTTGCAACTCATTTTCATACTGTAGGTAAACCCTGACCTATCAACTAGTCGACTATTTTAATGGATGACTAGTTGACTAGTGAAAATGAGTATTTGTGCAAGCCCTATTAGGAGGGGTTGGGCATCCATGAATAACTAAACATATTTGGTGATCTGGAGAATTTTAACTTGAGGAAATTGACTAGTTTCCTATAGCCAACCGCAAACTACATATTACACAACTTAGACACACAACTTACTCACAAATGAGACCGAAGGACTTATTCACTGACAATAATATGCCTTTTCTTTTCGGTTTCATGCTGAAGTCAGGCATCTGTTTCCTCTCAACACTCCTGTGTCAAGCTGTTTAGCACAGTTTGCTGTGTATCTGCTCCAGACATTAGTTTTTTCCTAAAATACCATGCAGGAAAAGCCTTGAAATTGACAGATAATTGTTATTCTTCATTAAAAGTTGGCTAAACCAACAACTTTCTTTCCATGGATAATGCAGCTAAGACCAGACATACTTTTTAGACCGTATCCACACTGAAATACTTGGACTTTGATAGCTTATGCAATATTAATGAATAAATCAGAAAGTGAGAAAGGCAAAGGAAAGAACTTGAGGAGCTCAAGAAAAAATATGAGACAAAAAAAATAACACCTGAGCCATCAATATTTAAAATACCCACTTCAAAAAATGAATTATCTTTAACCAGTAGTTTTGCATTTTTCAGTAAAAATTTTCAGACATCCTTTAACATTACATAATATTTAGGATTTTTTTTTAGGATTTTGTTAGATTTAAGCTTGAAACAATGGAAACCATCCTTTTTTCTCCTCATAAAATATTGATTTAGACTATATTCTTTTTTTTTTTTGCAGAATGGCTATTTTCATTTACAAAACACTTTCATTAACACCTTGTTAAACATGGCAAAACACTGTGCCTTGACAGCCAGCACAGATAATAAACACATTTGTTCTATAAGCAAAAAAGTTCACCATGATGATTCCATTGATGAGCTCTGCTTTTAATTGTAATGTTGGTGGGAAATGGTTCATGGTGTCTTAGGAACTTAATGTTTCAGAGTGCTCTGGTTGTGCTTTACTCTTTCCGCCACACACACACATTTAGAGTAGGTGCACTCCTACAGTTTCAGCCTCTGATCTGGCCTGCATTCGATTAAGCTGCGATGGCAATTATACTTGTTTTGAAAAACAATCTCAAGCAGCTTGAACGGTTAATATAGAGCCGTAAAAGTTTCACAGAGGATCGAAGCCGCCTGGTCATTTAATATGACCTGATTTCACAGAACCATCGCATCATTTCCTCATGTGTTGCCCACATGTATCCTGTGGCTCCTCACATGTCCTGACAATCAGACTGTAAGGACTTTTTGAAACCGTGCCACGATATTTTGAAAGAACAAAGGAAGACCCAAAGATAACTGGAAGGCATGTGAATGAAAATCATTGCTTACATTACACACTGTCCTCAATAATCAAAAGCATACTTGTCCAAAATACATACAATTCAAGAGGTCCAAAGAGTGTCCTTAAAAGAAAATGGCAATGTCATTTCCTCACTGACAAACCACTTGATATGCCAGTTCCAGAGCAAAAACATTGTCAAGTCAAATAAAAAAGAAATAATTTGGACACTAAAGTCAACGCAAAGCTGAAGCTTTTAGTCGGTTGGTTTGTTGGTGTTTTATCGCCATGCCAGCTTCTTTAACGAGTAATAAGTTGAAACACTTTAAAAAAGGTTTTTAAAGTTTGCTTTGGGCAAAAAGTGAAAAATGGATCCACAGTTCAGTTAAAAACTGATTACTTGATATTTCTTGATAATTTACTCACCCCCATGTCATCCAAGGTGTTCATGTCTTTCTTTCTTTCTTCAGCTGAAAAGAAATTAAGGTTTTTGAGGAAAACGTTCCAGGATTTTAAAAGGGGATCAACGGGTTGAAGGGCCAAATTGTCATTTCAGTGCAGCTTCAAAGGGCTCTACACAATCCCAGCCGAGAAATGAGGGTCTTTTCAAGTAAAACAATCAGTAATTTTTTTAAATAAATATAAAAAATTATATAATTTTTAACCAAAAATGCTAGTCTTGGTCACATGTGACATAGGCAGAAGTACCTACTCAGTGCTTACAAAGCGAACGCGCAAAGAAAGTCAAACGACCTTTACAGAAAAAGGTAAAATAACGATGACGGATGATTTTGAAGTTGGAGGAGGAAGTAAGATGGAGTTTTTCCTACCTAAACATTTTGAACCGGAGTACACAGACGCAGAACTTTCCTTTCCAACTGAAACTACAATTTGGACCTTCAACCCGCTGGCCACCATTTGAAGTCCAGAGCCCTATGAAATCCATTTTATTTTTTCCCAAATTCCGTTTGAACTTTCCTGGATTATGGTTGTTTTTTTTCCATTTTCATTTTTCTGGACTCCTTTTTAATGGTTAAATAAAACCTTATTAATCAAAAAAGCATCTCTAACTAATTTAAATAATGAAACTTTAACATAATTTAAATTTAACATAAATTTATTCAAGGTTTAACAAAAATGGCATTTTATTGCTACCAAATTCTGGTTTTAGCATATTAATTATCTGAATGCAAAACATCTTTTATTTATTCTTACAATAGCCTTGTGAATTTTTATTCACTCAGAAATTCTGTGTTGTGTATTTATATTAACAGAAGGCATACAAAATAATTGAATTTATCTTTTAATTAATGAAAATTAAACCAATTTTATTTTTGGCAAGTAAAGGGGATTTACTATTAAAATGAAACATGAAAAAACATGAAAGAAATATTATGTAATTATTTCTTTAAAAATAAAGTTTTATTAATTTTTCAACAGTAGCAGTAGTAGTATTGTGTACATTCCAAATCTGAAAAATATATTTCTGTCATCTTTAAGTTAAACGAAACTTTTATTTTGAAGGGTTGCCATGACTACCTGTAACTGATGCTTGTTGTGGCTAGATTGGATACAGCTGCGGCCGGAATTTAACAATAAATGTTACTCAAATGTAAAGGTCAAATGCGAATGAAGTGACTCTCAGAGCAGTTCTGGAGATGTTGCTCATGTGTTTATTTCCTCATTTATTGAGACGCCAGATGCTGAAATCACAGCGAGCGTCATGCGTCAGTGTGTGTAGTAAACAAAACCATGCGTCTGCAACATTCATAAACACAGAGACACGCGGAACATCCAGGATTCATATTTAAATAGTCCTTTTGCGGCTTAATATTTACACATACTAGTTCATGTCGCGATTTGATTTAATTTGATGACATACTTTTGAATAATTCTTCCAAACTTTGACAAATTCTGTGACATTCCACGTTAAATAATCATAGGGCCCTAGAAGTCCACTATATGGAGAAAAATCCTGGAATGTTTTCCTAGAAAATCTTAATTTCTTGTCGACCGAAGAAAGAAAGACATTGTCTTATTCACTGTAAATATGATCTGATCCCAGCGATTACTGAAAACAAAAGATGCGACTTTTACCCACAGTAAGGTTAATTTCATACAGTTTGCTGAAGCATTTAGAACTTGCACCATGGTGTTTCAGGAAACTCAGAAAGGTTCTCAGAAGGTCAGTGAGGATTAATGTTTGCCTTCGGCCCTATTCTCATCCATCCAAAACAATACACTCAGAGCTGGAGGTGACCTCCTTTGTTTCTGAACGACTGTTTTGTTTTGTTGTAGATTATGCATCATGTTACTGTGTCTGAAAAACATTAGAGTGCACATAGTCTTCTGCGGTCATCTTGGCAGAATGTCACTAGCTGGAAAATCTGTGGCAACATGGAAGGAAGAAGAAGGGCACTGGATAAGTAAATCCGCATTTGGTGTAGCAGGATGGATTTGTGAAAACGTAAATTAAGATGGAGACATAACATTTGGAATCAGCGGTTTGAAGGCCACACACTGTAATAAAGAATAAAAAGAACTGCACGGAATCGTACGTTTACTTCCTTTGTTTTGTTAGGGAATTTCTCTTGTTTGCACACCCAACTAGTGCCAGAGCTCCACAGTCCTTGAGGAAGAACTTCTGACACGGGTGAATTCTCAGTAGGTGTAAGAGCTATTCTCTTCAATTGATCTGTTTATTGTCGGAATACCGCTTAAGATGTGCAAAGGAACGGAGCTGTTTCTTCTCTTTTCCTAACTGAGCATCACCACAGATCCAGATGTGAGCAGCTGGGCCTATTCAGCGCTTACATAAACATCTGAAATGTCTCTCACATGGCACACAATCGCTTGACAGCTTTGTGTTTGTGAGAGAGTGAAAACAGCGCTGTGCTAGCTTGTCTTGAATTGATTCTAATACTCCTAACATGATCTTTTCATTTATTTAGTCACTTAAGAATAAATGCCATTTCAAATCTTTCTGAGGGATCTGAAAAATAACACTTCCCAACTGACACTTCACTTCAAATGTAAAGTTTGACCTCCCAAGCTGAAGTCATTTTACTGGGAATGGGAAATATTATGATTATATCTGTTTTTGCCAATATTACTGATCAGTCAATACTAGATATTTAGCAGTCCATGTTGGATATTTACTGAAGGATCCTGTTTCCACTCATTCATGACCAGCTAAAACGTTGCCGTACTGCTATTATGGCAAAGACTTTACACTTTACGTCAACACAAACATCGTTATGAAAAAGTTTGCAATCTATTTAACTTGAATTTAGCTTTTTTTACTTAAAAGCACAGAATGAGCTGCTGTGTGTGTTCGAATGAGTTGCTTTGTGCATTCATGCATGAAATTAGTTAACTTTATTACTTGAGTTTTTATGCAAACTTTCATAATACTACTTTGAAATACACAGCTAACTCATTTCAGATGCTGTTATCCAGGATTATACCATAAATCATGCCTTTCAACCTTCAACACACATGAGAAATATTAGAATTATTTAAATCAACAAGCTATAAATATTCACATTAGTTTGTACATTATAATTCTTATTTGTTCTTTATACAGTATGGTATGGAAGGCTGTTTTCCCACTGAATAAAAAAAAGTTACCAAAATGACTTTTTTCTCAGAATTACATATAAACTCACAATTGTAAGAAATAAAGTCAGAGATGCAAGATAAAAACTTGCAGTTCAGACTTTTTCTCACAAATGCAAGTTTATATCTCACAATTATGGCTTTTTTCTCGCAAATGCATTTATATTTTGCAATTCTGATGTTGTTTTTTTTTAAGATTGTGAGATATGAACTCACAACTGTGAGTTGTAAAGTCCAATTTTGAGAAGCAAAAAAGACTGATATGATCTCAGAATTGCAAGTTTATATCTCCCAACTATGACTGAACAACTCGCAATTGTGTGTATCTTGAGCTGCAAGATTTGGAGAAATCTGTAGAAAAAAGTCACAATTCTGACTTTCTCCAAATTGAGACTTAATTTATCAGAATTGCGCCTATTTTTGTGAGAAAAAAGTCAGAATTGTGAGTTTGTATCACGTAATTCTATGCAAAAAAGTCAGAATTGTGAGATGTAAACTTTTGTTAAGAAAAAAAGTTGCAATAAACGATTTTTTATTTTTTTTTTCAGTGGTGGAAACAGGATTTTTATAGTATAGTTATCTAACTTTGAAAGTGAGATATATATATATTCCCATCTTATTGAGAATCGACCAAATTGTATGCATCTATACATTTTTGATTAAATTCAGATATACAGAAATTCTTAAACCTTCCCTCTTCAGCGCTACGTTTTGCAGCTGGCCCTATGACTGTTCAGACTAAACAAATCAATAACAGTCCTGTAAAATATTTGGGGTTCACTAATGAATAAATAATCTTTTTCTAGAAAGCTGAAGTTAACCTGGATTCAGGTCTTGCTGCTCCACTCTCTCCAGTAATCCAAATCACCTCTTTCTGCTACTGAGTCTCTATTAAAAGCCTTACGACATTCTGCATGATGTTATTAGCCATGGTGAAGGTTAACATTAGCCACGGTGGCTTGTGTAGTAAAAGCAAAGCTTTGGGTGTTACCCTAAAAGATCCAGGCACATGTCTGGGTCCCAAAGGTGTGTCTCTGAAGTGGGCAAACACATGGACACGAGCAGGGGGTTCCGTCTGCAAGAAAAACTCCAACGTCACCATCAATAACATACCGCATCCATCTCCTCTCAACAGCTGCCAGCAGGCTCATGCTCTTGTGTATGATTGCAAGTCGGTGATGAATAACACTGGTTGTATCACTGAACCCAGCACAAGAAAATTTACTCAACTGCTATTTCCTTGTAGCCTTTCTTTTGAATGACAAGAAACTTATGAGATTCTGAAAAAACTAAAACGACCTTGTGGCCTCTATTCATCCGTACATCTGAGTAGAGGAAGCGTTCAGAAAACGCTGAGATCTGATGGACTACAGTGAATTCCAGCTCATATTAACAATCCAAGCCCGTAGAGCTCGCCTGCTGAGAAGAGCCGTTCACAGAGGTTCTGTTTATCCTGGCCAAGACGCGTCGGGAAATGTCAGAGCTTTTGATATAATACACCGGTGCACGTGGATGAGGGAGTGAGGAAGAGTTTAAAGGGATAGTTCACGCAATAAAGAAAATTCTGTAATAATGTACTCATTGTCATGTTGTTCCAAACCTGTGAGACATTATTTCCTCAATGGAAGAACTATGAAATTCTGTGATTATTTCCATGCAGTTACTATTAATGGTGAATGAAGCTTCAAAAATGGAGAAGTAGTCCATACAACTTCAGTCATACGATAGAGTTTGTCATTATTGATTGATAATCCTACTCTTTGTTTTAATGAATGAGTCAGTCATTCGGATCAACTAATTTATTGAAAAGATTTAATGATTCTGGCCTATGATTTCTGTGATGCGGAAACACAGAATCCAGTCATTAAAATCTAATTTACGGCATAACGCAGAACGTCACAGACCAAATAAATTGAAAATAGGTCAGTACACAAATCAGATTGCGATATGGGCTAGTGTCTGTAAATATTAAGCTGCAAAAACACTATATTTAAATATGAATCCTGCATGTTCTGCGAGTCTCTGTGTGAATGAATGGCGCAAATGCACAATTTTGTCTACTAGCAATGTTTTCCGTGTCTGCTGCCTCACTAAATGAGAATGTGAACACATGGACATCATCTCCAGAGCTCCTCTGAGAGTCATCTTTATGAGCATTTGACCGTTTCATTTCAGAAATAATGTCATCATACTTTTTCTTCAACAATCAACTTGAAGAAATTGTGACAAAAATACATTACTTTTGTCAAAGGAGAACGTACGTAATGCACTACTACTACTATACTAATAATAAAATTATTATTAATAATGACAATGTTTTTCCATGTTTTAATTTCAACAGTATTTAGTTTAATTGTTTTTATTAAGTTTAGTTTTCAAAAGATAAATGAATGTTTTATGCCTTCATTTAATTACCAGAAAAAAATGTATAAAATAATGTATTTGAAAGGACCCTAAAAATTTCATTTTTGTTAAACTTTTAATTAATTGCTCTTAAATTGTATAGGTTTCATGATTTCAAGACATGCCTTTTGATTAATAAACTTTAATTTAACCATTAAAATAGAGTTCAATTGATAGAGGAAAAAAAATAATTTGGAGAAATGAAAACAGAGAAAAAAAAGGGAATTTGGAAAAAATAAAACGGACAAACAAACAAGAAAGTTTCCTTTTGACTCACGGAAGAAAAAATAAAAAAATCAAAGTCATATGGTTTTGAATATCATGAGGGTGAATAAGTAATAATGGAATTCAATAATTTTTTGGGTGAGCTTTTTTTCTATAAGGCAGAGTTTTACAAACTGGGGTTCATGAGGGAACTACAGAGGGTTTGTATATTGATGAAAAGCTAAAAATTAATTAAATCACAAAAAGTAAAACTATGATAAAATACTGTAAAATAAAAATAAAGAAAAATTTGAACTAAAAAGATTACTGTGAACTTACGGAAGAAAAAAAAGTCATATGGTTTTGAATATCATGAGGGTGAATAAGTAATAACAGAATTCAATAATTTTTTGGATGAACTTTTCCTATAAGGCAGAGTTTCACAAATTGGGGTTCATGGGGGAACTACAGAGGGTTTGTATATTGATGAAAAGCTAATCATAAAAAGTAAAACTGAGATAAAATATTGTAAAATAAAAATAAAGAAAAATTAGAACTAAAAACATTACTGTGAACTTACATGAACAAACAATGAATGACTGTATTTGTTATTAAATAAGATTAATAAATAGTGTAATAAACATATTGTTCATTGTTCATTCATGTTAGTTAATACATTAACTAATGTTAACAAATGACATATTGTAAAGTGTTACTGAAAATATTAACTTAAAATCTCAAGTTTTTTCAAGTAAATATTATAAGGTCAAAGAGGTTCGGCAAACAAAAAAAGTTTGCAGCTTTAATGGTTCTTGAAGAAAAAAGAAACAAAAGAGTGAGGTAAGCAAGGAGCAAGATATGGATATTGAGAGAGAACCACAAGATGGTTCTTACCAACATATGTTAAGCTTTGTTCACCCTCTGCAATTGTTCTCAGTAAGCATAACCAACCATGAGAAGATCACACACAAGGTGGAGATGAGGGCCAGTGATAAGAATCACTATTCCTGTCGTCTTTCAACCCCCCTCTAACGTCTGATCTATGAATCGGCACCACCTGCATTCATCACACTGTCTTTTGACAGACAGCTGGCACCACCTCCAGCCTTCCCACTAGTCACCCAACCAAAGACTGCTTTTGTCCCCCTTCAAGCTCCAAGATCGACATCCACAGGAGAGGGAGGGGGGACGTAACAAGACAAGCCCAGGTAGGGTGCCACAGAGCAGAGCAGAGCGAAGACAATGCAGCCTTGGAGACTGTACAGATGAATTTAGTCTCACAGGATTTTGTACAAAGTAAAAAGAATGTGGCTTCACACATTAATACAACACACAAATAACATTCTGACAACTACTAAACGTTCTCTGTCAACTCTCATGTTTTTTTTTTCCTCATTACGCACTCGTACCCACAACAAGAACCTCCATTCATGTGCTCCATTTGTTTCAAATCAGTGGGTCCCAAAGGCATCGGGAGACAATGGCGTTTGGGCCGTCCTCAGAGGAATCTTGGTAAAGGGTATGCAGACAACCCAGACAGCGCTAACAGAAACTCTCCCTAAATCTGCCTCATTGCTGACCATAACGACCGCAACAGCAGGCCCTTTTCTCAGACTCCTTCAAAGTTGATTGTTGACAGGAAAACTAAATATTTTACAGAGTAGCCCCAGACTTATGGAAAATAAGAGCTGATACTTTGGAAATCTGTTTAAAAAGTGCATACGAACAGTGACAGGTAGAGGTGCAGAGGAGGAAAACTGTATGGAGAAACGGTGTATGACATCTCAGGAAAACGTTAATGCTTGGATGTCACGCTTTAATGTCTTAGGAGACTTAATCAAGTACTACATATAAAGTTTGTCTCAGACTTTTTTCCTAAAGCTCCTTTGAAGAAGCACTGTTATACTGAATATAACAGAGCTATATAATTAATATGGATAACAAAGGGTCAGAATTTAAGTCTCACAATTCTGATGTTTTGTTTCTCTGAACTGCGTGATATAAACTAGCAATTCTGATTTTTTTCTCAGAATTGTAATATAAACAAGCAATTTTGACATTGTTTCTCAGAACTGTGATATAAACTAGCAATTCTGTCTTTTTTTCCTCAGAATTGTGATATAGACTAGCAATTTTGACTGTTTTTCCTCAGAATTGTGTGATATAAACTAGCAATTCAGATTTTTTTCCTCAGTGATATAAGCTAGCAGTTCTTTTCTAAGAATTGTTTTCTAATTGAAGAGTTGTTTTCTCAGAATTGTGATACAAACTAGCAATTCTGACGTTTTTTCCTCAGAATTGTGAAATAAATAGAAATTCTGACGTTTTTTCCTCAGAATTGTATCACAACTTTTTTCTCAGAATTGTGATACAAATGAGCAATTTTGACTTTTTTCCTCAGAATTATGTAATACAAACTAGCAATTCTGACCTTTTTTCTCAGAATTGTGTGATATAAGCTAGAAATTCTGACTTTTATTCCTCAGGATTGCGATATAAACTAGCAATTCTGGCTTTTTTTCTAAGCATTGTGTGATATAAACAAGCGATTTCGACGTCGTTTCTCAGAATTGTGATATAAACTAGCAATTCTGTATTTTTTTCCTCAGAATTGTGTGATATAGACTAGCAATTTTGGTGTCGTTTCTCAGAATTGTAATATAAACTAGCAATTCTGTATTTTTTTCCTCAGAATTGTGCAATATAATTATGCAATACTGACTTTTTTCCTTCAGAATTGTGATATAAACTAGCAATTCTGACTTTTTTCCCCTCAGAATTGTTATATAAACTAGCAATTCTGACGTTTTTTCCTCAGAATTGTGAAATAACTATTAATTCTGACTTTTCTCCTCAGAATTGTGTGATCCAAATTAGCAATTCTGACTTTTTTTTCTCAGAATTGTGATACAAATGAGCAATTTTGACTTTTTTCCTCATAATTACGACATACAAACTAGCAATTCTGACCGTTTTTCTTAGAATTATGTGATATAAGCTAGAAATTCTGCCTTTTTTTCTCAAAATTGTGATATAAACCAGCAATTCTGACTTTGTTTCTCAGAATTGTGTGATATAAACATGCAATTTTGACGTTGTTTCTCAGAATTGTGTGATACAAATGAGCAATTCTGACTTTTTTCCCTCAGAATTGTGATACAAATGAGCAATTTTGACTTTTTTCCTCAGAATTGCGTAATACAAACTAGCAATTCAGACCTTTTTCCTCAGAACTGTGAGATATAAGCTAGAAATTCTGACTTTTAATCCTCAGAATTGTGATATAAACTAGAAATTCTGACTTTTTTTTCTCAGAATTGTGATATAAACTAGACATTGACTTTTTTTTCTCAGAATTGTGATATAAACTAGAAATTCTGACTTTTTTCTCAGAATTGTGTGATACAAACAAGCAATTCTGACTCATTTTCTCAGAATTGTGATATAAACTAGCAATTCTGACTTTTTTCCAATTGTGATGTAAACTAGCAATTCTGACCTTTTTTCCTCAGAATTGTGTGATATAAACTAGCAATTCAGATTTTGCTACACACTGCAACACAGAAAAGCCACATACACATACAATTTGCTTTCTATGTACTTGTAAATACTAATTCTACCCCAATGTTTTTTTCCACGTTTACAGCTTTAAGAAAAACATTCACTTTATTTACAACTAGTTTTGCATTTTGAGGGCATTTCTAAAATCAGGTTTTTCAGATTTAGCCAACATCTAGGAACATTTTTCAGCAATTTTGCCACTAGAGTATAGTTAGACGTGAAACACACTCATACACTGCATATAAATTTGAATTCTTTTACACACTGAAAAATAAAACTGGTGTAGTTTTCCATAGGTATGTGTTCTGTTGATGTTGCTCTTTAACCCGCTTGTTCTTTGACCTCTAATATACTACCAAAAATGTTTAAAAATGTACTTGTGTGTTGGTAGAACAGCACAGCTTAACCAAGAAGAACAGCTTTCTTAATATCTATTACGCTTACACTTGAAAAGACGCGCTCAGCTCATAATTCTCTGTCATTTTAACTCAAATTTGATTACAACACACATATATAAACAATCGTAAGCAGCGTTTCTGTTCTCTGCGCTCAAGCCTATTATAGTAAAATGGTCCGTAGAGTTCCAGCTGAAGCACTAGGGAAAAGACAGTCCAAACACGAGAGGCACGCACTTTGTATGCAGAACCCGATCCAATAAAATCAAATAAAGCCTGAATACAGTGTACAGATGACACAGAGATATTGGTGTCAAACAAAAACAACTCTTAAAAAAACTGTATATATATATATTTATGTTACTCAGTCATGCATCATGCACTTTTTCTCACCTCTTGTCTCAAGTGTCTTGGCCTCAACACATGTCTACAGTTGCATTTAGCCCCTCTGTTTCAAGACAGGCTTTCTTCTCCAGCGCTCAGCACGCCGGTATTCATGGCCAAGCTAAATGTCTCCTGGCCTCACAGAGCTTTATTCTTGAAGAAGGCGAGCTGAATTTACAACGTGAGCTAAAGGTTGACCCGCAGGATGTGCGGGTACAGACTTTGGCGGGGTGAACCAGCAGAACTCGAACGCCACACGTCAGATGTGATTTAGTGAGGCGGGATACAAACTGTGACTGCATGAGAAGCCCATGTTACACGAGACAGAAGATACATTTTAACTCCAATTTACCAGAGAAGGAACAACAATATATCAATATTACTGCGCACAGTGGAGAAAGGTGGCTTTTTGACCACAAAATCACTTAACCCGAGTCTGAGAATAAACGTTTTGGAGATTCATCGTACTATGACGCTTGGCCATGTTTGCTGCTTAATAAATTGAATGCTGCGTGTGTACGTGGCATTAGCACAAGGCTTTGTTCATTCTTATGAGTTCATAGTTTATATAAGAAGGTCATTTTCATCAGGCAAATGCCAGCCACCTTAATTTTTAAACCCAGCCTCCCAAGGAGCATAAACAGAGGATATTCTTGGCTTAAGTACCTGTGGCAATGGAAAAGTCATTTAAACAGAACAAACCCCAAACCAACACGAGATAGGTTGGTCTAAATCCTCCTAATCCAGGTTCACACATAATATCATTATAAGCCTTCCACGTGACACATGTGGCTCTTTACCAGCATTCAAGCATCTGAGTGTGCTGATGTCTGCTCAAGATAGAAATGCACTTGAAAAAGGGTTTGAAAAAAAATAATAATGTAAAGGTTAAAGTGATGAAATTACATGCAATATTTAACACAATCATTTTAAGGCAAATTGTTTATAAAATTAATTAATAGATAATAGTTAATTAATTAGACACTATATATATATATATACATAGGCATACATACATACACACACACACAGACACATTTTGGAGGTCAAAAATTTACGTCCCCCTTTTTAGAACGTAAACATTTGTTCTGAACAGTTAAACTGCCTGCTGTTCTTTAGAAAAAAATCATACAGGTCCCACCAATCCTTTGGTTTTCCAGCATTTTTGTGTATTTGTACCCTTTCCGACAATGACTGTATGATTTTGAGATCCATCTTTTCACACTGAGGACAACTAAAGGACTCATATGCAACTATTACAGAATATTTAAACACTCACTGATGCTTCAGAAGAAAACATGATGCATTAATAGCCAGGGGGTGAAAACATTTGGAGTAAATTTAACTTATTTTGTCCTCTAACATCTAACTATCTTCTGTAGCCTCTGAAGGGCAGTACTAAATAGAAAAATATGATATTTAGGCAAAATAAAAAAAATGTAAACATCTCCATTCTGTTTAAAAGTTTTCACCCCCCGGCTCTTAATGCTTAGTTTTTCTTTCTGGAGCATCAGTAGGCATTTTAACCTTCTGTAATAGTTCAGTTGTCCCTCAGTGTGAAAAGATGGATCTCAAAATCATACATATCATTGTTGGATAGGGTTCAATTACACAAAAACCAGAGAAGAATTTGTGGGACCTGAAAGATATTAATGTATACAAATAAGCCCTAACACAAATACACATGCAGTAAAATCTCTTCAGTTTCAGAAAAGTAAAAGTGATTTTACGGCTTCTGTTTTTCGAGTGAAAACATGTTGGTGTGGTAATGACAGATGAATGACAGCAAACCACTGCTGTCTCTCACTCAATCACACACACACTTATGCATGTGACCACACACAAAGGCAACTGAACATACACACACACACACACACACACACACACACACACACACACACACACACACACACACAGACAGTGCAGCAGACATTAGAGTCTGGGTTGTGTTTGCTAGGATCTGGTTAGTCTTCCTGTTCTGTTTTCTTAGTCCAATATTACCTACGCTCTGATGACATGGTCATCAACATGCCAGGACTATGAGTAATGATCATTTCTTTCTCTGTCACTCACTTTTTCTCTCCGAACCCTCTTAGTTCAACCATACTATCATAGGGATTGACAATATATCATGAAAATTAGGGCTGCACGATAAATCGCATGCAATATCCAATGCGCATCTTGTCAGTAAAGCCGGTCCTGTAATCAGTAGCAAATCTCCATCAGCTGTGTGCGTTCAGATAGAGCAGCGCTTACTACACAGAGCCATAGTTCACTGACAAGCTGTGCCACGCTGTGAAATCATCAAACTCGTGCAACTTGTTAGTGAACAATGGCTGTAGCCGAAATCGCCCCCTTTACCCTCACTCATTATTCCCTACATTAGTCCCTACATTCAGTTCACTTGAAGGAGTGAATGAAAACGAGTGAGTGAATTCGGACTCTGAGGGCACCGGAAACACTGCCGCTTGCATAGTTTGCGCTTACTGTTTATAATAATCATTTGAAACTGGCAAACGGACAGCTCCAGTATTAAGATTAATTTTTAAGATTTATTTATCTTGAACTCTGCCATGGAAATTATGTATAAACCCTAGTTAAACAATTAAATAATCAATTTACAATTAATTAGGCTATACCTGTGTTGTATTGCGCTTGTGTGCCGTGGACGAGCGCATTGTAAAATTAATGAATGGATGATTCAGCTGCGAGTGCCCTCTTTCGGCGAGAAGGGGGAATTCATTCGGCACGCAACTCTCACAGTGAATTATGGGTATTCTCTAGCCAGTGAGGGTACATCGATTGTACACTCGTTTTTGCAGTGCATTGTGGGATTGAATGAGTGCACTCGAGAACGTCCACTATGGTTTCGGACATCACTAAAAATGGCTGTCCCCTCAAATAGTGCCCTATTTGAGGGCATAGGGGGTGATTTTGGATACAGCCAATGGCTCTGTGTAGTAAGCGCTGCTCTATCTGAATGCTATGCGATATCCAATGATGTGCATTGGATATCGCATGCGATTTATCGTGCAGCCCTAATGAAAATATATGGTTATCATCCAGTATTAGTGATCCATTATTTGTCATCTGAGTCGATACTTAATATTCAGTCAGCTGATACAGGATACTTAGTAGCCCACTAGTATAAAATTGATGTCAAATCTTGATAAAATCTTTTTTTTTTTTGCCTTGATTCCAAATAATGCAAGTTATAATTTTCTCTCTCTCTCTCTCTCTTTGCACAGCTCTTCTTTCAGAAAGTTAAAACAGCTCTAGTTTCTATTTTGAAAGAGCAGTTTCTGTCTTCTCTTGTCTGCCAGATGAGGATTGCGTGAGCACTTGTAAGGCATGTTGTGGACTACATTTGTCAAGTGTGTGTAGGTGCAGTCTCCCATATCTCTCACACTTCTACAGGGACAGGTTATTTCCGCTAATCAAGACATAAGATGAGGACTGGCACAAGATCCTTTGAGTGCGTCCATTCTTCCATGACATATTTCTTGTGGTGTACTACATTCTAATGAAAACTCAACTGTTTATACTGAAGTATCAGTTCACTTCCAGAATAAAAATTTCCTAGTAATTTACTCACCCCCATGTCATCCAAGATGTTCACCTCTTTCTTTCTTCAGTTGACAAGAAATTAAGCTTTTTGAGGAAAACATTCCATGATTTTTCACCATATAGTGAACTTTTATGTGGATCAGCGGGTTGAAGGTCCAAATTGCAGTTCCAATGCAGCTTCAAAGTGCTCTACATGATCCCAGCCCATTATTCCTGCACTAACACTGCAATTTGGATCTTCAATCCATTGATATGCATTGAAGTCCACTATACGGAGAAAAATCCTGGAATGCTTTCCTCAAAAACAATTTATTTTCTGAAGAAAGAATGACAGGAACATTTTGAGTGAACTAATTCTTCAATGCAAGCAAGTATCAAGCATGTATCATCAGTAGTGTCAAAAAAAGTTCACAATTGAAAAACTGTCTCCTATTCAGTTAATTTGTGTTGATTTGAATCGAACTGACCACGCCCCACAAAAAATTGAATTGGAATTTAAATTGGAAATGACAGTAGGAAACTTTCAAACAAGTCTTTCTCAAGCCAACATACATATTTTGTCTTGACAAACTTTGCTTCATACTCGGTTTACTTTTAGCTTGCAAGCAGGCGTATCCATCTTTCGTCTTGTTACGTGATTTATTAACTGACACTCTGTTTGTGAGTAATTTCTCTTAATTTCACGGATGGGAAAACGAGAAAGCAAAGGGGGAAAAATCCCCCATCTGCTAAAAACGACACTTAAGGGTCTGCCTGACTAAAGCGGAAACACAGATGGTGTTTCCACAATGTAAAAAGCACGAAGCCAACCCGCAGAGAACATATAAGCCTGAAAACATGTAAATCAGCCGTTTATGACAGTTAAGGTACACAAGGAGATAGACAGGTGTCAAAGAAAGGCCTATCGTATTTCCCGTTTTCTCTTGAGGTTTTAGATTCCCCGCTGGCTCTGGGAGTCTGGGGCTTGAAGTCCCACCAACATGGGGGGAACGGAATCCTTTGATGAGTACCCCCTCATAAAAAACCCTCCCCTCATCCGTCTACAGATTCACGTCATGCCAATCAAACAGCATGACAAGGTTCAGAGTTATTCTCATGTTAGCTAAAGGAAAAGCAGGGTGCCACTTTTCGAAACAGCAGCCTCTATTGATTTTTTTTTGCTTTCTATGAAAAATCTGAATTCATGTCTTGGCCTTTCTCCTTTTTATAACTTCCTGTCTACACAGGAAACCCTAATTTCTAGTTGTGGCCACATGTCTTGAAGTTCAATACTCCGTCGTGGCAGTGCACCCAGTGGATTTTGCAACGTACAAGCCTGAAGCAGAGGGTTCGGTTTCAACGGACTCCTGCAATTTATAATTTCTATTACCTTTCTAATGCCTGGCCATTAATAAAACATCTTCACCCCCTCCCCGTCACCCTGTTTTTTCCCTCTACTTCCTTCAAAAGCACCCCCTCTGCTCTTTTGTGCCCTTTTTCGCTCGAGAGTTGCAGCTGCCTTTAATGTTCTGCGAATCTCCATGTTTGCTTTCCTTGAAAACACGGCAGCGGTGGAATAATTGAATCCCACGGCTGAAGCCAGGGGATTCAGAGCACTGCAGTAAGTACAGGGTGCCGTTTAATATGTAGAACTGGTACTAAAAGCATGTGGCTTCCTTTCAAATACTTGTACAGTGAGGTGTGAAGCAAACCTCTGACTAAGAGGAAACATGCAGCCAGACCTTCTCTAATGAAGCATGGCCTCACTGGGGCTTTTTATGGACATTGATAATCTAAAAATAGACCAATGCGTAGCTTGATGGGTTGCATGTTTGTCAAGTGCTTAATCCAAATATTTTTCATTATAAATGAACCAGTTCTGGTTGAAACTTTGGCTACGTTTTTATATTTCCATGTTTACAAAATGACAGTTGTTACAACGTATTACCACTGACTGTTGTTTAACAGTTTAAAAAGTTTAACTGTTTAAAAAACATTTATTTCTATTTCACTACACAAGCTGATTGGTTCATGTTGCATATGCAGCCAATAATTTTGCTTCTTTATATTTTCATGTCTGGTTAGCATTCACTAGAACATTTCACAGTGCACTTTCAGAGTTCCTCTGAAACCCTCCACCTCCCCAGATCCACCTGTATAGATCTGCTACGGGTTATTATACTATATCCATTATCATGCTAATCTACTTGTGTGAATGGACCTTAAGTGATAGAACATTTCTTCTACAGCAGTAAAAGGCTGGTCGGTCTCAACCTGTTGAACTATGTACCAGGAGTCAAACAGAGTGGTACTGACATCTGGCCATTTCGTTATTTGAAGTAAAATGCCGCTGCTGGTGTGAAAAAGTAAAATCTTGCCAACAGCAGGCTGAGGGCAAAACACAAAGTCTCTAAAATCTCCTCAGCAATCTCTGCTTGATAGAAGAACAGCCCCAAAACTATTTAAATAAGGTGCATATCTCCAGTTCAGAGGGAGACAAAGACAAAGACATGGAAAAGCTGTCTGATCCCGAGAAAGACAAACTAAGAAAAAAAAACAGAAGCACTCTGAACAGCCAATAAGATCACAGCATTTCTCTGAGCACCATTTTGTAAAATACTATACTACAGTCACTAATTTTCAACTACTTATGTAGCAGACACTGATTAGTCAAGATTACGTCTGTTGCAGGACTAAAACAGTGCCTTTGGTTTCCATTCCAAGTCTGCAATTGATGTCCACATCTGTATTTCGTCATATTTCTTTTCTTTAAAAAAATATGCAGGAAGATTAAAAGATGAAGATATGAAGTTATCAGTATGCTGATAAGAGCACATCCGTCATGCTCTATTAGTTACGCTTTGCTTATAACATCAAAGCTTTGAGCCTAACAAATGCTTTAGATATTAAAAAGACTTTCAGATGATGCATTCCCCCTTCAAGTCCATTTTTCTTCTTCAGGCGTGTGCAGAAAGTTCAGTCAAACTGATAGCGGATAGCTTTAAACTAACTTTTTTTAAGGTTTTCTTCAAGTTTTCTACGCTTTCTTCAAGGCTCAAAAGAACTGTGAAATATGCTTCGCATAGATTATTTTTGGCCTAGCTTCTTCAAGAAGAGGTGAAAATGGCTTTACCTTCTGAGAAATATCTCATCTCCAGCTGCGTTTGCCAGAAATTTCAGCTTTGTTATCTTAGTCTCTGTTTCTGTGTTATTGCGTCCTGTTAGTTTTGGAAAATGCTTCAATATAGGTGTAAATCTAAACTGAAAAACAACATCGCACACACTGAGAAATGCTGAGCATCATGCTTAACGTCTGTATCACTCAAAGACTGAAAGCTGAGTGATACATTAAACAGCGTTCAAACCCATGGACGCACTTCCGAACGCAGATGTTAAAGCTGAGTGGACAAGCTCTGGCAAAGAGCCACACACTCTTACTTGCTTACAGAACCACTTTGGCCTGGTCTCTGGAAAGGAAAATGGACAATCAATTAGGAGGGAATTGTGGAGCAACAGTGGCCGGTGTAAAACCCTTGTGACACTACAGCTGGGAATTTTTTCCACATTTTTCTCTGACATTTTGAGGTGCTTGAAGCCCAGGAGAGAATGCTTTGACTTTTTTCTTGTGGAAAAGAAGGTACATTTCTAAAATATTTCATTCTAATTGGTCAATCACAGTAATCTGTGGTCAAATATTTTTGTTGAATGAGCACTCTACTGTATATTGGTCATAACCTGCACTGGTTTCACTTTCATGATTCATGTACTACTCTATTTCCTCTAATAATAAAATAAATTAAACTTAAATGCCATGTTCTGTCATGAAACTCTAGATGGTGCAGGCTGATGGGTCTTTAACGCAAATGAAATTCACAACGTTAAACTACCTGGCACAAGCTAGCTGCTTTACAATTAAAAGGTGCTTAGCATTCACTAAAGCATTTCACAACACGCTTTCAGAGTTACTAAGAAACCCTCCACCTCCCCAGCTCCACCTGTATAGATCTGCTATGGGTTATTATATATACTACTTGTGGAGCAGCAGTAAGTTTTAAACTCTTTCATATACTCTCCAATGCTAATTTTTTATCACATTTGGCACTTGACGAGCGTTAATTTTAGGCTCTGGTTGCAGGTGTTTACCTATACCTATGATGGTAAAACTGGACTACAAGCACCGACTTGGGCACCAGTGACTCATAGTCACTTTGTTATTGCACGTATCTCAGCACACCATGAAACCTCTGCTAATTGCTTTCATATTACTAAGCATCCAGGCGTTCTTGGGGTCCGTCCAAGACCACCTTCAAGATGAGAAACAGTGTGAGCTGTGCAACTTCCACTTTGAGGAGAGAACGAGAAACTACAAGCATATTCGTGGTTAGTGCTTTTTTTTTGGGGGGGGGGATAAAATAATAAGAGTCAGACACAAAGTGTTGACAGCAGTAAAAATTGAGAGGGTATTTTATTGCCTTCTGAGGATGGATTAATGTCATAATCTTGGTGAAAGATTCAGTGACCTGCCTAAAGTGTAATATACACTACTGGAGAAGAGTGTTTTCATTTCTCCACAAACCTGAGGGATGTCTAGATATTTTCTATCAATAGGTGGAAGAGAAAAAAGATTTCTAACCTCCCTGCTTGTTATGATCTCAGTCTTACATATGTATGTTTACACAAAATATAGTAGCAATCCAAAAATGATTTATTAAAACACTCAAAGTGCCACAAATCAATGTAGTCTGTGACCTGAACGTAAGGTCATAAGCAACCAATCCATTACCATAAAAAAAATGAGGGGATGGTTTTTCAGGATATTAACGGAAAACGAATTCATAGTGACTACAGAAAAAATGGTGCCATAAATGTGGCCTATATGACTTGTGCGCTTTATTAAAGCTACAAAATCTCTAATGAAGCACATTTGACTACAAGTACTGAGGTAATTGCAGTGGAGAAAACTGGAAATTAAAAGAGCTACAATTACCAAGCACTTCATTTCTCATACTTTTTCCCACTGGCTAGTTGAAGGAAAATACTAACAATAGACTTGTCTTACCAGCCTCAGTTTGGACGTGCTATAAAACAGTAATGAATCAAAGAAATGTGCCTCCCATTTGAAATCGGCAGTCCAGCGGTGCATGTCAGAAATAATAACTCAAAATGTCCGTAATAGGCCTGTTCACCCCATAAAGTGGAGCCAGATTTCAAGCCAGGCCACAGATCCTGCTGAAGTTTAATTACACAACAGAACAGCATGCATGTAAATAAATGTTCGTATCTCTCTGCAATTTCAATAAATAGATTCAGGTTCATTTAATATGGAATTTTTGTGCAAAATAGCTGAGAATGTTTGAATAGCTGTTTGCCATACTGAATGCGTAGCAGCATAGACAAAATACTGACTGTAGAAATTTTGTGTGAAATTTTCATTCCATGTCCAACTGTCTGCAGAATCATAAAACGAAAAGTAGGAAGGAGATAGAACAAAAAGCACAAAGAATGTTCACTAAACATGTTTGATCGATTCAAAAGACATGAACTGACTTGTACTGGTGTAAAATGAGTGGAATAATGAAAGACTATTCTCTCCTAGCTTCTGCTTTGCTCACCGCTGCCCCATTCACTTGACCTCATTCCTCTGTTTGGTTGAATAACTCATCTGCCAGTTTCCAAGTCCAGTAAATCTTTTTTTGTAGTGAAGTGGGCTGTATATCTTAAGCAATGAGGGTATTAAGTCTTCACACTCACTCCTGCTTCCTCTCTCTGTTCATGTCTTTGACCCTGTGGCTTTGCCTTCTTCACTTGTTAAAGTCAAAGTTTGAGGAAGCAACAGACTGATCAGTCAGACCAACTAATCAGACAATATTCGGCCATTTTTGACTATGTTTTTGACTATTTTTGGCATGATATAAGTTAAAATAGTCAGTGGTGCAACTGTAATGTATGCAGCTACGAGAATACTTTTTGTGTGCATACAAAACAAAAATAATGACTTTATTTTTTTAATAGCCATCAAAGCACGTTCACAAGAATACCACAACGTACTGTCGTGAACTTGTGTCAAAGATTAACACGCATATACGGCCATATCTCACATCTACGAGTGTGATATTGTGTTTATACAACAGTTCAATGACACAAATACAAAAAATATCAAAGGAGTGTCTTTAAAAGCCCTCTTTTGTGCAGAACTATTTTCTTCCACCATAAATTCAAATCTAAAGTTGACAGTTTAACAGCTGAGCCCAAGCCTCCGTTACTAATTCCAAAACGTCAGTTTAGAACTAGTAACGAAGGAACGTTGAGTTGCTTCATTAAAATTAGTATTAGTAAAAGCGGTGTATTATGTGTAGTAGAGTATTATGGGAGGGAGATGAACTGATAATGTGTAATTACCTGCATCTGATACAGCATTCATTCTTCAGATGGGTAAATAACATTAGTTTGAATATCTGCTGAGGAAAGCATTATCTTTGTTGTAACATTAATATCCTTTCATCTGTTAAGGGTGATTTTGCTGCTCAGTGCATTTGTTCACTGCATCAAGCTGTCGTTGAAACTAAAAATAACTTCTGTTTATAGCATTAACTTTTCAAAGTAAAAGTCTTTACAGCTGACTCTCTTGTCGCTACCTAATGGCGGAACAATGTAACTAAAATCACCATCACAAAAACGCACTGTTTCTCAATACTAAACACTATTATACTATAAATACTTTTATTTTTATTAAATATTATTTATTGAATAATAATATTTAATAAACAACAACAACAGTCATTATAAAAGTTGCTAGGCAATTCAGTCAAAACTACAACGGCAGAGCTCTGATATACAGCAATGAATTTACATAAACATGAGATTTTGCCAAATCTTCTCTGGAACAAATAACAGATTAATGAGACCAAAGACTGTCATTAGATTTACCTATAACAAATTATATTTCATGTGGTGACCACTACAGAAACAGCTAATTTCAGAAGTTCTGGCCGACGTGAGGCGCTCTCAGGCAGGTTCATGAGTGCACAGAGCTCACATGACACAAATTTTCAAATAGATGTTATCTTTATTACCAAACTGCATATTTGAACTATAAACATATATTCTCACCTGAAAACCTCTTAAAATTACATTCCTCAACACAAAAACAGTAATATTTCTAAAATTACACTGGATTTCACAAACAGTGAAAAAGCTGTTGGAGTTCTGATATCGCTAATATCACACTCTTATGAGACAATCAAATTTGAGGACCAGAAAGAACTGTTGCATAAACTATAATATATGTTCCATTTTCATCCTCTTTTCTCTGTTTTCATTTGCCTAAAGTTAATGTAACATTTAACCTGATTTACATCCATGTCACAGAGAAACACAATATTAGGGCTTGCAAAGGCTAAACATAATTTTGGTCTTTACCTCAAAATGTTGAAAACGCTATAAAGTAGTGTTGGCATTGAAAAACATCCAGAAGGAAATGCAATAACTGTTAACGTGGAAATCTGAAAGAGCTAGTTCAAACAGGTAAACTCAATTTTCCCCTCAACGCCATTTCAGATTTTGATCCACCTCCGAGAGATTCCACTGGGACCGGAGAAGACATTCCTGCCGAATAAAATTTCCATCTAAGTGAGCCTTGATGAGATTCCTCTCTGCCACAGGCAAACACACAGCGGAGCCACATGAGCGGTGCTGTATTTCATAAACATGAAAGATACATCTAGGCTCCAGTACACTGTAGTTTGCGGGAGACTATGGTCAGTGCTTGTCAGTGCTGAGGAAATTACATAAAGTAAAGTAATAGTCAGAGGTGATGGATAACCCCTTCAGCCCTAGTATTATCAAGACTTTTATGTTGCTGAAGCTATCTGGTTCACAGATCTATGGGGACAGTCTTTGAGAGCAGTTAAGACAGCGAAGGCTTCATAGTGTTTCCTCCGTATACGCATAGCTGGGCAGAGGTCTCACAGGCCTCTGTGGCCTGTTTGGCTTCCAATCACAAAGCATTAGGGAAATGAAGCTTTTTATTTCAGGATTCCATGGTCGATGTGGTCGGGTAAGTCATTTTTGCTTCGCCACAGAGTAAGAGAGCTAAATGATTGTTAGCTGCCTGCATAAATGAGTGAAAAGGAAAGAGACAACAACTGAACCGAAGGAAAAAGATGTGGACAGAATGGAGGAATATGCAAAGCCAACAATTGGGCTAACAGCCCCTCTTAAGAAAATGTGATGTTTTTATGTCTCCAATTGAAAAAATATATATCCTTTTTTATGTTTCTAACTGAAAAAATATAGCTTTTTACTGGATATTGAAGGAAATGTAAGGCAACTAGAGGGAGTTTTTCTGTACCAGTTTGTTCTCTGTATACAAAAATCATAAATGTAGATAGTGTACAGATTGTCAACAATGATATGGCAAAAACTGTCAGCAAATACATTATGATATAGCAATAAGTAACACTAACTACTCCATCAACAAATGATTCTTCAATCTTAATAAAAAAATAATTCATTTCAAACTGAAGGTATTTTAAGACCTTCTAAAAATTAAAATTCTGTCATTAATTACTCACCCTCATGTTCTTCCAAACCCGTAAGACCTTTGTTCATCTTCGGAACACAAATTAAGACATATTTGATGAAATCTGAAAGCTTTCTGACCCTGCTTAGACAGCAACGCAACTACAAAATTAAAATAGTCTAATACTTTTTGTGCGCAAAGATAATACTTCTCTTTTTCTACTTCTCTGCTGACCTCTAACAAAGCCAACCAACATTTAATAGTCCTTTGGCTTTTGTCCTGAAGCAACAGGGCAAACTGTGACTTGTGTTTAATTGTGACCCACTGGCATTGACAAGCATACAAAAAAAACGGTGCCTAAACAAACAAACAGTTGTTTAAAAGCTCTTTGTTTGACTGCAGCCTGTGGGTAAATGTCCGTAAAAGCTAAGAGGCCTCACTCCAGGTATCATAATCCCTAAACAGCATCAAACCCACTACCACACAACAATTTAAAATGCTCAGTTGCTGACAGCAGATAATATTTTTTTAACACAATCTTAGGTTTATGAAAAGAGTGGGACTCTCAAAACAAGACAGCAAGGGCATTTCCAACTCTTTTTATTCTGCATGTGGAGCATTATCGTGGCTGAAGTTAGCTTGTTAAACTTAAATCACTTCAACAGAGCTACTTATCTCAGTCTTGAGCATTACCAACAGGATCTACGTTTTTTTGCTACTTAGGATAATTACTAAGCAATCAAAAGCAATCAAAACATACTTAAAAAGCCTACTGGATCTCCTAAAGTGCAAGCCAACTGATTTAATTTAATTAGAGGATGAATGCCAAAAGATTTATCCATTGTTTGAATATTAGGCCTATCAATAAATCCCAAATTAATATATTCAGCCTTAATGCCACAATAGGGACATGTTGTGCTAACACTGTGTGTCTAACACCCATTAAATTTAGTTTCCTGAGATCTGCACCGTTTTAACACTCCCAGCGTGTACATGCACACATAAACACACATGTACACATTGCAGGAACTGAAAATGTACTTAGTCTGACACTTCTCCCACTTGGGCTACAAACAGTGGAAGCAGCATTCAATCATTTCAGCAAAGTCTGGAATCCACAGTCTGTAGGTCAGAGAAAACACTTGTGGAAAATAACTTCTGCATATAGATATTAAATACAAACAAACATGTCTGGGATCTTCAGATCGACATGATCACCTCTGCTCAAAGACAACCTGACAACCAGCTGGTTTCAACAGATTTGCATTTCTCTAAAGACACAAATGGCTGATTATAAATGATTAGTTCACTTCCGGAATAAAAATTTCCTGATAATTTACTCACCCTCATGTCATCCAAGATGTCCAAGTCTTTCTGTCTTTGATCGCAAAGAAATTAAGGTTTTTGAGGAAAACTTTCCAGGTTTTTTCAATATATAGTGGACTTCAAAGGGAGCCAATGGGTTGAAGGTACAAAACGCAGTTTCAATGCAGCTTTAAAAGGGCTCTACACAATCCCAGCCAAGGAATAAGGGTCTTATCTAGTGAACCGATTGGTACTAAAAAAATTTAAAAAAAAACAGTAAAAAAAAAAAAAGTACAAAGACTGAATGCATGAGGTTGAGCTAGCACAAAATGAGCATTTGTGGTTATAAAGTATATAAATTTGTATTTTGCTTTAGAAAATGACAGATTGTTTTGCTAGATAAGACCCTTATTCCTCGGCTGGGATTGTGTAGAGCCCTCTAAAGCTGCATTGTAACTGAAATTTGGACCTTCAAACTGTTGATCCCCATTGAAGTCCACTATATGGAGAAAAATCCTGGAATATTTTCCTCAGAAACCTTAATTTCTTTTCGACTGAAGAAGGAAAGATATGAACATCTTGACGTGGAGGTAAGTAAATTATCAGGAAATCTTTATGCTGGAAGTAAACTTTGTGGTTAAAAACTCTGTGGAGCATTTGTGGTTATAAAGTATATAAATTTGTATTTTGCTTTAGAAAATGACCAATTGTTTTGCTAGATAAGACCCTTATTCCTCGGCTGGGATTGTGTAGAGCCCTTTGAAGCTGCATTGTAACTGCAATTTGGACCTTCAAACTGTTGATCCCCATTGAAGTCCACTATATGGAGAAAAATCCTGGAATGTTTTCCTCAAAAACCTTAATTTATTTTCGACTGAAGAAAGACAGATATGAACATCTTGGATGACACGGGGGTAAGTAAATTATCAGTAAATCTTTATTCTGGAAGTGAACTAATCCTTCATTGTCTAAAGAGCAACAGCAGTGACAAATATAAAGCCAAATACTACATGGAGCCCCAAAGTGTCAAATTTTAATTCCTTTTATGCCATTCTCGTTCCATTTGGAACAGCATGGGTAAACATCAGAACTCATGCCAGGGCTGAGCTGTCTATCACACTTGTTTGTCAACTGGTCCTCAAGTCTACGTACAGTGTAGCTAAGATGCCTAAATCGAACAAAAACCTGATTAGACTAAAGGCTCATAGGGAAGCCACTGCCAAAAAAATCCTTTACAAATAGCTTAATCAGCTCTGAGTATGTGGGTGCATGAGTATAGCAGTATTTTCAACACCTAAAAGATGTTTTTCAAAGTAAGCCAAGCTTAGCAACATCCACTTCCATCACTCAATGTACTACTGCAATTTCAGAGCCAGATTTGGACTACTAGGCCGCATTATTTAGCTGAAAAAAAAAAATGTTCCGAGACTGACAGCGAGAGCAAATTATGAATGTACAAAGCTCTCCTCAGAGATAGAAACCTGACGCTGTCAAGACCAGCACTGTGTGAAGGAAAAGAGAGAAATCTCCCAGATGACTGATACTTTGCACATATATTTTCATTTTTAAAGCAAATATCAATCTCCGACTGAACAGGCAGCAGAGGTTAGGTATTTATGAGCTCACTGGGAGTGTGGCAGGTACAAAGGCCCAACTGTGGGCGGCAAGAAATTTGCCAGTCTTTATGCATTGAGGGTTAGTTGAGTCCTTAATACAACGTAAACAGGCTTTAGAGTCTTACTTTCCGACACATTTACAGCTAAAATTAAAAAGCCATGTTTC
Source organism: Cirrhinus molitorella (assembly GCA_033026305.1). Lineage (NCBI taxonomy): Eukaryota > Metazoa > Chordata > Actinopteri > Cypriniformes > Cyprinidae > Cirrhinus > Cirrhinus molitorella. The sequence continues at coordinate 21,613,136 of CM065130.1, forward strand.
ATCATGCCCTCTAAAAAGTGAAATGTAGCGTATCCTGGCACATTACATTGGGTAGGCAAGGGAAAGTCATTATTTGATAAGTGTTGGCAGACGTCTGATCGCTTAGATAATCATGGCAGCTCATTTCCTATTATATTCACTGCAGACCTTTCGGTCTGTGATGTATATTGCCATTATTGGCCTTTTTCAGGCCAAGGACCAAAAAGATGAAGATTGAGAAAGGTGGGTAAGACTTATCCAATTGTATTCACAATGCAATGAAATAACAAGCCATATAAAGATTACTAAGTACTGACTAAATTAAATCAATATGATATTGTTGCCAGATGTCCACTTTGTATGAAAAAAAAGCACTGCAAAACGATCAAGATTAATTAGTTCAAAATAAAAGTTTATGTTAACATACTATATGTGTTTGTGTACTGTGTATATTTATTATGTATCTATATATAAATTTGCACACATACATGTATGGGTCAAAAAGGTTAAGATGTCCACAATTTTATGTGATTCTATGTCCATAGAAAGCACATCAAATGTAAGTAAAGTGTTTGCTTTTAAGGTTTCAAATACGTTTTTGGAGAATAAAATGTCAAAATTTGGTTAAAAGAATGTTACATTGTCATTCAGTGTAACACAACATTTATGTAAAATTTCAAACAACATGCTTATTCTGACTTGCACATATTCAAATACATAAAAGAGTAAGGGAGCATTTTAAAAAAGTTTGCAAAACCTAGGATAGTGGCAAATTTAAAAAATTACAACTTATTAGTATTTGGGGTGAAAGTAATTTGTCTTTTAATATGATTTTTGTTGTAAATATGCATGACAAGTTACACTGAATGACATTTTAGTGGGTGTTTTCTGTAAATTAAGTGAAAAATGTATGATATTTATTTTTTGCTCAGAAAAACAAAAACAAAAACACAATTAAATTAAAAAGAAAACTTTTTAAATACTTTTTTTGGAAAACAACAACAATTTAAAGCAGTATTACACTTACTGTTTTTATGCTTAAACTCTTTTTCGACTTTAACAAGTATATATATAGGAAAAATATGTTTTTAAATTTATATGTAAAATATTTATATTTATATACGTTTTTGCATACAAATACATACAATATTTTTTTTTCAAATATATACATATGTGTGTGCATTTATATTTTCATAATAAATATACACAGTACACACACATAGTATGTAAACACTGTATTTTTTAACACACCATAAAAACGTAAAATAAATAAATAAATAAGAAAAAATATGATATTTGCCCAATTGTATAGATAAATATAACTGAATTAATTAAATACAGACTATAACAATATTCTACATTACTATAATATAAGATAACAAGATGATATTTCATCCAGTTTAGGTTATAAATAAATAAAATAAAGTAAAATAATAAAACAAAATTAGCAGGTTGCAAAAACGCCAGTTTTGTCAGTGATCTTCTACATCGTTCTAATGCCACTGAAGCTAGATAATGAATTTGAACGGCCATAACTTTTGCCAGTTACTCCACCACAAACTCAAACAGAGAGACACAGACTGAGAGCTTGAATCACACCATCACTAAAGACAAGTGAAAATACACAGATCATTCTCTGAGCACATATCCAACATCTAAACATCCAGCTCTGACAGATGACTTACACAAAAGATAGGGTAATTGAAAGCAATTAATCAAAATGTTAAAAACTGCTGGTAGGCTTTATAATTCTCCCCACATTCTGTTTATTAAACAAGACAAGCCAAGTTTTTTTTTTTTTTTAATTCAGCCAACATTCGGTATTTAGTAATAAAAGATAAAATGCACAGTAACTTCATGTGTTTGACACCTCAGATATAAAGATTTATAACTCTGCAAAAAGAAATGTACTACTTGTGATACAGTATACACAAGCGTCTCACATTAAACAGAGATTTATAAAGTAATTCCAACAAAGAGCAAATGGTTCACGAGAGTTGCATGCGTTTCACAAAGTTGGAACATGTGGTTGAATGGGCATTCCCTCAACATCTACCAAGGGTTTTTTTTTCTTGTAAGACGGCAGCCTTGATGCTTGAGTAACTGTACTGTACACTTGAAGACCAGATTAAACCAATGAGTTTTACTACGACAAGTCAAATCCTCCCTCGTAGGCTTTTCTTGGAGGCAAAGTGGCTTTTGTGTCAACATCCAGTCTGGCAGTATAATGGACTGATAGAGTTCCACCCCAGTGATTTATAATCTACCAACTATTATTAAAACCAAAGACTGGATCACGGGAGCCGTCTGTTTCCATTTTGCCCGCCGCTCTCCAAAATATGACATAGCTAGATATATGTAGCGCAGTGTCTATAAAACTCCATCTGAAAAGGTTTAAATTTTGTGACAAAATATCCAGAGATACTATACTGAACAGATGGGAAACACTATCAACAAGGTGAAGTAAGCCACATATTGACAAAAAACTCATCCATCAGCTAAAAGGTCAAAATACATCTAAGCCAAAACATAAAATGGAGTCCTAAAGTACAGACATCCTGGGCACACACTGAACAAAGTGGGAATCTGGAAAGAAATCTATCCAAACCACAGCACCAACGGTCTTAGTCAGTGTTTAAAGTTATAAATGAGGAGCAATTGTTAAAATTCTCCTAGGACAACTCAATGCAGAAAGCTTTGCATGTCATGGACGAACAACACTCTGTAACATTGAAGTCAGAGTAACAAAGATACATTATTTGCTGGCAGGTACATGCCGATATACTGTAGTATAATGTAGCCTAACTTAATCTGACAATTCAGCTGAAATTATTTGTAGTTGTAGTAATTCATGCTTATCTTGAAATCTGATTAGCGCTACATTTCTTATTAATTAACTGTTGATTATTAATTTACTGTTAATTTAAAATGTCTTTAAATGGTAACACACACCAGTTACCAGAATTACCTCCAGAAGTGGTATATATGAAGTGGACATATTAAACTAATGTAATATGTAATATTAACATATTAAAATATATATACACTACCAGTCAAAAGTTTTTGAACAGTAAGATTTTAAATGTTTTTTTAAAGAAGTCTCTTCTGCTCACCAAGCCTGCATTTATTTGATCCAAAGTACAGCAACAAGAGTAACATTTTGAAATCTTTGTACTATTTCAAAAAACTGTTTTTTATTTGAATATATTTTTAAATTGTATTTATTCCTGTACTTTCAAAGCTGTTTTTTTAGCATCATTACACCAGTCACATTATCCTTCAGAAATCGTTCTAATATTCTGATTTGCAGCTCAAAAAACATTTTTTATTATTATTATTATTATTACGTTGAAAACAGCAGAGTATAATTTTTTCAGGTATTTTGATTAATAGAATATTCAGAAGAACAGCATTTATCTGAAATAGAAATCTTTTATAACCTTTTATAATATAATTTTACAATAAATGTCTTTTTTATGATCAATTTAAAGCATCCTTGCTACATAAAAGTATTAAATAAAAGTATTAATTTCTATTATTTCTTAAATATATATTTTTTTATCCTGGACAGAATATCTATAAAATACTATCTCTGTATTATCAATGCAGTAATAGAAAACTGATAAAATAATGAACATCACCGAACCTTACATTCAAATCTGAAATACTGCCTTTGTATGTCTATGTCTATGTGTATGTTCATAAATATTAAAAACAATTTGATACTATTATAATATGACCTGGAAGTAAAGCCGTTTATTTTATTAGAAAAAGGTGTCCGTGTTGCAGTGTATTTACGGCTGTATTTATAGAGTATTTACGGATGCACTGATTATTATATTATATTATATGAATTTACTGCAACAAGGAACTTTAGCATTATTGACACATTATTGTCCTATTTAATACTGTAAAGTTGCTTTGACACAATTTGTATTGTTAAAAGTGCTGTATAAATAAACTTGATTGATTGATTGATTATAAACTACATGTACTGCATAATTATTTTGCAAAGCTGTCTGTACTTACATACTGTCATTATTTTAACTATTGCATTAATCAGTAATACTTACATACTTACATCCACTCATTTAACATAAACAATACACAGTTGCTCAAAAGTGTGCAATTAAATTCAAGTCAGTTTTTGGTATTTATACTCATGTCTCATCTTTTTTTGTAAACTAGGAAATAATGAAAAGCTCATAGAAGTTAATGTACCTTTTTAAGTCCTTTGCTCAAGATAATTGGATGCTATCTTATGTCAAAGTGCTATTCTAAGGCAAATGAAGCAGCTCAGACTGTACAAAGAGACTCCAGCTGAGAGCTTAAGACTGTTACTCTCTCAATCAGGGCACTTTAAGAGCTCTATTGTCATTCCAATGACACAAAAACTGTTTAGATAGCCCTTTGGCAACAGGAGTCAATAGGTAAACAAAAAACCCTGAGGACTACTGAATAAAATGACACCTTTAACTAGTTGTTCAACATTAAGTTTGACTAAAATGACATATTACTTGTATAACATATTTAAATATCATCAAAAAGTGACTTTACATTACAGTGTACATATTACAGCACATACACAAATATGAATAAACAATAAACGTCTGTAATTTACTTATTGGGCATTGTACTGTAATTTGAGACACTGTTTCCTCAAATTATTTCTAATAATAACAGCAATATTTTCGACTGCTCAGTATTTCTTGTGAACTCGACAGATGAGGCTCAGCTTAATTAGAAGGTCAAATATGAACACAGTAGCGTAAATGCATGAGTTTAATCGCCTACCGCAGTTGACTACGAGCAACACGATGATCAGTGTGAAGTTGCGCTGGCATCCGTGCGGCTCTTTCACTGTTCCTCTGCTCATTTCTTCTGCCTCTGAGCGCACTTACATCCACCGCAAGTTCTTCTCACAGGTCAGTGTTATAGCTGGAGAATGCAGAGCTCTTCTGGACTTTACTGAGCCTCGGATGTCCGCAGAGGTGTAATGGTGTAGGCGGATGGTCCTCTGCTCTGCGCACTCCTTCTTTCGCTCCTGTTTGGAGTTTGACTTTCTCCAGTCCTCTCAAGAAGTTCCCCCAAAGTCTTAGGACATGTGCTGCGTAGCGGTGTGTTTGGCGCCATCTGCTGTTTCAATAAGGACTGTTAGGAGAGAAAACAAGTGTGGACACTGTTGGTCTTTCACAGCATTTAATTAAACAGTAACGTAGATTTTGTGTAGCGGGACGCTTAAACATTTTAAAACATTTAACGTGTCTAATTAACGTAATTAAAATAAATCTCATTCAGTTAACTACTAAGCTAGCAGCAGCATATGTTTACATGCTAAATTTTTGTTATAACTTGATGAATGGCGTCAAAAAAAAAAAAAAACATATCCACCTTATTCGTTAACGCGTAAGTAAGCTTATGGGCGAAGCTTCCGGTTCATTAGGCGCTATAGGGAGATAACGAGAAGAATAACGTGCAGAAAAGAATAAAACTGTTTACACTACAAACCAGTTTGTTCATAATTGAAATATTATATTAAAATAATATGGTAAGACACACTAATTTGCAATATCAAGCAGCAAAACGAGAGTTTTGTACAGCTAAAAATAGCTGGATGTGGATGAGACTGGAAAATAGACCAGTAACTCAATTTTCGGCATTGATAATCTCAAAATGTCTATTTAGTGTAAATACTAGCTCTATTATTTGTCACAGTGGTAACTGCACAATTATATAGTAAGAAACCCATCTCAATCACAGTCTTCCAAAACATTGGACAATAACAACTACTCTCTTGCTCAAAAACATAAAATAAATAAACAAATAACACTTAATCTCAGAATTTACTCTGTCAATCTTGAAAAGCATGCTGGGAAATAAAAAATACAATGTTAAAAGCCTTGAAAAGCATGCTGGGAAATAAAAAATACAATGTTACAACCTAATATTCTAATAACCTAATATAATAACAGTTCCAACACAAATTTAATTATTTATGTAGTCCCATCACAAATGAATTAATTTCCATTTTTACAATGTTTAAGAATTTTGTTGCAACAGACACCAAAAATGAAACACAATTACTGTATTTAAAAACAATCCCTAAAATAAATAAATAAAGGCCATAGGATACAGTAATAAAAAAAAAAAAAAAAAAAGTTTAAAAGGAATGTAAAAAGGAACTGCACTCAGGGTTTTCAACATTTTTATAATGATGTAGGCTATATTTTATGATGTTGTAAACAGTTTTAAAAATATACATTTGTAATTAAAGTAAATTGAAATTACTTACACAAATCAAATTAATAGGAATATGAATATTTAGTTTTATAGTAACCTTTCTAATAATATGAAGTAATAATGTTATATATTTAAACAAAAAACATAAATGCATAAATAAATATATAATATTTTAATATTAACATTAATAATACAAATAAATATGATCAATATAAAATAAAAATAAAAATCTATATTTTCCCAGAGTTTTTATGCTATTATAAAAGAGCACACTGTTGTCCTTGTAAAATATATAAATAAATAAAATAATAATTAACCTAAGAGCCTTTCATGTAGTGAAATCTAATAAAGAGGTTGTATAAAAAGCTTGCATCAAAAAAACAAAAACAATTAAATAAATCATTTAATTTAAATAAATAAATAAATAGCCCAATAGCAAAAAGCATAGGTGACCCTGGACTACAAAACCAGTGGGTCAGTTTTTTTTAATTGAGATTTATACATCATTGGAAAAGCTGATAATTAAGCTAAATAAATGAGTCTTCCATTGATGTATGGTTTATTAGGACAGAACAATATTTGTCCGAGATACAACTATTTGAAAATCTAGAATCTGAGGGTGCAAACAAATCAAAATATTAAGAAAATCGCCTCTAAAGTTGTCCAAATTAAGTTCTTAGCAACACATATTACTAATCAGAAATTAAGTTTTGATATATTTACAGTAGGAAATGTATAAAATATTGTCATGGAACATGATCTTTACTCAATAACCTAATCATTTTTGGCATAAAAGAAAAATTTGATTATTTTGACCCATACAGTGTATTGTCCAGGTCACATATTAACAAATGTTATTTTAATGATCAGGTCAGGTCCTTACATCCTTATACATCCTTAAAGAAACAACATGGTAGCTTGGTCATGTTTACAGCTTTAACTTTTTAAGGTCTATAACTGTCAGTTAATCACTGTTGACTGAATGCCCTTTCTTTCTAATATCCAGACCCAACATGCTGCCTTTCCAGGCCTATGAAGAGCAGACAGAGAATGGTAGCAATTTTACAAGCCAGAGGTCTTGCATCCTGACCTGTTTCTGTTCATTTATGTTATATCAGTGGAGGACAAGAAGAGTATGACATTCCTCTTTTGAAGTGATGGGCAGGGTTGACTCTCTAGGCCCAGAGTTCATCCCTCATTTCCTCCAGTGACGTCAGCTCTCTGACACACACAAACGGCAGGCTGCGATCAAAGCCCAGTTAAAGACGCACTCCTGCAGACTCTAATATGAGCTCACATGCTGGGAAGCGATGCTGATTGGTGGGGAGAGACGAGGGAGGGGCTGTTCCTGCTGCTTTCATGAGAGCTTTTTGGTGGAATGAATTATGAAGGAATGGAAACTAACGTTAAGATAGCAAACACATTAGCGCAAGCGTGCGATTGCGTAGAAAAGCTGTGAAGAGTCATGAAGCAACAGTATTTTGTACAAGCTAAGATTTATAACTTTTTGTTTTTTTTCCTCTAGTTCATTTTTCAAAGAAAAGCTGTACCTTTTCTTCAGTGTGATTGCATCTAATATTAAACATTTGGAAACCATTATCTGCTGAGCAGCAAAGCAGTTGAAATATTTGTGACATGGGGCTGTTTTTCTTTCCGATGTCTATCTGTTTTATTTTCCCAAAGTAAAATAAGATTATTAAAATTGCAACCATGCACAGTGAAACTCATCTAATTGTAATGAGCAGAGAGATTGAGGGTTATGCGGGCCGCTTTGAAGGTCCATCCCCTTGGCCGTTCTCCACACACAGCGGATCTATTTAGAATGGACCTTCTGTTCTGAACCTTAAATAGAGTAATCTCTGGAGTTACTAGGGTTTGTAGCTAATGGGAATAAAACTCCTTGAATTACAAATGAGAAGCTACTACTGAACGTCCTACTGTCCAAAATAACTAAATTGAAGTTACTTGTGTTCTTCCTATTTATGTAATACACTACCAGTCAAAAGTTTTTGAACAGTAAGATTTTTAAACATTTTGAAATTAAACATGTTTTCTATTTGAATATATTTTAAAATGTAATTTATTCCTGTGATCAAAGCTAGAATTCCAGCATCGTTACTCCAGTCTTCAGTGTCACATGATCCTTTTAATATACTATATGAAATCATTCTAATATGCTGATTTGCTGTTCAAGAAACATTTTTTATTATTATTATTATCAATATTTAAAACAGATGAGTACACTTTTTCAGGATTCTTTGATGAACAGAAAGATCCAAAGATCAGCATTTATCTGAAATAAAAAGCTTTTGTAACATTATACACCTATGCCATTTTTTCTGGAAAGAAATTATAGAAATTATTATTTTCATTTAGAAAGGATGCTTTAAATTGATCAAAGGGGATGAAAAAGACATGTTATAATGTTATAAAAGATTTCTATTTCAGATTGCTGTTCTTCTGAACTTTCTATTCAACAAAGAAGCCTGAAAAAAAATCTACTCAGCTGTTTTCAACATAATAATAATAATAATAAATGCTTTTGGAGCAGCAAAATAGAATATTATAAGGATTTCTGAAGGGTCGTGAGCCTGGAGTAATGATGCTAAAAATTCAGCTTTGAAATTATAGGAATAAATTACATTTTAAAATTCAAACAGAATGTCATTTTAAATAGTAAAAATATTTCAAAATGTTACTGCTGTACTTTGGATTAAATAAATGCAGGCTTGGTGAGCATAAGAGTCTTCTTTAAAAAACAAAAAATCTTATCGTTCAAAAACTTTTGACTGGTAGTGTATATTAGTTTTTCTTAGGATATTCACCTGGGTTACATGACACTTATATTTTTGTCCTATTATCTATTTAATAAATAAATAAATAAATGTAAAAAAAAAAATAATTTATACGTACTGTACACTGGCTTAAACACACCGTCTATAATGAAGAGCATATTTTTAATTTAAATTAATAGTAATATATATTTGAGGTCCAACAGTATCAGTGTGATACAACTGTTTAAATTCTTTAAAAGAATTTGTAGTTGTGTACATTTTTTATACGTTTGGTATAATTATCTTTCATTACTATTCTTTTAATACAAAATATTACAAAACTGCTTCACTGCTTATTAATATCTGAAAAACTTTACCCGTCAAATCCATCCTAGTGTGACCAATACGCAGGGGGAATAAAATGACATAAAACAGGAAGTGATATAATATAAAGAGATGATCCCTACAGTCCCTCATCATTCTCAATATCTGTAAGTTTCTTAAAATTATACATAACATGACCTTTTCATAAAAGGCAAGAAAATAATAATCAGGTACATTCACTTGAGTTTTAAGGCCTATAATAACACTTTTAAAAATCATCAAACTGAAACTTTTCTTGAAACTGGTATAGAGTTTTTTCTAAAATCCATTGAAACCAATGTGAATAGCACTTATTTTCTTTTATTTGTCTTTTTCTTTATTGTGAACACTCTTAAAGGGATAGTATGTATCATAACATTACAGTTGAACCACTGATGTCACATGGACTATTCTATCAGTGTCCTTACTACCTTTCTGGGCCTTGAGCGTGTCAGTTGCATTGGTGTCTATGCAGAGTCATAAAGCTCTCGTATTTCATTAAATATATCTTAATTTGTGGTCTGAAGATGAATGAAGGTCTTAAAAGTTTAGAGCAACATGAGGGTGAATAATCAATGACAGAATTTGTATTTTTGGGTGAACGATCCCTTTAAATTTCAGCCATCTTTAGACTAATAATACAGACTTTCAAAGAGATGATGCATGTGTTGTCATGCATTTGTTCCACCCAAATAAGGGCATTGCTGGTGACATCATTTCTAGTAACTGATGATGTGTGTCTGGTGAGACATTTTTGAGTAGAGTTCAAGATGTGCTGTGATGGTGACCCCATTCTTATGAAGATCTATAAACGATCCTTTACATTTAGATCAAAATAAGCCTTTTGAAACTAATCCTGGACCAGAGTTCAAGAATGACACAGAATCAATGTGCATACTAACATCTAGTGATATTATCTGCATTTGTGCTACTAACAAGCCAAGGCAAGGGGATATTCACCAAACTCATGTAGTATAAAAGCGACAGAGAGGACATATCTGAAGCCTTTGAGTGGGTGGGTGGTCTCTCATTAAAGTTTTCCAGTCTTTCAGCCTCTGATAGCAGTTGTATTTGGAACAAGGGGTCATGTTTGATCATATGGAAGTAGGGTCAGCAAGAATTAGACATCATAGATGCTATTCAAACATATGTATGCGTGTGTGTTTCAGGAAGAGGTGGGGTGGAGGGTTCAAAAAGGAAAATTAAAGATGCAAAGAGTGCCAGCACGACCCTGTTGGTGTATTTATTTTGCCTGGCTTTAGGAATGATTGCTCAGACTCGATCATGCTGATCTTTACCCACATGACCTGCTGACAATGATTGCATCTCAGCACATTCCATCAGGCTTTAACCTGGGCCCAATAAAATAAACAATATGGAGCAAAACACTGTTGTTGTTGTTAGGTCAAGAGGTCATCTCTCTCTCTCTGTCTTCTGTGTTATTAGATTCCTATGGTAATTGAAATCATAGCATAGCACCCTCTGGATAACAGAGGGAAAAAGAATGGCGAAAAAACCAACACGCCACACCGTGTGAGCTAATATTTTGGAATATTTAGGGTTCCTTGGGTTAATCTGTCATGCGTCGTCCAGTAAATAACTGGAATGAAAACTTGATGTAGGTTTATTTTTGCTGAGTAAACTGTGTATGGGGAACTCTGCGAACTTGGAAAAACAAATAGATTCTTTCACAGTTTCCCAGTTGCAATTTTGCTTTTTCTAACCCACGTTTTGGAAAACAAACAATGGAAATATGCTACTCCAGACCTGATACAAACTAAACTGTTACGTAAGTGTGTGTACCTGGTGTTCCCTATGTTGTGGGGACCAAATGTCCCCACATAAATATTAATATCAGCAGTTTTTGACCTTGTGGGGACATTTTTTTAAAAAACAGCTTACACTAAAAAAGGACAGTATGATTTTTAATGTTTTTAAAGCTCAACATTTAATCTAAAGTACAGCAAAAACAGTACAATTCTGAAATATTTTTACTATTTAAAATAACTGCTTTCTATTTGAATATATTTTAAAATGTATTTTTTTCCTATTTTAAGCTGAATTTTTAGCATCATTACTCAAGTCACATGATCCTTTAGAAATCATTCTAATATTCTGATTTGCTGCTTTAAAAATATTTTTTATTATTGTTATGTTGAAAACTGAATGAATAGAAAGTTCACACAAACAGCATTTATCTGAACTAGAAATCTTTTGTAACATTATAAATCACTTTTGATCAATTTAAAGCATCCTTGCTAAATGAAATTATTAATTTCTAGAATTTCTTTCCCCCCAAAAAACTATACTGACTCCAAGCTTTTGAATGGTATAGTGTATATGTTACAGAAGCTTTTTATTTTTAGATCTTTGGATCTTTCTATTAACCAAAGAATCCTGAAAAATATGTACTCAACTGTTTTAAATATTGATAATAATAATGTTTCTTGAACAGCAAATCAGAATATTAAAATGATTTCTGTTAGATCATGTGACAATGAAGACTGGAGTAATGATGCTGAAAATGTAGCTTTGATCACAGGAATAAATTAAATTTAAAATGTATTCAAATAGAAAGCAGTTATTTTAAATAATACAAATATTTCACAATATAGAAAAACTAAATGCAGACTTGGTGAGCAGAAGAGACTTCTTTAAAAAAAAAAAAAAAGAAAAAATCTTACAAAAACTTGACTGGTTGTGCAAGTTTTTTTTAAAAAATCTAAAAATGCAGAAAGTTTTCTGTGAAGGTTAGGTAATAGAAAATACAGTTTCCACAACTGTTTTCTACATTATTAATAATAAGAAATGTTTCTTGAGAATATTAGAATGATTTCTAAAGGATCATGTTACACTAAAGACTGGCTGTTGAAAATTCAGCTGCATGTCATCATTCTAAATTACATATTAAAATATATTAAAATAGAAAAAAAAATGTAAAATGTGATGTTTCACAACATTACTGTCTTTTTAATCAAATAAATGCAGCCTTTTTTTAAAACAAACCTTTGAGCAGTAGTGTACTAGTTCCGTATCTCTAAAAATGTGAAGTACTGTTACTTTTAAGTTTGCTTTAAAGTATCTTTAATATTTAATATGATGTTATAATATGATGTTAAAAATTGTAAAATAACTACTTAAATAATTCAACATAACATATACAGAGTATAAAAGGTATATGCACTGGTAACAAGGTTAAAAACTTTTATGTGAGTGACCTTTTCTATGGGCTTTAGATCTCTTTAAACCTTTAGATTAAATAAAGATGCTGTGGTAGAAATATAAAGAGATTAAAAGAGAACTTCAAAATATAATAATCTGACAGCTAAATACACACTGTTACTGCCATTACCTCATGTAATGACATCCAATGAAAATAAACCTGCAAACCATTACTTTCCGGGCTGGACGTTCTTTGTATCTTGCTATGTCAACATAGGGGGGCTTCTATAATGTGCAAACCTGTTCTGAAAGAAAAAAAAAAAAAACGTCCCACCCACTTATTCATCCAGAGCACAAGCGGGAAACTATTTGAGAGCAGGTGTTTGATGGGTGTCCTGACAGGTACTAATAAATGGGTTGTAATAAAGTTGAGGTCATTTCTGACAAAGACTGAAGAAATGTTTTGATCATATAGGTATGTGTATGCAGGTTTTAAATAGGCTGGTAAATTTTAGGCCTATTTTTTTAAATAAAGAGGTTTCTGTTCTCAGGTATGTGCACCTGATTTTCCATGTCCCATATTAACTAAATTGAAGGAAATTTCAAACCAAATAGACTGACTGGAAGTTTATGATGACAACACATCAGTTCATGAAGGCACTAAATATACAGTGGGTCCATACATACATTTGAGACCATTAATGAAAATACTTTTTTTTCTTTTACGTTTTTAAAACAATATTTTTAATAATAAATTCTATCCAGATACATAGGGTGAACCAACTCTAGGGTACGGCTAAAAGTACCATAATAAACGCATCATAATACGTTCTTTTTAGGCAAGTAGCAGATATACAGTGGTGGCCAAAATTATTAGAACACTAGCATGTTCACCAGCTAAAAAATGGTTATAAGTCAGTTAATTCTATCTTTTGCTGTAGTGTGTCAGTAGGAAATATCAGTTTACATTTCCATTTTGCAATTAATTGTAATAATCCAGTGAGATTTTTGTTTGCACAAGAAGTCTGACAACAGCCAGTGATCCACACATCATCATCACACAGTGATCTGATCTCATCATCATCCAGTCTGTCTGGAATGACATGAAGAAACAGAACAAACTGAGAGACAAACTAAATCCAGAAGAACTGTGGCAACATCTCCAAGATGCTTCCAGAAACCTACCTGCAACGCTACAGTATGGTTAAAAGTTTTAGGCACTTGTGTTAAAATGCTGTGAAATAAGGATTTAAAAAAGTCATAAATAGATTTTCTTTTTTCAATCAACTTCTATTAACTAAATTCAATCAGCATTTGGTGTGACCATCATTTTTTGCACAGTTTTTCAGATAGCTTTCCAGGTAGGTCTCTTGAAGCATCTTGGCGATGTTGCCACAGTTCTTCTGGATTTAGACTTTCTCAATTTGTTCTGTTTCTTCATGTCATTCCAGACAAACTGGATGATGATGAGATGAGATCAGATCTCTGTGTGGAGCACTGGCTGTTGTCAGACTCCTTGTGCAAATAAAAATCTCACTGGATTATTACAATTAATGGCAAAATTAATGTTTGGAAATATAAGCTTATATTTCCTACTGACACACTTCAGCAAAAGATAACTGACTTAAAACCATTTTTAGCTGGTGAAAATAGTGTTCTAATATTTTTGGCCACCATTGTAGGTGTCATGTCATAAGACATTTTAAATACGACTGGATTTGTATTTAAATTAATCTAAATCTAAAAATAATCTAATTATATAGCGCTTTCACGGTTATTCAAACAGCGAATAGTTTATACAGAGAACGCCAGCAAAGAACAATTTACATTACTAAAGAACAGTATGACTGATTTCAGTCTAGTGTGCATTTAGGCAAAAACTATACACTGTTTGATGAATGAATCCCTTACTTACATCATACGTACATCTGCACTTTGTCTTTATGATAACAGAATTCATGCAGAATACAGTCAATGAGGGCAAGCACGATGACTCATCTGAACGCATCTTTCAGCGATGACTCATCTGAACGCTTCTGATTGGCCTTTGAATTCATAAACTCAACGAAGTCGTGTGTGATTGGTTATAATGCTGTAAGCAACGCTGTAAAACGCGCGAAGCTGTGATGCAACAGGATGGATTTCAAAATTAATGCTACAGCCAACTTTTAATTTAAAAATTCAATTTTATATTGAACAATACAAACTCAAAATTACAAACTCAAACACAAAGATATCCACCTTTTTCTTTACATAAGAGTGGGTGCGGCTATAGAGGGTATGCACGTGACGTCACCGTCAGCTGGAGTGAGAATGGCTACGCCCACTGAGTGGCAAAAAGTGAGTGGCAGCATTGGTTTCAGCGTAAATGCTGCGACAGAACACTCAAAACACCTCTAAAACCAGAACGAGCTTTGCGATTGACTGTACAAAAAGATTTGACAAGAAACCTGAGGTATATTTTACAGGCTGCCGAAAGCTACAAAAAAAGAAAAGCAAATGGATCGCTGCAATTCAAAGAAACAAATTGACTCCAGGCGGTGAAACACGGATTTGCAGTTATCACTTCAAGTTAATATGTTCAATTTTGCGGTAAAAACATGCCCTATATATTGTATTGTCATATCATATTAACATGTTCAATTTTGCGGTAAAAGCATGCCCTATATATTGTATTGTCATATCATATTAACAACTCATCAATTAAATATTTACCATCTTAAATTATGCACACCTGGATGTTTTTAAATAAAAACTGACAGAAAACTATATAAGATTTTGGGCTGGACGATATAACCATATATACATAACAATGATATAAGTGATCACAGGGGTTCAGACCAACCCTGTTTTATATTTACAAAATGTGTTCACGGTCAAATCTGCTTTGTTTATTTCCCCGGCTTTGAAATGTAAATGTCAGGAAACATGATTCCTGGCTGCATATTAATATCCATGGACCACTGGATCTTTGGTAGGTAAGGAACATTATATCAAGTCCAGCAAAAGGATTATCGTTTTGTTTTACTCGCGTTTTTGCAACGTCCCTATTTAAATCCATTCACTCAGTTGCTTCTTTTGCCACTCAGTCCGGCTAAGGGGGCGTGTTCCGGCGGGAAAATTACGTCAATGCATACCCTCTATTAGTAAATTTTATGGATGTGGCTTCCAGTCTCATCCGTACTTTTTTTTAGCTGTACAAAACAGCTAATTTTGCTTCTTGATACTGCAAATTAGTGTCTAACCATGTTATTTTAACGTATTATAGTAATTATAAACACACTGGTTTGTTGTGCAAACAGTTTGTAGGTTGTTATTTCCCATGTAGCAGCTAACGTTAATGAATCAGAAGTCTTACCCATAGCCTTACTTTCGTGTTAAAGAAAAAGGTGGATTATGAAGAATGTTGGCAACCAAACAGTTGAAGGTAGCTATTGACTTAATATTTATTTTTTTAAAAAATACTTTTAATTTATAAACTCATATTAAGTAAACTTTGACAAATTATATTTATTTAGCATGTATGAAAACATCCAAAAAATCCATGATGCAACACATTAAGTCAAATGTCAAAGGTCTCTGTGTCCATAAACGTAAAAAGTATACATTTAACTTTTGAATCTGTGTGATGAATTTTTGCAGCAGCCAAACCAGTAATAATTCCTTATTAAAGCCTTTAGTTTGAACAGATTTAGACTATACAGACTGATTTTACCACAAAAAATTATAGTCATCTGATCTTTTCAGTGTCAACTCCTATTAAAATATACTTGTGCTATTTATGGTGCTAATTTAAAGGCAGAATATATTTTATGCAGGATTCCTGCCTTTAGGATTCTTTATCCGCTAATAACACACTATAGCATAATAGTTACTACTTTCAGCCTCAAATGAAAGACAAACTGTATGTATGAATAAAACATAGCTGTTGTTTTTAGAATTTCAATATGATAGATCTAACAGACACAGAGGAAAGCCAAGCGCTTTAGTCCTTATGACAAATCAAAGTGCATGAGAAAAGCATGACTTCCTAAGAAAAAAATCACAACAAGCCATTCATTTTATAGACTTTATTTTATACTCTCTTTATTTATAATGGATATAGATCTTTGATTGTGCATGTGGAACACTAGAAATGAGATACTTTCTTGAGGACACATTGAACACATAATGACTACAGTACGAAACTGATGAGAATAACGATAAAGTAAGGCATTGCTGCGTACAGTGAGGGCTAGTCCGAGCTGGATCGGGTAAATATGGGCTCTAGGGTAATTATGTGATCACAGTTGGAGCGGTGCGGCCCGTCTTTTCCTGAAGCTGTGAGATCCTCAAAGCGATGTCCACCAGAGGAGCCAGCATGACCTGTTCACAACAGTCGAGAGACAATGTTAATAATGTTAAAGAGAGTGGAAATGTTACTATTAGGAAACCGCAAAATGAGAAAAATACAATAAGGACTTTGATTTAGACTAACTGAAAACGGATGGTGCAAATTTAGTGTTTTGTATTAAATATGTGAATCCTTTTCTTCTACAGTAACCCAAGCCTCAAAACTAAAGATGAAAAGAACTGCTAGACTAAAAAGTCAACTCAGATCAATTCTAAGCATGTCTGAGGTAGATTCTTTAAGACAGATTAATACTCTTGTGATCCAGCTTGAGCAGATAAAATTGAGCGAATCGGATCTTTAACCAGATGTGCAGATGAGCATGTCCAAATCGATTAATGTTACAGCCACCACAGATGTGTACATTTTTCATGAAATAATAATACAAGTAAATACATAAATTGAGAGAGAAAAAAAAGAATTAGTGAAAGTAATATTTGGTGGAAGTACAAATATTTCGTGAACAAAAAAGGGGTCACTTTTGACCAGTTTACCTGTGGGTCCTGATAAATTTTCTGAGGGTCTTTCTCATAGCTGTCAATGTAAAGCCTGATGGTTGCCCCAGCACTGCCTGTCCCGCTGAGACGGAAGATGATACGTGAGCCATCGGAGAAGATGATCCTCAAACCCTAAAAAAGCATGAAGACAAGAAACAGGGATGATGGCCAATGTACTGTGTTTTGGAAAGCGTGCACAAATTTCTATGAAATCGAGAAAGGTGTTTAGACTAAATGTTACTAAGACTGTTCTTTTGAACAGTATTTTTAATGAGTTCATGATAAGGCTATGCTTTCAACAATAGTAATAAAGATAATCAGTAATCAGAGTAGTCATAGCAACGAATGTCATTTTAATATTTGATGTTTAAAAGAACGTAAAATTAGCAGTCAGAAAAGGCAACATTTAAATATATTTCAAATACACCAGTCAAAAGTTTTTGAACAGTAAGATTTTTAATGTTTTTTTTTTTTTTTTTAAAGAAGTCTCTTCTGCTTACCAAGCCTGCAATTATTTAATGGTAAAGCAAAAAAAAAAAAAAAAAAAAACAACGTAAAAATGTACATATTTTAAACATTTAAAATAACTGTTTTCTATTTGAATATATTTTAAAATGTAACATATTATTGTGATCAAACTTAAATGATAAATGCTGAACTTCTGAACTTTCTATTAATCAAAGAAACCTGAAAAAAAAAATTCTACTTAGCTGTTAATAATAATAATAAATGTTTTTTGAGGAGCAAATCAGATTATTAGAATGATTTCTGAAGGATCATGTGACTGGAGTAATGATGCTAAAAAATCAGAATAAATTACATTTTAAAATATATCCAAATAGAAATCAGTTATTTTAAACTGTAAAAAATATTTCAAAATGTGACTGTTTTTGCTGTACTTTGGATCAAATAACAAACTTGGTGAGTAGAAGAGACTTCTTTAAAAATATATTTGTATTTTGTTATATGACTAGAAACGCACCTGATTTCTAAATAATGGTTGTGAAATTTAAGACTATTAGAAATACCGTGAATTTTTTTTTGTTTTTTTTTGTTTTTTTTACACCTGACTCACCTGTCCTTTTGAAACACTGCCATCGACAGGATCTGTGTACTCAAAGTTATCAGCCTTCTCCACTTGATATGTTTTATCCCCTGAGGAGAATTTTTGTCCTACAAAGGCTTTGTCAGACATAGTTGTCTGTAAGTGATCAATCATCTTATTCGCAGCATCAGAGTCCACCTCTTCATAGTCATACCTGAAATAGAGATTTGGGACAAAGTTTGCTGACTTACACAAGTTTACCAGCAGAGGGCAGTCAAGCTACAGAGATCAGCGTGTCGCTTTATTGCGGTTACCTTGTGAAGAAGTTTCTTCCAAATTTCTGCCAGTGGTCTTTCATGATATCCTCTACGCTCTGTTTGCGAGTGGCAAGGATTGAGAGCCATGCGAGAACTGCCCACAGACCATCCTTCTCTCGGATGTGATCAGAACCTACCAAAAAACAGGACTTTAAAAGGGTGTATAATGAGAAATCAAGCTTTCTTTCACATTTGAGAGAAAAGAGCTTGATTTACTATGGAAAGATAATGTTAGTTAAGTAATGTTAGACTTAATTTATAAATGTGTATTTGGTGCAAAAAAAATGAAAATTTTGTCATTAATTAATAACAAAAATATCTTAATTTGTGTTTTGAAGATAAACAAAGACAGGGGTGAGTAATTAATGACAGAGTTTTCAGTTTTGGCTGAACTAACACTTTAAATATACACTGTAAAAATGTTTTAAACTGTATTGGTTTAATAACATCTTTTGTCATTTTGCAGTAAAATACTGTCAAATTTATGGTTTTGCAGGTAAAAAAAAGAAGAATTATCATACAATTTACAGTGAAAATCAGTAAAAGGACAGTCTCTTTCGAAAGGAAAAGTCCCAATGATTTCATAGCTACTCACCAGTACCAAAGCTTTCTTCACCACAGAGGGATAACTTGCCAGCATCCATCAAATTTCCGAAGAATTTCCAGCCTGTGGGAGTCTCATAAAGCGGCATCTTCAAAGCTTTGGCTACACTGTACAGCAAAAACAAATAATACCAAAGTTTATGAAATACTATGGATTGTGTACATTTACTGAGATGATAAAATATAGGGCTAAATCACTAAATAAAAGTGAGCTTAGATGATCATACTTGTCCAAAGCCCCACTGGTGGGCATACTGCGAGCCAGACCCTTCACGCCAGTCTTCTGGAAATAAGGGATGGATGTAATGTTGGCACCGATGACCGCCACAGAGTCTGATGGGTTTACAAAGAATCCATGCTTACCCAGAACCATATTACGATCCTACAAAGAGAACAGCAAGATGGGAAATATAATGATGAGGCTTTACCTGAAAGTAATTTCAATTGCGTAAATAAAGGCATACTACTGTTCAAATGTTTGGGAGCAGTTTTATTCAGCAAGGATGTATTAAATTGATCAAGACATTTATAATGTGACAAAATATTCACATTTCAATCAAATATTGTTCTATTGAACTTTCTATTCATCAAAGAAAAAAAAGGTTTCCTCATTCATATTAAGCAGAACAACTGCTTTCAGCATTGATAATAATAAATGTTTATTGATCACTAGTCAGTATTTTAAAGTGATTTCTAAAGGATCATGTGACATTGAAGACTGGACCAATAACAACTGGACAGTCAGCTTTAAAATCACAGGGAAAAATACATTTTAAAAGATATTCAAATAGGAAACACAATATTAAAATATTTCACAATATTACTGTTTTCACTGTATTTATAATCATGTAAGACATGCAGTCTTGGTGAGCAGAAGAGAATTCTTACAAAAATATTCAAAAATCTGAATAACCCCAAACTTTTGAAAAGCAGCGAATGTGGTTATAAACTTCAGATAGAAACTTTTAGACTTACACCATCGCCATCAAAAGCTGCTCCGAAGTCATATTCACCTCCCTTCATAGTGTTGACCAGATCAGCAGCATATGTTAAGTTAGGGTCAGGATGGTGTCCCCCAAAGTCCTCGGAGGGGACACAGTTAACAGCAGAGTTAGCAGGTGAACCAAGCTCTTCACACACAATCTTCTTTACATAGGGACCCACCACTAGTGTGAAGAACACAGAAAGAGACAGTCTTCAGTTAGTTCATATACAGGTGAAATCAAAAGTTTAAATACACCTTGCAGAATCTGTAAAATGTTAATTATTTTACCAAAATAAGAGGGATCATACAAAATGCATGTTATTTTTTATTTAGTACTGACATGAGTAACATGTTTCACCTAAAGAAGTTTACATATAGTCCACAAGAGAAAATAATAGTTGAATTTATAAAAATGACACTGTTCAAAAGTTTACATACATTTGATAATTACCAACACTGTGTTGTTACATGAATGAACCACAGTGTTTTGTTTAGTGATAGTTGTTCTTGAATCCCTTGTTTGTCCTGAACAGTTAAACTGCCTGGTGTTCTTCAGAAAAATCCTTCAGGTACCACAATTTTTTTGTTTTTTTCAGTATTTTTTTGTATTTGAACCCTTTCCAACAATGATTGTATGATTTTGAAATCCATATTTTCAAGACAACTGAGGGACTTATATGCAACTATTACAAAAGGTTCAAACATTCACTGATGCTTCAGAATGAAAATGACGCATTAAGAGCCAGGGGTGTAAACTTTTGAACGGAATGAAGATTTATTTTATTTTGCCTAAAAATCATATTTTTTTCCATTTAGTACTGCCCTTCAGAAGCTACAGAAGATACTTACATGTTTCTCAAATGACAAAAGAAGTTAAATTTAAATTTACTCTGATCTTCAAATTCAAGCGTTTTCACCCCCGGCTCTTAATGCATTGCGTTTCCTTCTGAAGCATCAGTGAGCATTTGAACCTTTTGTAACAGTTGCATATGAGTCTCTCAGTTGTCCTCAGTGTGAAAAGCTGTATCTCAAAATCATAGTCATTGATGGAAAGGGTTCAAATACACAAAAATGCTGAAAAAACATGCTGAATTTTTCTGAAGAACAGTGGGCAGTTTAACTGTTCAAAAAAAAAAAAACAGCTGTGGATCATTCAGGTATCAACAAGTATTAAGAATCAAGTGTATGTAAACTTTTGAAAGGGGTTATTTTTACATATTCACTTATTATTTACTCTTCTGGACTATATGTAAACATCTTTTGTGTGAAATATCTTATTCAGGTCAGTACTAAATAAAAAAAAGAATATGCATTTTGTATGATCCCTCTTATTTTGGTAAAATAATTAACATTTTGCAGATTCTTCAAGGTGTATGTAAACTTTTGACCTCAACTCCTACTGTTTACATAATTTTGTAGTTTCATTGGATTTACCTATGTTTCTGTTGTTTTTTGGGGGATAAAATCCTTACCTCCGTGCATTGCATCAAGCCGTACATTGATATGATTGGGTCCTGAGAGTAATTCCTTCAGAGCACCAAAATCAAAGATATCTCTTAGCATCTCTGCATAGGATTCCACTGAGTCCACAATTTCAACTGCAAAAGATATGAGACTGTTTACAATACTATAGGCACAGTAATCAAATATGAACTGAAAAAATGATTTTATGTAACTGGAAAATACTAAAACTCCAAAATGGTACCAGTAAAGGGCTTGAACGTTTCAACCTCAAAGGTCTGCTTCCCAATGGTTGAGAGGTCCACCTTGAGCTCCGGGCAGATGTGATATTCCTGGAGGCTCTTGCTGATCTGAAAGATTTTGTCTGTGATGCCCTCTGGTGCAGGACCTGGGAAAGACAAACCAGACAAACTGAATTTCGGTTCAACCGTTTTTGAAAGGATAATTCACTCAAAAATGAAAATTGTCATTAAGTTCTAACCCTCATGTCATTCCAAACCCGTTTAGCAATTTCTTGTTGAAATTGTTGGATGAAGTAGTTTTTTTTCTTATATTATGGTTGAACCACTGCTGTCACATGGACTATTTTAACAATGTCTTTACTACCTTTCTGGGCCTTAAACATGTCAGTTGCATTGCTGTCTATGCAGGGTCAGAAAGCTCTCGGATTTCATCAAAAATATCTTAATTTGTGTTGCGGAGATGAACAAAGGCCTTACGGCTTTGGAAAGACATGAGTAATTTATGACAGAATTTTTATTCTTGGGTGAACCATCCCGTTAATACTTTTACTAATTCATGCATGCATCTCTAACCTCCACTAGATATGTTAAACTTGATGCCGAAGTCTCCACTGGGACCACCGGGGTTGTGACTGGCTGTCAGGATTATCCCCCCGACGGCTTTCATTTTTCGGATCACACAGGAAACAGCAGGTGTTGACATGATCCCATTCTGACCAATGACCAGCCTGCCAATCTAAGAGACCATGGATGAGACATGAGACAAATGACCAATCAATTCATGATAAAATATATATAAAGATTATGTTCAGAAAGAGAGTGTTTCATAAAATCTGACAACAACCCTTACTTTGCCATCCAGTACAATGTTTACATCACATCAATCCTATTGATGTGTCCTTGTGATTTACATAGGACACACATGATACCCTATGGATTGTTACACAACACTGCAGCTGCATTTTAATCAATATGACATGGGTTGTGCATATTCATAAAGAATGAAATTCTAGTACTTAAAAGAGATGAAAACACTATGTTCTGTTTAGCTTTTATCTATACACCATTGATGCTGTGTAGGGACGTGACTGCAGGCACGCCTCCTTCACAACATGGTTGCTGCTGCAAGATTTTACTTTCTAAATTAAATGCGCTCTGCAACATGATGAGACGTGATGTTGTGACGTCAAGACGCAGTGCCTTCTGCTTTTGGCAGTGCGTGAAATGTCAAAGGTGTTTTAAAACAGTTCAGCTAGAAAGAGCACGGAGCTCGTTTGCATCAAGTCTAAATCATTTCCGCGAATCGGTTCTTTTGAACATCTTATTTTTAAAGAACCGGAACAAAGATTCTGCGATTAATTTACGTCATGCTGCAGCAGTTATGTCATCCATTCATCACTAGCATCAAACAAATTAGGTCATAGTGATAGTTATTCAAATTTTCTTGGTGAGTTTCATTAATACGTTAATTAGTTAATTCCGCAAGAAATCATAAACTAAGCTATAAACTCGCTCATCTGTCATTTCGAATCGGACATGACCCGACAAGGTAAAAATCGCTCAGTTCGACTGGTCAATGAATGGTTCAGAAAGATTTTACAAACCGATTCATTGAAAAGATCCGACTCATATGAACGAGTCGTTCACGAATTGAGAATAGCAGTAGAAGGGGAAGATTATTCCCCAGCATTATTATGTAACGTTTATAAATGTGTATGCAGTGTATTTGGAAACGCTACGATAAAACACGCATAAGAAATTCCAGAAATGTGAGTTTTGAAAGCATGATGCATGGCAGTTGCAACTGTAGTACCTCTTTTGCAATGAACTTGAATGTGTCAATGACTAGACTAGACAGAGCCACCCCTTCCTATTTAAGGAAATAGTTTTTGTTACACGTTGCCTTTGCATACAGCTACGCGTCGAATTCGGCCAATACTAACCCCATTAGCTGCAGAAATCTGGATGATTAGTTGAATAGCGTCTTTCATGAAGAACCGTCCATCTCCTCCCACTACTAGGGTGCCCTCCTGCCTCTGAGCAGGGTCAATGGTGGAAATAATACTCTGGATGAAATTCTCCGCATAATGCTGGTTCTGCTGGAATACTGTCACCCTCTTTCTCAAACCGCTGGTTCCGGGTTTTTGGTCGGTGTACGGTTTGGTCTTAATAACCGTAATTTTCACCATGTTGAAGCAGCGGTCAGTGTCTATCACTATCCGGTTGCCCAGCGGGATGTGTGTGTTCACCACGTAGCTTCTCTACTCACACACTGGCCTTTCACCACTTTAACGGACACGCCCACATTTAAAGAGACAGTTACGCTATGTATAACGTCTGTAAAACCAGGGTATACAAAAAAGGCTAAAGCAAGTCATTCATAAAACTGTGTTTTATGCTTTAAATTAATCTTGTATCATATGAAAAGCTAAGCAAACAAACGACTTTTTGATAATCAGAGTGGTTTCAGATAAAGCCATTTAGATACAGTTGAGGTCAAAACTTTACATATGCCTTGCAGAATTTGGAAAATGTTAGTTATTTTACCAAAATAAGAGGGATCATACAAATGAATGTTATTTAGTACTGACCTGAATAAAATATTTTACATAAAATATGTTTACATATAGTCTACTAGAGAAAATAGTTGAATTTATAAAAATGACCCTGTTCAAAAGTTTACATACACTTCTTACTACTGTGTTGTTACCTGAATGATCCACAGTGATCAACACTGTTTTTTGTTTAGTGATAGTTGTTCATTAGTTCCTTGTTTGTCCTGAATGCTGTTCCTCAGAAAAATCCTTCAGGTCTCACAGATTGTTTTTTCAGCATTTTTGTGTATTTGAACCCTTTTCAACAATGACTATGATTTAGAGATCCAACTTTTCACACTGAGGACAACTGAGGGACTCATATGCAACTATTACAAAGCGCTTACTGATGCTTCAGAAGGATTATGCATTAAGAGCCTGGGGGTGAAAACTTTTTAAATTTGAAGATGAGGTTAGATTTAACTTATTTTGTCTTCTGCGAAACATGTAAGTATCTTCTGTGGCTTCTGAAGGGCGGAACTAATTGAAAAAATATGATATATAGATCAAATGTACACATCTTCATTCTGTTCAAAAGTTTACATCCCTGGATCTAAATGCATAGTTTTTTCTTCTGGAGCATCAGTGAGCATTTGAACCTTCTGCATATGAGTCCCTCAGTTGTCCTCAGTGTGAAAAGATGGATATCAAAATCATACAGTCATTGTTGGAAAGGGTTCAAATACACAAAAATGCTGAAAAACAAAACAAAGAATTTGTGGGATCTGAAGGATTTTTCTGAAGAACAGCAGGCAGTTTAACTGTTCAGGACAAACAAGGGACTCAACTTTCACTAAACAAAAAATAAATTAATTAATTAAAAAGCTGTGGATCATTCAGGTAACAACACAGTATTAAGAATCAAGTGTATGTAAACTTTTGAACGGGGTAATTTTTATAAATTCAACTATTATTTTTTTTCTTGTGGACTATATGTAAATATCTTTTATGTGAAATATCTTATTCATGTCAGTACTTAATAAAAAATAACATGCATTTTGTATGATCCCTCTTATTTTGGTCAAATAACATTTTGCACATTCTGCAAGGTGTATGAAAACTTGACTTTAACTGTATGTCTGCACTGAATCACAATATTTATCTCAGTAGGAACATTTAAGGCTTTCAGCTGTACACGTACGCACCTAATAGTCTTGTGGGAGAAAATTTAGGAGCCCTTGAAAGGACAAGTTGGGAAAGCTGGAGCTCTCGGTCAGAGTTTTGTTTGTCTATTGCATCAAGTTTCACCCAGAATTCAATTCAAAGCAGAACAAAGTTTACAATGATGCAAGGTTCACATGTTGCCATGAAACTGCAGGTTTCTTTAAAAAATACAGGTTAAAAGTCAAGCTTGAACAGTGTCTTGAATGCAAGAGAAACAGATGTGGGTGTTACATTTTGAATAAAAGATTGTTATACAAAAATCTCTAACAACACTAAATAATATATAGGCTACATAGGTTTACAAGTTTACTTTGTTGGTAAGAGAGATGGAGAGCAAAGGAATGCAGTTTAAATACTCCTCACATGTCATGTGACCTTTAGTGTCTTGTTCTACAGTTACAGTAGTGAAAGTCAAAGGGCAAAATAATTGACTGAAAGTTATAAATAGAAGCTTAAACCTACGTGGTGCTAAAGGTCAAGGGCGAATAAAATTTAGGTCTGTGTGTGTAACACATTGGAATTTGGATTGTATGTTTGCCCACTAGCGTAATGCCAGACTAGTGGTTAAAACCACATTAGTGTTTTTTTTTTTATAGCTTTTGTAATTTCCACAGTTTAATATATATATATATATATATATCATTACTCATGGAAAGTACTAAAGACCTGTTTATTAGAAGGGGGTGTCTCAATACTTTTGGCATTATATATATATATATATATATATATATATATATATATATATATATATATATATAGATATATAGAGATATATAAATATTATATATAATATTTATATATTTATATATAATAAGACACCCCCTTTTAATGAACAGGTTTTAATGACAAAAGTTTGAACAGGACCCTTTTTTATTCTTACATGATAATGTCTCTATGTATAAGACAAGGTTCATAGAGAAATATTTGATTCAGTCAATGTGGAAGAACTTGACTGGTCTGCATAAAGCCAAGTCCTAATCCCAGCTGAACACCTCTGGTGTGGCTTTAAATGTAGACCTTGAGCCAAAAACTCAGACCAAACACCAATGATTTGTGCATATGGGTAACAGAGATGCAACAGAGATGGAAATACAATGTTTAAATACATTAATTATTCTTCCATCTTTGTTGCTACAGTTTTGGAAGTGCCTTTTTATGTTTTAGAGAAGGGGGTGTCCCAATACTTTTGTCCATATAGTGTATGTACACGTCATTGCTGTTTGGTGATGAGCTTTTGGCTCAAGGTCTGCATTCAAAATCACATCAGAGGTGTTCAGCTGGGATTAGGACTTGGCTTTATGCAGACTGAAGTTACTGAATTAAACATTTCTCTATGAACCTTGCCTTATACACAGATGCACTGTCATGTGAGAATAAAAAAGGGTCCTGTCCAAACATTTTCTATAAAATTAGGAGGACACAATTTCCTAGAATATCATTAAATGCTTAAACATTAAGATTAATACTCATGGAAATGACTAAAATAGCCAAACCTGCTCATTAGAAGGGGGTGTCCCTATACTATATATAAAATATATAATGTATATATAAATGAACAACAATAACAAAATAAAATACATTTTCATAAATCAATTCATCCAAACATACTGTCCACAGAAAAGAATATAAAATAATTGCCTGAACTTTAAAATTGTTATACTTTAAATAATAAACAATAAAAAAAGATGACAAAAATCACAAAAATGTTCAAAAACAATGGGTTTTTTTTTATTTGTTTTTTACAAAAACATGAATATCATGAATGTAATCGTAATAACATTAATAATGCTTACAGAAAAACAAGCAAACAAATATATTTGTTTGACATGTTTACAATGGTCTCTGCAGCAAACAAAATTATATTATGTACACTAGCAGTCAAAAAATTTTTATGGTAAGATTTTTGATGCTTTTTTAAGAAGTCTCTTCTGCTCACCAAGCCTGCATTTATTTCATCTAAAGTACAGCAAAAACAGTACAATTTTGAAATATTTTTACTATTTCAAATAACTGTTTTCTATTTTATTATATTTTAAAATGTAATTTATTCCTGTGCTTTCAAAGCGGATTTTTTTAGCATCATTACTCCAGTCACATGATCCTTCAGAATCAGAAATCATTCTAATAATCAGGTTTGCTGCTCAAAAACATTTTTTATTATTATTATTACTATCATTATTATGTTGAAAATAGTAGAAAAGAGTAGAAATTTTGATGAATAGAAAGTTCAAAAGAACAGCATTTATCTAAAATAGAAATTTTTATAACATTATAAATGTCTTTATTATCACTTTTGATCAATTTTGCTAAATAAAAGTATTCATTGCTTTTAAAAAATGATACTGACTCCAAGCTTTGAATGGTATAGTGTATAATGTTGCAGAAGCTTTTTATTTTAGATAAATTCTGATCTTTGGATCTTTCTATTCAAAGAATCCTGAAAAAAAAAAACACTCAACGGTTTTAAATATTGATAATAATAATAATATATATATATTTTTTTTCTTGAACAACAAATCATTATATTATAATGATTTCAGAAGGATCACAGGACACTGAAGACTGGAGTAATGATGCTCAAATTTTTTGCTTTGATCACATGAATAAATAACATTTTAAAATATATTCAAATAGAAAACAGTTACTTTAGTAAATATTTCAAAATGTTACTGTTTTTGCAGTACTTTGGATCAAATAAATGCAGGCTTGGTAAGCTGAAGAGACTTCTTTTAAAAACATTAAAAATCTAAAAGTTTTGACTAGTAGTCTATTTTACAAGCACTACATATTTGTTGTCTCACAATAAATTCCTAACATTACTGTAACATTTATAAACCTGGTATGATGGTCTCAACACAGTTGTAAGTCCACTCCTGTTGATCATTTAAAGCCATGACGTGCTGACACACCTGAACAGAGACCAAAACAGGGCACAACTGTTAAAAATATTCATGGTAAGTGTCAATCTGTGTCCGTTATGTGTAACTAGCCTCACTCCATTTGGGCTCTTTTATTAGTTCTAATTGAGAATGTGAAATAGAGCATGAAATGCACCTCCTCTCTCGTCTCTATGTGTGAGTGAAACTTGTGTATCTTACCATTTTAGTTCTAGCAGGAACTTCCACAGCAAACACACTCATGCCCCTGCTGCTCACACAGTTCTTGCTTTGTTCATTGTTGATGTGCACCGTTACCTTCTGATTGGACTACGGCAGCGAAAGTGATGGATACCAAGAAAACAACAGGAAAAATAGGTGAAAATAAAGCATTTCATTACATTTTATAATCGTTCACTGACAACAGTGCATCAGTAAAAACTTTGTTTTTGTTTTTATTCAGCAAATATTTCACAATATTAATTTTACTGAATTTTTACTGAAATAAAAGTCTTAGTGAGTATGAGAGACTTCTTTAAAAACATTTAAAAAACTGTACCAAACCTGAACATTAGTGTACATTTCACATAAATAGTTCCACTTTGATTTTCTTTTGATATCTCAATTTGTCTTAGCAGATCTAATTGCCTTCTATCTGCTGAAATGGTCTTTCACCTGATTTTGCGTATATAATGGCAATTCAGGACATTGAAATTCTACTCATGGCCAGTGTTCCTTTTTATAAGGCATTCCAGTTACTTTCCCAGTGAATGTTAAGTACTACAAGTGCAAATGTGAAGCCTACACAGACACTTTTTGAAAGAGTTGGCTTTTTTAACTTTAGAGACAAATTTCCTGTATTGATTTTCAGACTTCTTTGGATAAAAAACACAAGCTAAGTGGCACAAAACAATAAGCAGCTTACCTTATTGGCAATGACTGATGAAATCCTGCTCTCTCCTTTGTACGTATAAACTAGGACATTCTCGTGACCCTTGAGAGATCTGGCCTCTGCTTTTGATGTGATAGACCTCTGCACAGCAGAATTCAACATCTTGATCCCAGAATCCAAATGAACTGCCTGAAGAGTTGCCTTGACATCCTCACAGTAGACTTCAATGACAAACGGACAGGCCTAAGAAGAAGAAAAACATGCAAACACATTAGCTCAGCATTTTCTGATTACACAACCTACAAGTTAGTTCCACAAAATGTATTCCAAGGACATGTTCACTAAAACTTTGCAAAAACACCTTCAGTTGGAATTACAAGACATTCTTATGAGCAAATCTCGAATACATTTGTACCTCCACTATCTCTAAGCTGCGGTTGTAGCCCATGGCCTCCAGGGTGAGCCACAAATCCCTGGGGTCACCTTCCCGATCATTCGCTTCCATCAGGTTGAGCTCCAGAAAGCCTTGTCTAGTTAACTCATTTTTCTTTGTGTCAAAGTTCTCTGTAGGAGAGCAAACAGTGTTATAGAAATGCACATTATTCGATTGGATAGGACATTACTTGTTCAAGATCTGGAAGCAATATTTACTTTTAAATAAATTAAATAGCACTGAAGACTTTATCAGAATAAGCAAATAAATTCACTATAAATTGGAAATAATACTTCAATTGAATCACCCAGTCCTGCAATTTGGAAAACATTCTGCAAAAAAGGGCATTTGGCTTTAATATATTTATCAAAATAATAAATAGTCAAATGTCAAATGTTTTGGATTTAATGACAAAAACAGTTATTTAAAATGTACACTGCTAGTCAAAAGTTTTTGAACAGTAAGATGTTTAATGCTTTTAAAAGAAGTCCAATTTATTTGATCCAATGTACAGCAAAAACAGTAATATTGTAAAATTCTATATATGTAAAATTCTACATATTCTAACATGCTGATTTGCTGTTCAAGTAACATTTTTATTATTATTATTATAATTATTATTACTATTATTATTATTATCAATATTTAAACAGTTGAGTAAATGTTTTGCAGGATTCTTTGATAAATAAAAAGATCCAAAGATCAGCATTTATCTAAAATAAAAAAGCTTTTGTAACATTATCCAGTATACTATTCAAAGTTTGGAGTCAGTATAATTTTATTTTATTTTTTTGAGAAAAGAAATTAAAATTAATACTTTTATTTAGCAAGGATGCTCTAAATTGATCAAAAGTGATAAAAAAATATTTATTTCTATTTCAGATAAATGCTGTTCTTCTGAACTTTCTATTTATCAAAAAAAAAAAAAATGAAAAAAATCAACTATCGATAATATAAAAATTCACCTCTGAAATCACAATACATGACATTTTTTACTTTTCGCTGTACTTTAGATCAAATAAATGCAGGCTTGGTGAGCAGAAGAGACTTAAAAATGATAAAAAAACATAAAAAATCTTACTGTTTAAAAACTTTTGACTTGTAGTGTATAATTTTACTTACATTTAGCAAAAGTGGGAAAAATATGTTCAAATACACCATTTAATGTCAAAGAACTGTACATGAGTACAAGTTCAAAAGTAAATACGTTTTTTTTTCACAGATGTAGATGAAAATATCTGACTCAGATGATCTGAGTCATGTTTGCATTTTTTTTCTGTCAGTGGGCAGAATTCTAACCTTGAAATCAGGATTAATCTTAAAATAATGTCATACATGTGAAAAATGTATGAAAAAAAAATACGGTGTTATGTATCCGCTTCCTATACAGCTTGTTTGTATAAAAACCTTTGCAGATAGCCCAGGCATCCTCATCACATTTTTCTCCACTGGTTCTCTGTTCAAAAAAGTTGTACTCCTCTAGACTCAGCAGACCACTGCCATCCAAATCAATCACTTCAAAGATGTCAGACAATGCCGCCCTGTGGAACATAAGTACACTGCAGTACAGCATCTTTGCATACATACAGTATAATGTTATCACCGACTAAATTCAGTAATCAAACATTTAGTTTTAACATTTACTACTTAATGGGTACCGACAAAGTACTATAACTATGTTAAAGGGGTCATCGGATGCAAAGTTCACTTTTTGTATGTTGCTTGAACATAAATGTGTGTTGACAGTGTGAGTATGTTTTTTTATTAATCTTTGCAACTGCCTTTCCTAACAAATTTCGCGGCTAAACACGCTAAAGTAAACAATGAATCGTCACTTCACAGAGAGAACAGAAGGGTGGGGTGAGCAGAGATCATTTGCATTGAAAAGGAACATACAATAGAATGAGTTTATTTTTTGCAGAGCTGATTTTGACAAGATAAAAGGGTGTTTTTTTACACTACTATTGAGGATTTTTAACCAAAGTATAATATAGACTAGGAATGTGATGAGATCTCCCGACTGATGCTCCATTGACGCTTACGATGTAAAACATGCATTCATGTTGCTGCTGTCCCAGAAAGAGCAACACAAACAGTCTTTTCAACCACATAATTAACATCATTTCTGTGTTACAGACATTTAAATAACATCAGTGCTGAGATAGAAGTTTATAGTTTGGGTATAAACACTTATTGTCTACAGTAGTGATCAAAACAAAATTATCTTGTATGTATTGTAATGCTTATCCTCTTCCGCCAGGAGTTGGGGACAACTGCTCATTTAAAAACGTATTTATCATTGAATCATTCATTCAGGAGATTTTAATTGTGAAACAAGTCTTTATTAATTGAGACACTGACTTCATTTCTTTTAAAATTTGATCAAATATATTTTTAAAAGACTTAAGCAATGAACATTGTGTCAGAACCGCAAGTTATTTAGTTTAGATTTCTAATCTTTTTTCTTCAGAAGAGAATTGAGAGAATTGTGATCTCCAATTTCTTAAATTATGCAGCTTTAGTTTACTTGTTTATTACTGCATATACACTACCAGTCAAAAGTTTGGACACACCCTCTCATTTAATGCTTTTTAAAGAAGTCTCTTATGCTCATCAAGGCTGCATTTATTTGATCGAAAATACAGAAAAAAAAACAATATTGCAAAATGGTATTACAATATAAAATCATGTTTTTTATTTTAATATACTTTACAATATAATTTATTCCTGTGATGCAAAGCTGAATTTTCATCAGCTGTTACTCCAGTCTTAAATGTCACAGGATGCTTCAGAAATCATTCTAATATGCTGATTTATATTAGAATTATCAATGTTGGAAACAGTTGTGCTGCCAAATATTTTTTTGAAACTTGTAATTCTTTTAGTTAAAGTTAAAAGCAGCATTTATTCAAAATATAAATCTAACAATGTAAATCTATGCTATGACTTTTTACTAATTTAACACATCCTTGGTGAATAAAAGTATTAATTTCTTTCAGAAAAAGAAAGAATAAAAAATTACTGACCCCAAACTTTTGAACAGCAGTGTATATTGTTGGAACACCTTTCTATTTAAAATAAATGCTGTTCTTTTTTTAACCTTTTATTGATCAAAAAATCCTGAAAAAAAGTATCACAGGTTCCAAAAAAAATATTAAGCAGCACAACTATTTCCAGCACTGATAATAAATCAGCATATTAGAATGATTTTTGAAGGATCATGTGACACTGAAGACTGGAGTAATGATTCTGGAAATTCAACTTTAATTACAGACATAAATTAAATTTTAATGTATATTAATATAGAAAAACATTGATTTACATCATAATAATATATCACAATATACAATTTTTTTCTGTATTTTTGATCAAGTGAAAACAGCCTTGATAAGCATAAGAAACTTCTTTTAAAAAGAGTGTGTCCAAACTTTTGACTAGTAGTGTAATTTATTAAAATATAAGTTTAATTTCATAATGTACAAGTTCATATCAAAATGCACCTATATTTTTTTGCATTTTGTGTTTTTCAGTTGAATAAAGTACTATTTTCCCCTATATATTCCATAATTGAGGATTTCTTTAAAAATGTTTAAAAATCTCATCTCATCTCGTCTCGTCTCATTCTCGTGAACCCAGTCTCGACCCGTCTCGTGGGATAAGTGTCTTGTCAGACCCCTATTATAGACTTTTCATTAAGACCCTAAAGAATCATTTGAACTTGTGGAAAATGGGCATCCGATGACCCCTTTAACATTTAAGATTAGAATTGACTAACTTGAACTCTTTGGTTAGCTCTAGCTCTCCAGACTGGGTGCGGTTGACTAGCTGAGCAGCTTTAGTGGCGGTCTTCCTCATCCTCTTCATCAGTCTGCAGCCAGTGGTGAAGGGCAAGAGCAGATACGAGCCAGCGTTGAGCTCTCCTCTCCACAGAAACCTCTGTTCATCAATCACACAGGACAAACATCTTACTTACTGTTGTAAAATGTCAGAATTTGATTACAATTCCAATGAGGCAGCATTTTATGCCAACCTTTGTTTTGCTTTAATACAGTTTTAATTTAGTATTTAGATTTTTTTCTCTTTTTAAATGTCACCATGCATTCAGAAACTAAACTGAATCCTGTTACCTTTCTGAAGGCATAATTTTATCTACACAACCATTAATATTTATTAATTTAGCATGAGATAGCATGGTTTATTCATACTAACACACATCATTTGTTAAAAAGATCTAAAAAGATAAATAAGTCATCATATCAAAATGGAAAAAAGCACTTGTGTCAGAGAATGACTCTTATATCATTGCCAAAAACAGAATATGTCAACATACTTGACATACAAGCAGGCATTATGATTCAATAACATGATATATTTACCAACCTCCTTATCCCTGAACTCAGTAAAGCCGACCAAATTCGAATCTTCTTTGGTCTCATTCCCAGTCACCACATAGAGAGCTGTGTCCACACACATCCACTGGGAAGGCTTATCTGTGGCATACACATACAGTCAAAAATACTACTACAAACTTCACTAAACAACATTCTTTAAATATGTAACTTCAGTAACTTTTTTTTACCAGGAATCGGGCTAAGGTTGAGGGGACGTATAGTCAGGTAGACGCTGGTAGTCTCTGGTATTATTAGGCGATATTGAAGAGAAACAATCGTTCCATCTTCCTCCAGATGGAAACAACCTCTCATAAGAGTGTGATTCCAATCCTGGTAAAATAAGTTAGAAACATCACAATGCAGCATATTTTATACAACGGTGGTATCATAAATCCAGGAAGAAATGTTCTTGGAGAAGGTTGAAGATACAACCACAAGGTGGCGCTATTGTAACGTATTGCTAAAACAAAGGCAATCAAAGACCTGGGTGGAACAAAACAAAGTCTTTTTTTTTTTTTTAGTAAATGTTTGACTAAATTTCAATACAGACCATTGAAGTTCATATTAGATACACTATTAATGTAATTAAAAGTAAAAAGGCCTGAGGAAACCCATCAATTCTTGTCTAAAGCAAGTCTTTTTGCTCTTTTAACTGCTGTTGTTTAGGTCCAGCTAAAATGTTACAGCAAATATACTCTAAATCATCAAGTAATCAAAAAATCTGAGTCAAACAGCCTGCTTTCTGGCCCATCAGAGAGTAGTTTTGGGAAATAAACCTTGTCCTCAGGTGCCACAGAGGCCTTTTAATGTTTAGAATTGGTTTATGCTTCTTTTCCGAGTGCTAAAAACATGTTCCTGAAATGACACTTCTTCAACAAAAGCAATTTCCTCCCAGAATTTATGCTGGGTTGTGAAACGTGTTAAGGATCAAATCATAACACTTGGGTGGTTTGTCCACCCCGAATCAAAATGAAGAAAAGCGCCCGAGGCAAGTGTCTACTTTAAAAGGCCCTGATGTAGTGTCCCAAGGAGATGGGTCACTCGGCTGGACTAATACACTGCCCTGTCACCTCCCAGAAACCTCCGTAATTTAAAGTCTCGCGCACAGACCGCGAGCCACCATAAAAACACACAACCTGACCCTTTCCAATCCCTACACCCAATTATCAAGCTCCTGGCTCAGGTAATACAACAGGCTGGAGCTGAGGCGATAGAACTTTCTTCACCCAAGAGCATCTAGTTTTTTCCAATCTCTTTGCTTTGACGAGTTCGGTCATTATTTTTCTGTGGTAAAGCAAACCAGCTGAGGTTAAAGTCAAAAAGAGTGCAAACAAAGGGAAGGAGATCAATAGCAGAGCTGCACTCATATCGACCAGGTGAAAATTTGCTACCAAAAGGCTTCGATACTACAAAAACACAGCAAATGTATAGCTGCCCTTAAGGCACTTGAGTTTAGATAAAGTTTAGGTTGTAGGCAAAATGAACGTTCATTTGATTATTACTTAAAAAAATTATGTTTTTTGTTTTATTATGTTTTATTTATATATTTATTTTTATCTCATTTATAGTCATGTTTCTGTTGATTAATGAGTGCTATCCTTGTCAACTAAATTAATATATATATATATAAAAATGTATATATGTGACCCTGGACCACAAAACCATTCTTAAGTAGCATAGGTAAATTTGTAGCAATAGCCAAAAATACGTATGGGTCAAAATTATAGATTTTTCTTTTGTGCCAAAAATAATTAGGATTTTAAGTAAAGATCATGTTCCATGAAGATTGTAAATTTCTTACCGTAAATATATAAAAATGTAATTTTTGATTAGTAATATGATTGCTAAGAACTTTATTTGGACAACTTTAAAGGTGATTTTCTCAATATTTAGATTTCTTTTAGATTTCACCCGCAGATTCCAGATATTCAAATAGTTATATCTCAACAAAATATTGTCCTATCCTAACAAACCATACATTGAGGGAAAGCCATTTATTCAGCTTTGAAAAATGTACACTTATGAATGGTTTTGTGGTCTAGGGTCACAGTGTACTTGTTTAGCTTAGCCACTCCTAGTTGTGATTTTTACAGAAGTTGCTTAATATTAAACATATTGTAATGATATTTTGATTGTGTAATCTTATCCCAATCTTAACCTCTTTTCTTAAAGGGATAGTTCACCCAAAATTACTCACCCTCATGTTTTCCAAACCCATAAGACCTTTGTTCATCTTCATGATACAAATGAAGAGTTCAGATGCAAAAGCCTCTAAATCCATCTGACACGTTTCTTCAAAAAATGCATTTTTATCAGGCTCCGATGTATAGGTTTCTATGTAATTACTGGTACTTCTGATTGAGCTGAGGGTGGGATTTTGGCGAGTTTGAAGTAAAAGTATATGATGGATGTATAATATGTGTCAAGAGCATTCACTCTTTTCATTATCTCATTTTTGACCGAGATGGCTTTTAGAGGGTTTTGCATCTGAACTCTTCAAATTAAGATATTGTTATTGCGTTGCTGTCTATGCAGCGTCAGAAAGCTCTGAGGTCATCAAAAAATATCTTAATTTGTGTTCTGAAGATGAACAAATATCTAGAATGGTGGAATTGTCATTTTTGGGTGAACAATCCTTTTAAGAATTCTATCAGAGAGATTTGAGGCAAAAAAGTCCAAAAAGAAATGAGCACACCCACAATGCAGCTGGTACCTGTAAAGATTTGGGCTCTGCCAGTCTGCCACTCTTAGTGCTGCCAGCACCCATGGTGATGGCCGTGGATGAAGACGACCGACGACTGCGAGCTGATGATGGTCTGGAGGATGAGCGACTGTCTGTCATACACAAACATAGAAACCATTTTTTAATGGATATTCTTTACAGGAGCTGCATCAATAAGCAATCCAATAAAGAAAATGGACCCCCCTCCCCCCCACACACACACACATTTTAAAACAATGTTTAAGGCTGAACACCACAAAGCAAAAGCAAATCTTCACTAGTCCTGCATTTACTCATAATAATGATGAATGGTTACCTTAATCAAAAGGTTTTAAAAGCTCCTCCCTATACAAACCCTCTATTGAGTTCACATTATGGCACAAATCCAAAGGATTTTTCATCACACGAGAGGGAAGATCAATAGCTTAATCATTAGTTACTATATAATAGACTGCAGTGTGAGGAATGGAAACAGAATGGTGTTTGTTTGTTTGCTTTTGTTTACATCATTTGCAATCCAGTCTGTAAAGCAGAGTCGACTGAATCCGACCCGACCACTGTCATGTTTTAAAGGAATAGTTCACTCAAAAACAAAAAAATGACTGAAAATGTATTCACCCTTTCTTCATCAGAACAGATTTGAAGAAATTTAGCATTGCATCACTTGCTCACCAATGAATCGTTTGCAGTGAATAGGTGCCGTCAGAATGAATCCTTTATCCATAATATTATTATTATTATGGATACAAATACAGTTAAAGTCAAAAGTTTACAGACACCTTGCAGAATCAGTAAAATTATTAATTTGTTAATTAATTAATTTGTTAATGTTAATTATTTTGTCAAAATAAGAGGGATCATACAGAATGCATGCTATTTTTTATTTAGTACTGACCTGAATAAGATATTTCACATAAAAAACCATTTACATATAGTTCAAAAGAGAAAATAGTTGAATTTATAAAAAATGACTCTGTTCAGAAGTTTACACACACTTGATTCTTAATACGTTGCTGTTACCTGAATGATAGTTGTTCATGAGTTGCTTGTTTGTCCCAAAAAATCATTCAGGTCCCACAAATTCTTGTGTATTTGAACCCTTTTCAACAATGACTGTATGATTTTGAGATCCATCTTTTCATACTGAGGGACTCATATGCAACTATTACAGAAGGTTCAAATGCTCACTGATGCTACAGAAGGAAAAAATACGTAACAAGAGCCAGGGGTGTAAACTTTTGAACAGAATGAAGATATGTACATTTTTCTTATTTTGTCTAAATACCATATATTTTTTTATTTAGTACTGCCCTTCAGAAGCTACAGAAGATACTTACATAATCCCTGAATGACAAAATAAGTTTACCCTGATCTTCAAATTTAAAAAGTTTTCATCCTCTGGCTCTTAATGCATTGTGTTTCCTTCTGGAGCATCAGTGAGCGTTTGAACCTTCTGTAATAGTTGCATATGAGTCCCTCAGTTGTCCTCAGTGTGAAAAGATGGAACTCAAAATCATACAGTCAATGTTGGAAAGGGCTCAAATACACAAAAATGCTGAAAAACCAGAGAAATTGTGGGAACTGAAGGATTTTTCTGAAGAACAGCAGGCAGTTTAACTGTTCAGGACAAACATGGGACTCATAAACAACTATCACTAAACAAAAAAACAGCTGTGGATCATTCAGGTAACAATATTAAGACAGTATTAAGAATCAAGTGTATGTAAACTTCTGAACAGGGTCATTGTTATAAATTCAACTATTATTTTCTCTTGTGGACTATATGTAAATGTCTTTTATGTTAAATATCTTTTTCAGGACAGTACTAAATAAAAAAATAACATGCATTTTTTATGATCCCTCTTATTTTGGTAAAATAATTAATATTTTGCAGATTCTTCAACTGTATGTTTGTGGATTTTGATGTGAGACCAGGGGATGGATATTTTTATGGAGTCGTATATTGGCTAGAAGCGATGGTTTAAAGTTAAAATGCTTTAATAATGGATTTGGATTTTACAAACATGCAACTTTTCACTTCTCAAGTCTTTAATTGAGAGACTGAAGTTGTGTGGATTATTGCGATGCTTTAAAACCTCTCATTCTCATTTCTCCAAATCTGAAACACCAGACCATTTTTGGGTAACCTATTTCTTTAAAGGGATACTTCACTCAAAAATTCTGTCTTTCATTTCTCACCCTCATGTCGCTCCAAACCTGTAAGACCTTTGTTCATCTTCAGGACACAAATTAAGATATTACTTACTACTTATTCACTCTTTCGCGCTTACAGATAATCAACTGAATAAAGTTATGCGTGTTTGGCTTGCTCTCCGGAAGAGGGCCTCGAGCTCGGTGATTATTCCCGAGCCAGGGGCAATCCCCCTGCCCAGGGAGAGGAGTCTGAGCTCGGCATTTGGCCCGAACTCAAAAGCGCTCCCCCCAGGACTGATGGCGAGGGGATGAGGTGGAGGAGGGGTTCAGAAAAGACGAGAGATAACGAAGGTAGGACTGCTATGGATATTTATAGGGAATCCCTCTTTGCTTATTAGACAAGGGATGTGATTGCTGATGATGAATTGGCCGTGTTAATTATCTGTGCGCGCTCCTCCCGAAATGTGTTAATAAAACATCATTAAAATTAAGATATTACCTACTTACTACGTACTATTTTATGGTTGGTGGTGTTGTTGACACAGAAGAGAAGAAATTGTTGAATGAAGTCATTATTTGTGTTTTCTTCTTTCAACAATTTCATTTTATTATTTCAACAATGTCTATACTACTTTTCTAGGCCTTGAACGTGTCAGTTGCGTTGCGGTCTATGCAGGGTCAGAAAGCTCAATTTCTTCAAAAAATATCTTAATTTGTGTTCCGAGGATGAAAAAAGTAATTAATAGACAGAATTTTCATTATTGTGTAATTATACCTTCAAGACCAAACCCAACCTGAATCATAATTTTCTCACTCT
Organism: Cirrhinus molitorella; assembly: GCA_033026305.1. Taxonomy (NCBI): domain Eukaryota; kingdom Metazoa; phylum Chordata; class Actinopteri; order Cypriniformes; family Cyprinidae; genus Cirrhinus; species Cirrhinus molitorella. Next base: position 21,653,237 of record CM065130.1, read on the forward strand.
AAAGTAAAGATTCAATCAAAAGCATTTGGTGCAGATACTGTATTATACCTTTCCTCAGTGTGGTTTCCGGCTCTGTTCTGGGCTGTGTCTCTGAAGGTGAAAGCTCAGGTTGGGACTCTACGCTCTGTGGGGTGATGTCCAACTGGTTGCCAAAGTTCTGCCTCTTCAGTTTGGCATCAGCCTCAAGCTTCTCCAGTGCTGCGGTCTGACACTGCTCTACCGTTGACTCGAGAAGCCTGCAAAACTAAAAAGCAGCCTGGCTAATTCAACTCACCTATTTCATACTATAATTTGTCTATTTACATTACAAACCCCCCTTTTTCAACCAAATGAGGAGATCATACCTCTGCATAGTCTAACTTCCCATCTTTGTTGACATCTGCTAAGGAAAAGATTTCATCCACTTCCTTAGGTGACATTTTTTCACCAGACTAAAACAAATAAATCAAAATACAAACCTGAAATGGTTACAGCAGCAGACAAACATGGCTGTAAAGAACAAATGTATCACTTACTGAAGTAAGGATTCTGCTAAGCTCATCGTGTGAGATGTATCCATCATTATTTAGATCAAATTTCTTGAAAATTCTCATAAGCTGGTCTGGTTCTGCTGGTTTTTCCTTCTTAAGTATCTCACAAAAGTCATCAAAATTCAGCTTCTTGGTTCCGGGGGGCCAATATTTGTCTAAAGCTTTTTGTGATGGATTTCTACCCGCTTGCTGAAGAACTGAGAGACAAAACAGCAAAGTTGGACAATCATCATAAACCTAGTGATAATATTTTGCACTGACATTGGATATCAAAATCATTACTAAATATTAAAATATTAAGATATATCAGGTTTTACTTTTATATTCATGTTCATTATACTATATTATCTGAATGTACAACAAGTGTTACCCATTTATTGATATTTTCAATATTCAGCTTTTATATGACGCAGAAGATGTTGAGTTGAATTATGCTTACCAGTGCACAGCTGATCTTTTGTAGTCATATTAACCAGGCTGGATCTGAACACAGACAAATAAGCAGCCCTACACGTCATATAAAACCTTTCTTCTTCTGAACGCTGCATTATGAAAATACATTTAACATACAAGCGAAATATCAAAGCATGTTGTGATAATAGCAGTAAGCTATAGAGGTGAGTCTGTGGGGTATTTTATGGTCGGTGGTGTTGTTCACTATGTAGTCTGATTGCCATGGCTGCCGTGTGTAAACAACCCTGGTGTGCAGTTTAAATGAGATAACGGGAAACGATGCTTTCCGTGCTCTTCATTCAGTATTTATTAATTCGATATGTGTGTGATATAATCTTGGCAGCCAACCCCATCGTTACTCTAACAACATTTTAATTCATACTGTCTGTAATAATAGAGTTTAACACTATCAGATACTTAAATACGTATGTCGAAGCACAGATTAGTGTTTCCGGGGGACTAAATTACTGCCGCACCGCGCCAAACTACAAATAAAAACGCCTGTCAACTCCACCACAAGAAGAGAAGAAGAGATAAATATTTAAAATGCCGTAAGTTTATTGATTCAGTTGCCTTAGAATTATAAACACTGTTTAAAAATTGCGTTAGATACTATTCTTTCAAGGATATGTGTTTGTGTTCATGTTATCCTTATGATAAAGATGTAGTTGAGTTGGTAATCTGCTATTATGGTTTGCTACAAAATGCGCCAAAATACTGAATAAGGTACTAAATTACTACTTCATTGAATACCATATACCTAATATTTTGCCTGTCCAAGATACTCCACATGAGAGAAATGCTAAGAAAAATGTAATACTTCAACGTTTTTGTATGAGTGGGATAAGAAAATATCACACACCGAATTTAAGTTTGAATGGATTTTGCAATAACTTACTAGTGTCATAATTCACTGATAAACCTAATATAGCAAGTATAATAATTGTCACACGTAATATTAATATCTAAAAAAGTTATTAAACTTGAATGTGTACAAGTGTAATTGGAATAAAACACATCGAATGTACAATGTAGTAATGTAAATACCAGTCAAGATTTTTAATGTTTTTTTCTTTTATAATTATTTTCTGCTCACCAAACCTGCATTTATTTGATCCAAAATACAGCAAAATAAGTAATATTTCTATTTTAACATATTATAGCATTCATCTGAAATAATAAAAAAAAAACATTATTTTTTTGTAACATTATACACTATACCATTCAACAGCTTGGAGTTAGTATAATTGTTTGATGGGAAAGAAATTATAAAATGTAATACTTTTATTTTAGCAAGGATGCTTTAAATTGATCAGAAGTGATGATAAAGACATTTATAATGTTACAAAATATTTCTATTTCAGATAAAAGAAACCGGAAAAAATCTACTGCTGTTTTCAAAATAATAATAATAATAATAATAATAGTAAATGTTTTTTGAGCAGCAAATCAGAATATTGGAATGATTTCTGAAGGATCGTGTGGCTGGAGTAATGCAGCTTAAAATTCAGCTTTGAAATCACAGGAATAAATTACATTTATATAAAATATATTCAAATAGAAAACATAATGTAGTTATTTTAAATAGTAAAAATATTTCAAAATGTCACAGTTTTTGCTGTATTTAGGATCAAATGAATGCAGACTTGGTAAGCAGAAGAGACTTCTTTTAAAAACACAAAAAATCTCACTGTAGTGTTTTAAAGAAGTATATTCTGGTATAAATAAGCAAACCCAAAACTATTAAAGTGTTAATTACAAAAAGCAACATTAACTGCTAATAATGATGTTAACCTTTTGACTCTGATTTTCCATACAGTGTGAAGAGAGCCCTTCAGTTACAAGACAAAGAAAACGTGAGTTCATTAAATCACAAACACATCGCCAGGCATCTCTACCACTGGTCTCAAATCAGAAATGGCCTTTTCATATTCTTTTAATGTATTTCAGCCCATTTTAAAGTGACATCAGAACTGTGTCAGTAATCATAAGTCATGAAAGTAAAGAATTACATTTTACTTATTTATTGAAAGTACAATAACATAAAGAAATCTATACCAATGCTTCAACTTAATCTATTTTAGAGCCCAGCTAAGAGGCAAGCACCAAACAGGGACTATTCCCCCATGACCGGAACCCAATTGATGAGTCCCACGACAAAGCCTGCAGGTACTAAAACCCACAGACCAGCTACTGTGTCCTCTTAGTCCTATAAAACTCATATTTCGCCCCCCGGGAGTTTTCATTTTTGATTTTTTCACTGAACAGAGTGAGATGTGTGTGTTCTTTTCGCTTTCGGTAATCACCATAAACAATCCCCTGCTCATGTCATGTTGTTGCCTAAATCCTGTACAGTAGGGGTCTCTCGTAATCCAGTGATATTGCATTTAGATTAGCTGTCTGTGTAGCCATTAATAATATCTTTGCTCATGCTGATTTGATAAATTGCTGACATTTAGTGCTTCATCAGCAGGTAATTCCAGAGCAGGTGGGAAGAAAACGAATCCCCCTCAAACAAAAGAGCCCATGACAGATGCTGAGAGGTAAGGATGTAGAAATATCCTCTTAAGCATGTTGCTAATTCATGTAATTTTAGTAATAATATTTGAGATTACTTACATTTGTGAATGGTTTAATACTGTTGTTGAGTTACTAAATGAAACTTTTTACTTGATTATATTTTAGAAAAAGCAGAGTGCCATTAAAGTCTATTTTTATGAAGCTACTAACATTGGTATAACTACTAGAACAGTGGAACAGACAGAAATTTCTCCTCATTACTGGATATTTCCTTTGTCCCACTTGGCTGATAGCCATTATGACTGATCAGAATTTAATGACAGGACATGGAGGGAGTTTCATCACGAGCCAAAAGCCTGGTTGATTTACATAGCACTAAAAATAGTTGGATAAGGAGAGTTTAAGAAAAGACCTATTTCCTTTCCAACGCATACTAACACTGAGCTCCGTGTGATCCATCAAGACAAGCATTAGTTTTGAATTTTATAGTGCAGTCATTTAAGAGGAAGCTAGTTAAATATATATAAAAACATCAATAAAGAGAGCGGGCTTATGATTCATTTAAGAAAGTATTCATTTGGGGAGTCAAACCCAAGAGAACTTCTCGTGCAAAATGTAGAAGAGATCTTGAGTGTGATTGGACGACGGCTCTTGTATAAGATTTTGCCAACCTTTTAATATGTCTTCCAATATTTTTAAACGTGTATTAAAAATAAATGAATATCTTATTCTTAGTCAGCTTGTCTTCTCGCAGACTTCGGAATTCGCTGTCCTTATCGAGCACATTTTCTGCCGGGATGTAATAATGTTTAATACATTTTGTCATAGCCTGATCTGCAATTTGAGAATGAAAAAATAAATAAATGAAAATCAGTTAATGGATTAATAAAAAATGAACTAAATGAGCAATACATTTGTCACAATATTTATTAGTCTTAACAGAACAGAAAAATTCTAATGATCATTGATGATTCATGTTAACTCAGGTCCATTAAATAGTATTAACAGATAACAGCTTTTGGTTTTAATGTTGAACATTAACTAATAAATTCTGTAACACTTTATAATAAGGTTCATTAGTTAACATTAGTTAACATGAACTAAAAATGCACAATACTTCTACAGCATTTATTCATCTTAATGTTAATTTATCCATTTAGCAATGCACTGAAAACTAACATTAACAAACAATGAATGACTGTATTTTTAATAACTAAAATTATCAAAGATTAATAAATAGTGTAATAGATGTAGTATTTTTCGTTGTTAATGTACTTCACTAATGAAAGTGTTTTTAAATTTTGTATTTCATTTGTTTCATCTTGTTTAGAATTCCGTTCCTCAGGTCTAAGGTGAAAAAATCATTCAAGGACCTCATGAAATACAGGCAACAGCTGGAAACATTAGTGGTATGTGGATCCAATACTAGGAAAACCGCTGTGTGTCATTGTGTAGTGGATGTGCTAAAGGATTGTTTATAGCTTGACCAACTAAACCACTAAACTAAGACTAGACCAGAGTCTGAACCACCATAGAGATTGAGAGGCTCATCTCTAAATTAGACTAGGCTAAGCTTATTTTGTATGTGATTCCAGATTTTATGTAATGCGGGATTGTTCTTATATTAATGTTTGTTTTCAGCCAGTAGAGAGCAGTAGTGAGCTGAGGAGTCTCCTGCTGATGAGTCCTGCTGATCTACAAACTGAACTCAAGAGACATGAGAATCTGTGTGAGTCCTTGCTCTTTTCTGCTGTAATGCATTAATGCATGGATCACTTTCTCAAGGTCACTTTATACAGATTGTTTAAACAAATTATTTGCTATTACGAGTATTGGCTATCAATTCCCGCTGTGTGTGAAACATAAAGCGGAATTATTTGTTTTCCAGGTGCTAAAGTTGCATCTTGTGCACATAAAGCAGACACACACAAGGGCCATTTCCAAGGAATTGAATTGAATTGAATTGAATTTGGGAATCAAAAGCTCAGAATTGAATTTAAAAGCTTATTTACCATTTGAAAGCATGAACGATAACACTTATCTTAAGTGGATATCCATTTTTAGTAATCAGTTCAGATTATCAGCCAGTACACAATTAGTTATGTTTTAAATCTTGAATGACTCCTTATCACAACACAGTCTTTGTTAGACTCTGACTGACACAAGGATAAGTTATGTGCCATACTGAATTGATTCCAATTACAGTATTGTGATTGTGACCCTACTGCTGCTTTGCTTGAAAGAGCATGAGAAAGAAAACATTTTGTGTTCCACTTATATGTGAGTCTTGATTGATTTCAAGCACTAGCACAAGTTCTGGAACTTGGTCACATGGGAGCTTTGAATAGCCATTTACGAGATTTGGTTTGTCAATGCGGCGTGTTCATAGACATTTGTCTCGATCTCTGCGTAAATAAAAGGTTCTCTTTTTCTAAGAAAAATATTTCATTTTCCTAACACAAACAAGCCAGAACTCCTCTTCATGGGACAGAATTAATTAGATTATTTCAAGCACACATTCAGCCCCCAGCAAAGCTGCACTTGTGATTCAATCGCACAATGGTGATTTGTTGCAACTCAATGGTTGGATTGTGATGAAGTTCAGCATGTTTTTAAGATAAGGTCGCCTGAAATTGTTTTAATTAGTCACACTCGAGGACCTCTGCGTATATGTTGCTTGTAGCTCGACACCAAAGGAATGTCACAATCTTGATCACATGGTGGAGCATGAAATTTATCAATGTAGAAAACATCAACAACAACAGTACAAGAGTGTTTTCACATTTACGTCCCTTACGAATCAACCCTTTGCTGTTTTAAGACATTATAACACACAGAGATAACAAAAAGCCATTATGTGAAGCATTATGTGAAAAAATTATGTTAAAATTATGTTAAAAATGATGTCATTACAACTGATTGAACCAATTTGATGCTTTAGCTATCATATTTTATTATATTATATTACTGCTTAGTTTAGACATTTATAATGTTAAAAAAGATTTCTCTTTCAAATAAATAGTTTTTTTTATATATATATATATATATTTTTTTTTCTTCAGCAGAGAGTCTGAATAAAGCATCACGGTATGCACAAAAAATATGATACTAATTAGAAATCACCAAATCAGCATATTAAAATAATTTATAAAGGATCATATGAAATTGAAGACTGGAAAAATGGCTGCTGAAAATTCAGGTTGATTATTACAGGAATAAATTGCATTTTAAAATGTATTCAAATTAGTAGTGTTCGTGGTCAATTTAAAAAAATTAACTAATTAATCACACATTTTTCCTGAAATTAATCACGATTAATCCTACATTAAAATGTTTAATTATACTTTTATATTGCAATAATTTCACATTTATGATTCAAATAAATGCAGATACAACATAAAGAACATATATATTTATAATATTTGTTTAATGCCATCTTTTTTTTAAGACTGAAGGCAAGTATCACTGATTCCAACTGATGACTCTATTTTTCCCCCTAATATTTAACCATTGAATACAACCATTCAACATTACAGTATAATTGAGAGCTATCACTTTAGCATTTATTAAATTTCTAATTTAAGTGAACTTGAAACAATCTTCACATAAACCCATTGTAATAAACGTCATATAGGCTAACATGTGCCCTTCAACAAGAAAACATAGCCTAAAGTTATCAGGCACTAAATTATATAAAATTGTATAAAATTGTAATTATAAAGATAAAGCTTAAAACTACAGAAGTTATTAATTTCCTCTTTTTAAGTTTGTAATTTGATTAACAGACATCACAGCAGTTGGTTATTAGGATTTTTTGACTGCTGTTACTTTAAAAGCTGCCGCTGCTGCCACTGCTTTAAATGTGAACTCATAATAATAACATAACATCTTTAATCGCCTTTTTTGTAACTTCATGTCTTAACAGATGACAGGGCATAACTACGACATTGCATACTCGCAGTTTCATTTGGGTTTGAATATAATATAGGCCTAATACAGCGTGCACCGGCACATTTGTGCGTGCACTTGAAGAACACATGCTACGATCACAGTATAACGGCTGACAGTACAGGTAAATTCGTTTTTACCGTCATATGGCCTGACAACATCTCTTCTGACCGCAGTTCACTGATGTTCTTCTGAAGCTCCTTGTCACCGGTACCGTTTCTGTGCTCGTTTGACTCATGTCTAGTGCTGAAGTGAAGTTAAAGCGCATCTGAAAAGTTTCTCATGTTTGATGTGCTCGGAAAGATGCTCTGCGCGTCTAAATCATACCTGTCAACCCTCCCGTTTTTCCCGGGATTCTCCCGTATTTTACCATTCTATCCCACTATCATCCCATTTAAATGTTTTCCCGTATTTCTCTCGTGTTTTTAATCTTCCTAAAAAATATCCCACTGGGTATTTTATATATTTCCTACATTCGCCTTTGGTAAAACTCACGTAATTTGTATGGCCCATAACTCATTATATGATTAAACACGTTAACATATTTCAATGTTGCATATTGTTTAATTGATTTAAATATCAGCGCTGCACATTTCAAAGTCAGGTGCTCTGCTTTGTTTTCTGCGGTTACCGAGGAAACGGCTATATTCATGGCGAAAAGCGCCACCCGCTGGCAGAGAATTAATAGCATACACTAAGATATATTTACATGTATAATAATAACAACCCTTTTCCTGTATTTTGGAACTCGAATGTTGTAATTAAGATTTATACATCACATGAAAGCTGAGCATGAATAAATGAGCATGAAAGCTTTCCACTGATTTATGGTTTGTTAGAATAGGACAATATTTGGCAGAGATATTTGAAAATATTTGATCTGAGGGTGCAAAAACAAAAACAAAACCTAAATATTGAGAAAATCACCTTTGAAGTTGTCCAAATGAAGATCTTAGCAATGCATATTACTAATAAAAAATTAAGTTTTGAAATATTTACGGTAGAAAATGTACAAAATATCTTCATGGAACATGATCTTTACTTAATATCCTAATGATTATTGCCATAAAAAAACAATAGTTTTGACCCATACAATGTATTTTTGGCTATTGTTACAAATATACCCGTGCCGTTTTGTGGTTGAGGTCACATACATTAAAATATATATAACATTATATTACTACTTATTATTGTACAGTTTAGACATTTATAATCTTAGAAAAGATTTATCTTTTAAATAAAGGCAAAGAATCCTGAAAACAAAAAGTATAATTGAATGCAAAAAATAAAAAAAATAAAAAAAATTAGAAATCACTAGATCAGCATATTAAAATTGTTTATAATGGATCATGTGACACTGAAGGCTGGTGTAATGGCTGCTAAAAATTCAGGTTACATCAAAAGAATAAATGCTTTTTAAAATATATTAAAATAGATATTATATTATATTACTACTTATTATCCTACAGTTAGACATTTATAATGTTACAAAAGATTTTTCTTTCAAATAAATACTACTCGTTTTTTTATATTTCTCTCAACAAAGAATCCTGAAAAAACTAATAATGATACAAATTAGAAAACACCAAATTGGCATATTAAAATGATTTATAAAGTGACACTAAAGACCGAAAATTCAGGTTTACCATTACAACAATATATATTAAAATAAATAAATAAATAAATAAATATTATGTTATACTAAATTATATTATATTACTACTAATTGTACAGTTTATACATTTATCACTTTACAAAAGATTTCTCTTTCAAATAAATACATTAAAAATACATTCAAATGATTTACACAGGATCATGTGACACTGAAGACTAGAGTAATGGCAGCTTTGCATCACAAGAATAATTTGCATTATAAAATATATTAAAATAGATCCATTTTCTTTCATTTGTGTTATGAAAGACCTTTTCTGTGTTGTAGTTGTGAATTAGATTGGTGTGACAAAATCAGATTACTTGTCTCCAGGAAAAGATTGTGATTGTCCATGAAAACAAACATTTTCACAGAAACGCAGCTAAATATGGAGCGATTCAGTAAGCAGCCTTCAGTTATCAAACTGAGCATCAGAGTATGTCCTGTATAAATAATGTGTTTCGTTCCAGTGAGGTTTTTCTCATTACGTTGTAGTAGGATTCAAAGTCAAAGCTTGAAATTACCTCAAGATCCCTAATTTGTGTTCATAAGATTATTGAATATTTTCCTACATTCACAACTAGGCCAGAACTATTTTTACAGCAGTGTTATTAAGCTCTAAATAAACGATACATCAAGACAAATTATAACCACAGTTAATAAACATAATGTTTGTAAGTAGTTGAAGATGTTGTAGTTACAACTCTCTTGGGACATCATTAGATCCTGGCACAGATCACTAATACCCTGGATTTCATAGAGACACATCATTGCTATTAGAGTTCTCAAACACACAGTGTCACTTGAGCCATACAGGAGCTGGTGTGGATGACATATGATGGCGAGGATATGACACTACTCGTGTAAAAGCAAGCTGAGCACCAGGCAGCGTGATACCGCCAAGACAGCTGAGAAAATCCACAAGGATATTTTAACTTTGACAGGCAAACCGTTGAATCCACATCCCTAACGGAAGCCCCTTCATCTAATGGCTTTCCAAAACATAACCTTGGGCGAAAGGGCACCTCGCAAGCAAGATGTTTATGCTGAATCTGAAAGTTTTTTTCTGAGCATTCTAGAGAGGCCATCCCTCCTAAACAATCAGACCGGCTGTAAATTTTCTGGCTTATTCAGGCATTACCAAGTCCCGAGTTTCACGCTACGTGTTGCTGATGAGCGCAAAATGGAAAAAGAGAGAGCGCAATAATTCTGAGGCAAGTTTGTCGCCTGGACCGAGGGTATTGATTATTTCTGTGTGGCGAGAGATTTGGAAAATTCAATTAAAGGAGCTGAGCAAAGGATTCATAAATCGGCCCTGCCTCCACCTCTTCTACGCCCATGCGGAGACATTGTTATGTTCTAAATCAATGTTGCACTTCACAATATATTTTCTTTGGAGCATAAAAATAAATAACATTTAAACAGTTCTGCTTACCGCTGAAACAAATTTTATCTTCAGCGAGGTCCTCTCCGTCTTCGCGCTGCGGCCTCCTGTGCACATCAGCAGATGCGGTAACGTATTTTTATGGCGAGTTTTCCATAAGAAAATCCCATATAATATGAATTTTGCGATGACAAAATGAGAAGGAAGGGGACGGATCAGCAGTATAAAAATTGATCAGGCTGCAGATGGGGTCGAGCCGTGGGAGATTTGTAAGACAGCCTTAATAGACTGTATTAAAAATTCCTTAAAATGTAATAAAACAAATAGGTTTTTGGTTCTTGGCCGGGACGGGGTCACAGACCCTGCTAATACTACATCAATCCTGGCCTGCTGAAGGATAAATGGGGTCTGTTTGGGGAACATTTGAGTCTTTTTGATGGAAAACACCAGCACAATTAAAGGCCTGCTGTATATTAGAGGGCTTTGGGTGGGGAGGGTTGAGTTGAGCAACTCTCAGCATGTGTTGTGTTGTTCTCTGATCCGAACGCCTGTTTTGTCCACACACGTCCTGCAGGAGTATGAGATGCATTTCGTCAATGCATTCAGAGGCATTTCGGATCATTTGCATTTAGATCATCTAGCAGCTCTGGCAGCTGCAGCAGTTTACAAAATCTATGACTGATAGATGGATGGATGGATTTACCTGATAGGTTACACGTGCACGTGTCTCATTCATGTTTTCACAAAATGATCTAGTCTCTTAAGCTAGATAAAGTGTGTGCTAATCCATCTGTGTTGCTTTCACAGGGTTGAAACAAACTGGCAGCTCTTATGAATTTCTGAAGGCAGTCTTAAGGTAGGTTTTTCTTTTCCGTACCTCAGTTTTTCTTGTGAAAGCTTGGCACATTATAGAGATTCATGTAATTCCACAGTAATTAGTAGTGCTTTTATACAGTAGACTGAGCTGTTTTGACCCTGCACACCGTAGAAACAGCCTAGCATCTACCCAGAAGCCTCTAGTAACATTAACAACCACATAGCAACATACCAGCAACCTTTGTGGCAGAGATTTCATCTCTCAAATCTTTTTCATAGTACATAAAATTACAACACTAGAAATGTATTTGTAGTGGAATTATGCTTTAACAGTAACTTCATTTTACAAGATTTGATCATTTTCAATTTCATAGAACTACTAAGTAGGACTGTAACTGTAACTACAATGTGTTGTTACTGACAGAAAACCCCCCAACTTTTATTGTTTTTTTTGTTTTGTTTTTTTGCTTAATTTGAAACAAATTACAATATAGTTCACAAGTCTGGGGTTAATAAAATGAAAGAAATTAATACTTTTATTGAGCAGGGATACATTAAACTTATCAAAAGTGACAGTGAAGACATTTGTAATATTACAAAATATTTAAAAATGCTATATATATATATATATATATATATATATATATATATATATATATAAAATCTTATACAAATATATATATTTTTATATATATATATTATAAATATATATATATATATATATATATTATATATAATTCTATATAATTCTAATATAATTCTATCAGTCTATTTAGTCTCAGTCCTAAATATACATAAAAACAAACTGTAAACTGTAATTTTAAATTGTAAGAATATTTTACAATATTAAAATTTTTACTGTATTTCTGATTAAATGCATCCTTGGTGAACAAAGATTTTTACTCGCCACAAACCTTTGTAATGTAATGTAATTCTGTCCGTCTATTTAGTCTCAGTCCTAAATATACATTTATAAAAACAAAAAACAGTAATTTTAAATTGTAAGAATATTTTACAATATTACAGTTTTTACTGTATTTTTTTTATTAAATACACGCATCCTTGGTAAACATAAAGATTTTTACTCACCACAAACTTTTGTAATGTAATGTAATTCTATCAGTCTATTTGGTCTCAATCCAAAAATATACATTTATAGAAAACAGTCATTTTAAACTGTAAGAATATTTCACAATATTATTTTTTTTACTGTATTTTTTATTAAATGCATCCATCCTTGGTGAACAAAGATTTTTACTCACCACAAACATTTGTACTGTAATGTAATTCTATCAATCTATTTAATCTCAGTCCTAAATATTATATATATATATATATATATATATAGAAAACATCAATTTTAAATTGTAAGACTATTTTGCAATATTACTGTTTTTACTGTATTTTTGATTAAATACATCCATCCTTGGTGAACATAAGATTCTTACTGACCCGAACTTGTGTAATGTAATGTAATTCTATCAGTCTATTTAATACCAGTCCCAAATATTAATTTATAGAAAAGTTACTTTAAATTGTAAGAATATTTCACATTGCAGCTTTTACTGTATTTTTGGTGAAATACATGCATCCTTGATAAACACAATAGATTTTTACTGACCCCAAACTTTTGTAATGTAATGTAATTCTATCAAACTATTTAATTCAGTTCTAAATTTTAATTTATAGATTAATTTTAAATTGTAAGATGTAACTTGTATATTTCACAATATTACAGTTTTACTGTATTTTTGATTAAATACATCCATCCTTGGTGAACAGAGATGTTTACTGACCACAAACTTTTGTATTGTAATGTAATTCTATCAGTCTATTTAATCTTAGTCCTAAACATTAATGTAATGGACATAGTATATTGTAATATGCCACAGACTCTTACAAGCAATATGCTTTTTTTGTGTTCGCATATAATTCTGTGCACAGTCGCAAATGGAACGGTTCTCATTTTGGCAGAGCCGCGGCTCTCTGTCAGCGTGTTTGATGTACACTGAACATCCTGTCAGTCTGAAAGCGGGCGAGATGTCTGAAGAGGCTGTCAGTCTTTCCGGCGTAGTCAAAATGAGACAGCGCTGCCGACACCTTGCCATCTCATCTCAGACACATTTACATTGAATCCATTCTCTGAAAGGTTTCCCCCCCACCTTTCACGGGGGAATCTGACAAAATGTTGATTCTACAATACACGGTGTGCTGCGTTGCTGCGAAAATAGTGTTCTTACTGCTGGCATACAGTCCCATTAGGCCCGAAACGGGAAGAAACGTATGCATACACGCATATATTTGAGAAAGCAACAAAATGTCGGAAACTACACGCACATATATACAGAAGGGAAGAGTATTCATTGTGAATCTGTCTCTTTATTTTGGCAGCCGCTGAGGGATCATTTCTCGATGTGCGACATGGGCGGCAGCTGGTGCCCGCTCAAGGTGGATCACGTAACTCTCTCTTTATCACTTCTAGAGGCTGTCTGAAGGACAAAAGCTTAAGCTGACCTAAGAAAACACATATTTGTCACACTTACAGTTAAGAAGAACAAGAACAACATTTCAGAATTCAACAATTTGGTCTGTTCAACCATGGGCTATTAAGTACGACATGACTGGACACCAAAATAGGGTTAATCTTAGCACCATTCATTAAAATTGTATCAAGCGCTTCGGTATTGTGGGTTCCTGTTTATTCTAGAGTATATCGAGTAAGACAGTCAAACCAAAACCTGTTCATTCTCTTCTCATTCTGTGTGTGTGTGTGTGTGTGTGTGGAAGCAGACCTCGTTCAGGCTGTAACACACTAGCCCCTTTGTGACCTGATAACATTTATAGTTGTAATGGATTTTTTTTAATGGCCGTCATTAACTCGCACAAAGAGGGGTGAAAAAGATTGCTTGTACTTTTTCCCCTTGATATTTCAGCTTTACAGCATTATGTTCTGATATGTCTCCTTCCATCATTTTTGTTTTACAGCTCGTGAAGTTAAAGCGTTTTAATGCGTAGCTTTAGTACTAGCCTCATGTCTTCAGTCACTGCCAAGATTATTCCACTGTATTAATGAATATTTGTCTTCAATAAAATTAGTAGTTTATTATATATATTTTTTATTTATTTGATGTGACCTTGTGTTTAGAGCTACATGACTTTAAAAAATGTGATGTGACTGATTTTTTTTAAGCTGCAAAAGCTGATTTAATTAAACAATATGCCTATATTTCATAAATATTAGTGTTATAATTTTACAGTAACAGTTTATAATAGTGTCATTTGTTAAGATTAATGTATAAACTAACATAAATGAACAATACATTTATTACGCTATGTATTAATCTTTGTTCATGTTAATAAAAAATAGTTCATTGTTTGTTCATGTTAGTTCACAGTGCAATGCTTAGCTAACTAATGAACCTTATTGTAAAATGTTAGCAATTTTACAGATGTACTGTTAAAATGCATGTATAATTTTTTTTTAAATACAATTTTGTAATTTATACTAAAATATATATATATATATATATAAAACATTTATGTAAAAAATCACATACATTTTTGTCCAAATTATGCAGCCTTATGAAAAAAGACAGCAAACTTTGAGCCTTAAAAAAAAAAAAAAACCTTTTTATATTTCAATTTTAAAAATGATTTTTAAATCAATCCGTCAATCAATCACAGTTTAGATTTTTTTGGTAACACTTTACAATGAAGTTCATGAACTAAGAATAAACAACACTTCTACAGCATTTATTAATCTTAGTTAATTTCTGCATTTATTAATGCATTATTGAAATCATAAGCGTTTGTGAACATTAGTTTATTAACTAACATCAACACAGATTACTAGTGTAATGAATGCATTGTTTGTTGTTCGTTCATGTCATAGTTAAGACATGAACTAATTTTAACAAATGGCAACTTGTTGTAAAATGTTTAATATTTTTTTTTAACCAAATTTTGCAAGACTTTTTGTTCATTGTTGGGTCATTTGAAAACACTGGAGACACTTTTATGGTACAAAACCATTTAATGATGTATCAAAAATGTAAAAATAATGGCCATACGGCTTGGTCATTTACACAATACCAATACCCCACTAACTGAATTGGTCTCGAAGGCAAACAAGTGAGAGAAAGTCTGGCAAAACTGTATCTCCTTTCATTGGATTTGCTCTTCTTGACTTAAGCAAGATCCCTAAACCTCATTAAGAGGAAATTGAATTTTCCCGAACTATTCCCATCCTGTTCTATCCTAACCGAAGGGATTGTCCTTTCCTTTCACCATCATCCTGGCTGTAGTTCTTCCTTTGACAACCAACGTCTTTGAAGACATATTTCAGTTTGTTTTCTTCTGACTCTTTTTCCTCTGCGGCTCCATCAACTGGACAAGGTTGAAATGTATAACGAAGCCCAGAAAGTGTAGAAAGGAGAGGACGGAGACCAGCACTGGAAACAGATCGGGCAACCTAGCCGGAGGCTCAAACCACACACTCGTAAAGCTCAACCCTGCCATGGCCACCAGTGAAAACCAGAACTGTAAAAGACAAAGTGACAACACTTATTACAAGAAAGAAGAAGCACCGAGACAAAGTTCATTAGTCCTAGTCAAGTGCTCGGCATGACACGGATCCTTGTAACTTGATGTTTATTTTCCACCCTGTTTCAGGAAGGTGAGTCGAGGTATAAACATTAACATGTCTATTTACGACAGATGGAGTGAAGGATCAGTGGAAGTGCTGGTGTGAGCAACACGACTCCCCAATGAAACACTACCTTCATCGTAGGGCCCCCTTATTTATGTCTCTTGTGTAAATAAATATATCTAGGCAAACCTGTGTTAATGACTCACGCTACACAAATAGCACACCTCCTGGTCTCGAACATTCACGCAAGGACCTGTTGAAACGTTCAGTCCTCAAAAGCGCTAGGAAGAGCATGGGGTCAAGCTAATGTGAAACTTATGGGCCGTTCAGGTGGGCCAGTGCGGTTAACTGACTTCTTCATAAGCATCGATGTCATTAACATCAGACATCAGTGGTGTGGAGTAACAGGCCGTGACGTCGGTGTTAACTTACTTTCCATTTAATGATCCGCCTGAGGTTGAGTTTGGGCAGCCAGTGTTGAGTGAGTTGGCGATAGAGGCCAAGTCTGAGCTCTTCTTCTGTACTTCTCTCCAACGCAGAGAGCAGATACAAACTTAGAAAGAGGAACGCCAGTGAGGTCACAACGTAAGGCAACAGCAAACCGTCTTTCACCAGAAGGGGGAGCATGCTATGGAGAAAAAAAAACAGGAGTGTTAAAAACAAGCAGAATCCAAGATGTGTACAATAACTGATTATTTATACTTCTGTATTTTCATGATAGAGCCAGTGTTCATTTTTAGTTTTAAAGAAAGCTTTTTTAAGTCTTTCTTGCCATTGACGGAATTTTGCATCCTTTACGAGACAATGCTTTTGACAGAATTTCACAGCTTTCCATGTTTTCACTAGTGTGTGGTAGGAGGCGCTATTACGCATCTTCTGGAAGAGTATTGAACGCCTGGATCAAACCACAGTGAAGTAGAAGCAGAAACATGTAGGCAGATGCATATGTAAAATGCAGTGATAATTGAGTATTAAACAGCATATAAATTAAAACGTTACTGAATGAAATGACGGTCCAGGAAGTGGTACAGGACCGTTAAAGCTTTGAATGTGTTAATGGAAGTGCTCTATTCCATCTCAGTGTTTCTCCTCTCATTATTTTAGGGGCACCCCCCACCCCGCTTGAAGGTCAAGTTACTTTTTTAATTTTATTTTCTATATATCACCAGATCACAACAGAAGTCATTTAAGGTTACACTTCTTACAGAACAGGCCTATACCTTGTTTTTTTTATTCAACTAAGTAGCCTTAAGTTATCTTATTTACACAACGGCTTGTCATTTCTGTCTTTACATGGTTGCGTACTCTATTAACAATAACTCAAACTTAATCTCCAGAGCTGCTGTGAGTCACTCATGATACTTTTACCATTTTATTTGAGAAAACTAGTCTAGCATTACACTGTATACACACAGATACTTAACGGCAACAGTTAATTTTGACAGCAAATTTTTATTTAGTTTAAGTCATTTTGACTAAAAATTTTTTACTTTTTAGTTTTAGTCGACTAAATATCATAAGATTTTAGTTGACTAAATCTACAGTAAATTTAGTCGGCTAAAATGTAATGGGTTTAGTTACAGTGCAATGCATTTATTAAGCATTTCACTAAAATTTCCAAACTCATTATATAGGTTTGATATTAAGGTTTAATTATGGTACTGCAGTAATACACAACATGCCTTAATATTAAAATGAAATAAAACCACTTCTCATAAAGAACATGGTCTTCTTTTCAATGAAATACCAATGGTTATATCGGCTAATTATGCATTCTTTATAGTAACTTGTTTACCATATTCTTCATTCTTTCAAACAGACATGTTTATTTCTATGAATGAATTTAGATTAATATTTAGGGCTACGTAAGTGATTCAGTTCAGAGCAGTGTGTGGTTTTTCTGTCTTTCTTTTGTTGCTTGATTAACATCAGTGACTCAGACAATAGTAACTAAATGTGGCCACTATCCCTTTATAACCGAATGCACGAATGCAATGGATGCAATGTACTGATACACTTTCTCCCTACTGTTTACGTTCATTTAAGACATAATCGGCTGCGTTTGCGTGAATACTCGTCAAAACAGACAATTCGAGATCATTTTGTGTGTATTTCTCAGTTCATCCAACGAATGAATCTCTTTCCATATCGTCCCTCCCTACATTTTCGTTGCGTCTTTATTCAATGACGAAAATGGCAGTAGATTTCTGTCATAGTTTTTGTCATTCAAAATTAATTTTAGCTCGTTATCGTTTTATTTTCGTCTGTGAAAAAAATGTTGACAAATTATGACGAAAAATATTTGTCAACGAAATGAACACTACACGGCAACCTGTCAAAATAAAAGTACGGTTTACGTGTAACAAAAATATATTGCTCTTGTACTTTTGTACAGAATAATGCACATCTTTATATTGGTGTAACAATCAACATGGAACATGGACACCTAGTGGCGTGGATGTAGAATCTCTTAGTGAAAATGCATTGTTTACAGTCGGCCAAGATCAATTTACTGTGCAAAGTGTCTAATAATAGCAGAGTAATGAAGATAAAGCAATATTCTACTTTCCCTGTCAATACTTTATATATTTAACATGTAAAAACTGTTCTGTGAAAAACTTTTTTCCAAAATCGCCCTACATCGCTGTTTTACCTTTTTTGTAAAAAGCGTTTGATGTTCTTTGAATGTTCACTTTGTAAACACCGGGTTTGTACTCCTACAGCGATGTAGGGTGATTTTGGTGTTGAAGAAGAAAACTAAATGGGAGTTTTTCAATATATATATACACAGTACGCAGGCACATCACAGAGACGAGATGAGCATTTGAGGTTAAAAAGTATATAAATTGTCAATTTGTTTCGAAAATAACTGATTGTTTTGTTAGATAAGACCCTTCTTCCTCGGCTAGGATTACTTAGAGCCCTTTGCAGCTGCGTTTAAACTGCATTTTGGACGTTCAGATTTGGGGGCACAATAGAAGTCCATTATCTGCAGAGAAATGCAGAAATGTTTTCCTTAAAAAAACTATTTCTTTACGACTGAAAAAAGAAAGACATGAGCATCTTGGATGACAAGGGGGTGAGTGCATTATCTGTAAAATTTTGTTCTGAAACTGAACTAAGTGCTTTAAGTACAATAAGTAATTGTAATCAAATGTTATTTTTTTTCCTCAACATATTTTTATCAATAGTATGTTTTAATTAAAAAGGCGTAATTATCACAATTCACTATTGCTCGGGAAAAAAAATCTGTAACTTGCACTGTCTATCAACAAATAGGGAAGTATTTAACCTCTCATAAGTATATTAGACATGGAAGTAAACGTTTAGCTAACTAGCTTAGCTGTCTCCATAGACATCTGGCTGAAAAACAATAATTTGCACACCAACCATATCATGAATAATACGGCTATTGAGAAAGTGTTGACAAAATAAAACAATCTTTGTGTTAGCAGAACAGGTCGTGACGCAGGAAAAAACAATACTAGCTGTGAATTTTGATGGCACAACATTTCGCTGTAATGCGTAGAAAGTGTGCAAATGAATGGTGTGCGTTTAGGACATAGAAAACTGTGGCAATGTGTTGTCTCTGTATGTTTCCCCCAATAGTGCAACAATTACTCTATCATAGAATATAATTCAATTATCTTCCATAACAAAGAACATCATGTCTTCAGCTAAAAAACATAAATATGCAGCATTAAAACAGTTTTGTGGAAGCAGGCAGTGTGATTCCAGAGAATGCTGGGCTGTGTTTACACAAAGGGGTCTTAGTTTAATGGTATGTGGGCTATGTCTTGTAATCCAGTGATATCCTTACACTAAACCATGCACACAACAATTAGTGTGGACAGCTGGGACTCCCCTATCGGCTACCGCTCTTCCTCTCACTATATAGTCATCTGCTAATCTTAACAGTAAGGATTCATTTATTTATAGTACTGTGATTTTAATTTAGTAACACACTTAGTATCTTACCTGAAAGTTGACGTTAGCAGAAACCAAATGGCGATCAGAGGTATTTCACTGATGACAAGGCAAACTGGCCTGTAAAACATATATTGGACTTTTAAGACTATATTTACTACATTACAGATGTGTTTATATGATACCAATGCTATAATTATGTAGTTACGAGCGCAAGGACTAGGTATCAGTGTCATCTCTTCTCAGTGATCCAGTCACTACACTGCCTCTGTCAGCTAACTTTTAATACCCAATAGAAACCCTTAAAGGGAACTCGGATATTAATTTGTACAGCTTAACATAACATAAATGGTGTCTTTTACTGAAATATGTAGTAGAAAACTCTTTAAAGATTTACGTCATTTAAAAACACTTTTTTTTAAATGTATTTTGGACTGTGGGGCATGCCATTATTTCAATTACATCAAACGGTTGCACTCGGGGAGCTACTGCCGCTACCTGTTGCTATTTTTACCACAAAGCAACTTGGAGAATAAAATACTGTTGTGACGCCACATTGTGCGGCTTTTGGTTGGTTTTCTAGCGATAAGAAGAGGAGAAAAGAATGAGAAGATGTCTGTGGACGAATAAAACTTCCTAAAGACCTGCGTCTTTTTTCTCTCTACTTTAGCCCTGATGCCTTTAAGGCTTTTAGTCGACCACAGCTACTGAAAGAGCTTACAAATGGCAGAGGCAAGAAATGCTGGATGCCTTCTTGACAGGATGTAAACATGCTGATGCTCGTTTTTTTAGCGTGGATTTCACTCGATATCCGGGAGCGTTTCAACTTCTTGTGGGGAAAACTTGTGGTACTACATTTGGCTTATATCTACCGCCACCTATATAAGCTCTTTCGGTAGCTGTGGTCGTCGTATCAGTATTTAATTTCTGAGTTGTATTGCTGAAAAATAGCAAAAAGTAGCGGCAATAGCTTACAGAGTGCAACCATTTGATGTCATCGAAATAATGGCGCCAAAATATGTATAAAACAATGTGGATTTCTTAAATTATGTAAATCTTTTAATAGGTTTTTTACTGCATATTTCAGTAAAATACATGTGATTACGTGTCTGATAAATGATATTTAAATATTGTTCCATTTCTGCAATTGGATCAAGTAGTATGAATTATATCCCGTTGCTTACAAGGCTGCTAGAAGGATAGACTTCTCGTGGACTTGGAAGGAGAAGAGGAAAAAAGCCAGGGAGGAGTTCACCTATAGTACAAGCAGATCAGGAGAGTCAGTGGTCAAAAATACAAGTCGATGAACTGTCAAAGACAAACGTAATCATGACACCACTTACCAAGGCGAGCTTAAACTGCCATAAAGTGGGTTTGAACAACAGTTTTAAAGATGAAGGCAGGATGAACAACAGAGTAAGAGCAAAACTGAAAGAAAAAAGATGATTTCCTTGAATACATCCATACATTTTTAACAGATTTACTACACACGCAAACAGAGCAGAGAAATCTGATCAAGAGCCCCTGTTGCCAAAGCCCGTAATCTATCCCATGGAACTAGAGGACGCGGCTGCCTGATCTTTTTATACATCCTCACAGTCAACAAGAAACATCTCAGCATGCAGGAAATGCATGAGATTCAAGAATGGCCTGCTGAGCACTCACACAATTTTTCTTGTCTTTTTCATCTTTTGAAAGTCTCATCCATTTGCTTATAAAACTATATGTAAAGGTAAACTCTGAGCTGACCAATGTTGCAGTCATCTTGTACACATACTGACACTTAGTGGTGTGGATGCAGCATGCATGTTTTTCTTGTCTTTTCTTGTCTTACCAGTCATATTTAGGGCTGTCGACTAACTGTTAGTCAACGAGAAGAGGCTTTGTTTGATTAAAATTGCATTAGTCGCAGAAAAAAAAAAAAAACACAGGAAGTGTCGAGGTCATGCAGTCCATGATGGACAGATTGTTAACGGCTGGTCTATGTGGTCAGACAGGACACCCAAACGCTCACCTATCATTCATCAACCTCAAATATGGCTTTTCATCTGAAAGATGTATGTACACTGTAAAAAAAAACAAAAAACATTATTTGTTGAGTCAACTTAAAATAATTTGTTACCCTGCTGCCTTATTAAGTTCAGTCAACTCAAATATGTTTATTCAACTTAAAATGTTAAGTGACAACTTAGATATTAGAGTTGACTAAACTAAAAAAAAGTCTGTTAAACTTAACAGCTGTGTTTGTTACTCGGCTTCCATAAAATTTTAAGATGAATCAACTCAAATATCTAAGTTGTCATTTAGTAAAGCGTAACATTTTAAGGCAGCCAGGTAACAAATTATTTTAAGTTTACTCAACAAATTGTTTTTTACAGTGTAGTAGCAACTTTACATGGCTGCTCAATCTAATGTTAACCTAGAAAAATGTGTGCTGTTCAAGCGTCTGTGTGCTCACTGCATGACAGATGGAGGCGCCGGTGTGCTCTTAACATACGCCATCATTTTTGGTCATACAGATAAGAGTAATACATCTTTAGAATCTGTAAAGACTACATTTATATGTGTGCACTCAGAATAACAATAATACATTGCACTTTTGTGAAAGAATGAAAGCAAACAGTCTCTGTGAACTTGAGCGTAAAACTCCGTAACTTTGTGAATACTTGCCGTACAGACATGAAAAATATATCTATAGTGTGTAAAATCTCTACTTTTAAATTAACCAATTTAAGTAGAAAACAAATATCCTCAGATTATGTAAACTGTATGAAACATGCATACAAGTGAATCACTACTGCGGAGATGATGAGTCAGTGTCGCCGACCTCATCTCTTAAGCCGAAAACAAAGCAAGCACTAGTTTAATAAAAAAAAATATATATTAAAACGTTAATGCAGTCTCCTTGCTGTTTATCTGCCGTTGCACTGTGGCAAGCTTTTTTTTATGTGCGCTTGAGCGCTTATTAGGCTATGTAGGCAACTAAAAGGCTCATTATGATTTATATACTATAAATCTAATAGTCGACTAATGCTTAAAATGAACATCTACTAGTCGAAAAGAAAATTCTTTAGTTGAGGACAGTCCTAGTCAAATTCATTTGCTTATAAAACTATATGAAAAGGTAAACTCGGGTTGACTTATGTGGCAGTCATCTTGTATGTATACTGACATCTAGTGGTGTGGTTGTAGCATCATGCAAACGTTTACCCTTACTCAAACTGCCTTTGTGGAATATTATATATACAGTGATGTGATTTTTCTGTATAAATACGGATTTCCGTATTTTCCAACCTCTGAGGGATGACCCATGTGATTTGCGTAGATCCGAGGGTTTTTTGTTTTGGGGGGGTGGAATTGAAATCGTGCAAATGGAATGACCTTAAAGGGTTACTCCACCCAAAAATGAAAATTTTATCATTAATCACTTACCCCCATGTCGTTCCAAACCCGTAAAAGGTTTGATCATCTTCGGAACACAATTTAAGATATTTTGGATGAAATCCGGTAGCTTTTTGACTGTCCCATTGACTGTCAAGTACATTACACTGTCAAGGCCCAGAAACATATGAAATACATTGTCAAAATAGTCCATCTGCCATCAGTGGTTCAACCATAATTTTACGAAGCTACATGTATTGTGGCTGATACAGAACAGCGTACATTGTTTATGTCCAGTGGATACTTTCCAAAATGGCGCTACGGTGACATAGAGGAGACGAATTGTTAACTAAAGTCGTCATTTTTGTTTTCTTTGCGTACAAAAAGTATTTTCGTAGCTTCGTAAAATTATGGTTGAACCACTGATGGCAGATGGACTATTTTGACAACGTATTTCATATGTTTCTGGGCCTTGACAGTGTAATGTACTTGGCAGTCAATGGGACAGTCAAAAAGCTACCGGATTTCATCCAAAATATCTTAAATTGTGTTCCGAAGACGATCAAACCTTTTTACGGGTTTGGAACGACATGGGGGTAAGTGATTAATGACAAAATTTTCATTTTTGGGTGAACCATCACTTTCAGCAATTAATTACCGGTAAATAATCTGCGAAAAGATTGTTTTCTAAAACATCATGGACAAAGTGGTCCTGAGAGCTCACTGTACGAGCTTGTGGCGCCATCTGCAGGACAGTTAACATTAAAAGCGTTCAAATGATTCAAAGCACCAAATGCAAGTAGAATCAGCGCTGAAACGTGTTCGACACGGTAACTTTTTATAAATGGCTGCGAGAATTTGAAATTGCTTAGTGCTGTCATAAAAATCGCAACGGTTGTGATGTAATTATATAATACTGTAGTCTGACGCAATACATGTCTGCTATTAACGGTACTGTTTTTAGTTTCGATTCTCTGTTAGTGCTAGCTGCACTGCACTTGGTTTGAGCCGCTGTAATTTGCATTTGGGAACGCAACATTTGTCATTAGAAACTTTATAAATCTGCTGTTTACAAAGAGAAGTTTAAGTGTCTCGTAATCCTTCAGAAATCATTCTAATATGCTGATTTGCTGCACAAGAAACATTTCTCATTATTATCAATGTTAAAAACAGTTTTGCTGCTTAATATTTTTGTGAAAACAATATAGCTACCACTCAAACATTTTGTATAAGATTTAAAAACGAGAAATTAATAATTTTATTCATCAAGCATGAAAGTGATAAAGCGAGTGAAGACATTTAAAATAATTTCTATTTAATAAATGCATTTAATGAATATTTTACAATTCAAATAAATGTTGTTCATTAACATATATTTATCAAAACATCCTCAAAAATAAAGTGTATCACCATTTCCACAATTAATACGATTTCAACGCAAAATTGTTTTCAACATGGATAATCAGAAATCAAATAAATTAATTCAAAAATAAATGATGAAATCAATGATTAAAATTGAAAACTTTTTTTATTTGTAATAATATTTCACAATATTGCTGTTTTTTTTTTTACTTATTTTTTTTAAGACTTTTCTTCTTTTTTGTCTCTAGCTGTTCACATGCCTGTATATATATTATATAACTTGAGGCTTCATCTCACATGAATATACATGATTTTAAACATATTTTTAAAATCGTATTCATTTCTTCATATGTAGAACTTTTTTATGGGCAAAACATGATTAAGTGCACCCTTGAAACAGACCAATGAGCAAATTAATTACTGACCCTGCAAAAACAGGCTAAATAAAGACAAAAAAATTCTTAAGTGAATAGTCAAAGAAATAATCTTGACCAAGCCCTTGCACCTGCAGATTAGCGTTGACGTATCAGTATCTCAAAATCTCTCCGATATCATTAACGTCCCATAATCCCACTGTGCCCTCCGTTATAATGAGATGTGTTTCGCAAACATGGTAAGAGGGAATATACTGAGAAAGATTTTGAGGCTGAGATACATAAAGAGACAAAGGAAAAGGAGAAAGGGTGACGGGTAAATGGATGGTGAAGGATTACCTGAGGAACAGCTGAGTCTCTCTGGACAGCAGGGTCTTGATCTTTATCAGCACATTCAAGCTGCACCATGTGTTAGCCACTTTATCCTGTCAACAAACACATGCTGTTAAAGTCACTAAACTAATGCGCTCCGGACAGAATGACACAATGAGAACGAATGATACACTGACCGCTAGGTCAGTTTTCAAGTTCCTAATGAACAGTTGTTTCAACTAGTGTAAATTCAGGGGTGTCAACTCAAGTCAATTTAAGAACAAAACTTCACCTTTAATTCTATGCTTTAATAACTAATATTGGGGTAAAATAAAAGTGATATTTAAATGTATGCAGATACCTTTAGATTACATATACATACAAAATGAAGCGTTAAAATCGTAACACTTTACAATAAGGTGACATTTGTTAATATTAATGTATTAACTAACATGAATAAACAATACATTTATTACACTATTTATAAATCTTTGTCAATGTTAGCTAATAAAAATGCAGTCGTTCATTGTTTGTTCATGTTAATTCCCAGTTAGTAAATTAGCATTTGTAAATGCTGAAATTAATATAAGATTAATAAATTCTGTAGAAGTATTGTTCATTCTTAATTCATGTTATCTAAAGTATTTAACTAATGTTAATCTTATTGTAAAGTGTTACAGTTTTAGTAAATAGCAACAGCACTGTTGGATCAACAGCCTTGAGATTTTATGAAAATAGTGTATGAAATTATTCAGGAACAATGGATAAAGTAAAGGAATTTTTCTTGTTTGTTTCAATGTTAAAACTTTAGAAATAAGTACAAATTTATGATCACGCTTACAAAATTAGCATTGACATATAAGGTAAGGATCTTTAAATGGTATGTGGATTTTGAAGAGAAAGCACATAAGTGGCATTACTCCACGTAATCATTTCCCAACTGAAAGCGCAATAAAAATTCCTGTGGGCATTCTTGGGGGGCATTGGTACAGAGGGCAAGGGTGAAGTATTACACTCCCATTCATTTTCCTGTCAAGTAACTGTGATGTCAAAAAAAAGCAATGCACTTATTTGTAAACTTATGGACACAGGGTTAAATGACTGTCTTAATGCAAACCAAGGACATTAATAATGTCACCGAGGTTGCAAAGACTGTGGTTTTACCACATACGGAAGACCAAATTGCACCCTTTAGGAAACCGATCCGTTCCGAGTGCCCGTTGACCTTTCTGCTGGGGTACCGACATGTGATTCCTCAAAGACTGGTGGCCTTTAACAGTTGTGCAACAACAGAATTAGTAAATGTTATGAAAGTTTCAGCCCTGCTTCTGAGAAATTCTCCATAGTGCTCGCTCCTCGAAAACACAGCTGCTGGCTTTCACAGCTGTGTGCAGACGAGTGGACACTACAGCTGAAGATGAGACCCACTTTGAAAAAATGTCTGGGTGTTTTTTGTCTATACAGTGAAAGTCAATGAGGTCTACTGACAACTGTCAAACCATTGACTTTCATTGTGTGGTCCAAAAAAAAAACTTGCCCTACTTAACCAGTTGATTAATCTCAGTACATTAAGACTGAAATGTTACAGTTGAGGTCAAAAGTTTACATACACCTTGCAGAATCTGCAAAATGTTAAATTATTTTACCAAAATAAGAGGGATCATACAAAATGAGTGTTATTTTTAAATTTAGTACTGACCTGAATTAGATATTTACGATAAAAGGCATTTACAGGCGTTAGTCCACAAGAGAAAATAATAGTTCAAAAGTTTACATACATTTGATTCTTAATACTGCGTTGTAACCTGAATGATCCACAGTTGTGTTTTTGTTTGTTTGTTTAAGTGATAGTTGTTCATGAGTCCCTTGTTTGTCCTGAAAAGTTAAGCTGCCTTTGGTTTTTCTGCATTTTTGTGTATTTAAACCCTTTCCAACAATGACAATGATTTTGAAGTCCATCTTTTTGCATAGGCAGCAACACAACTGGCACGTTCAAGGCCCAAAAAGGTAGTAGGGCAGTCCTCAGTGTGAAAAGATGGATTTTAAAATCGTACAGTCATTGTTGGAAAGGGTTCAAATACACAAAAATGCTGAAAAACTAAACATTTGTGGGACCTGAAGGATTTTTCTGAAGAACAGCAGGCAGCTGGATATAGCCAGGTTCAAAATAAGGTTGCATTCTGTTGACTTATTAGAGTTTAAGCATTGCATCATGGTACTCTCCTGAACACACAGCAGAGACGGACACGGTAGAGAAGAAATTGTTGAATAAAGTCGTTATTTTTAATTTCTTTCTGCACAAGTATTCTCGTAGCTACATAAAATTAAGGTTGAATCACTAATGTCACATGGACTATTTTAACAATGTCCTTACTACCTTTCTGGGCCTTGAACATGTCAGTTGTGTTGCTGCCTATGGAGGGTCATAAAGCTCTCGGATTTCATCAAAAATATCTTAATGTGTGTTCCAAAGATGAATGAAGGTCTTATGGGTTTGGAACAACATAACAGTGAGTAATTAATGACAGATTTTTTATTTTTGAGTGAACCATCTGTTTAAATATAAATTTTGGAGTAGTAGTATCTTTTATTTAATGCCATGTCAGCTACAATGGCAAAAACAGTTCAATAAAATACAAATAAAGTACACACAATAAAAACATTTAAACAGATAACCATCATTAAAATAGACTCTTGACATTAATATATGATAAAAATTCTAAAACTTTCTCTGGTTCAACTTTAATAAATAATTATTTTAAAGAGCTCACTTCATAAAAATCCTTTCTACAAACATTAAAAGCAGGGCAGTCCTATAAATTTGGGATGTTTTCTTTCCAGTAGTCTGAACATGGAGGCAAAATTAGCCTGAAATCTGTAGTGTCGTGCATAATTCGATTTTTTAAAATAGTAATGCAGACAAACATCACCTAGCTTTACCATCCTCTGATGTATACATGATAGCAACAGCCAAGACTCGCTTAGCGCTCCCTCCGTCACAAATGCTCAAGGCTCTAGGTTAGAATTACTCACACCTTGTGTATTATGTTAGCCTCATGTCAGGCAAACGCATGATATATTCCAGGCCCTGAGCCCTACAGAATTTTCAATTACTTCTCACAACACAGCTACTTTGACAACAGCGTTTTGGGGTGCATTTCAAAAGCAAGCCGCAGTACTTGTACACCATGTATTTCAGGATTGACTTACAAAAGAGATCATAGCTGGCTTTAGACAACGAACAGGACACAGCTCTGGTTTTCCAATAAACTCAACGTGAGACCCTTGTTTACTAATCAGATCTAAAAGATAAATCCTGCACTAGACACAAGGGGTTTTATTGAGGTAATCTACGACTATAGAAAGATCTGACTGGCAAGATATGCATTAAGTCAGTCAGTTCTATTTGCATTCATATCACAAATCCAGAATTGTACAATGTTTACGGTTTACTGTATGTATCTACATAAGATTCTGGCAACTGTGTATTTATGCATTCATGCATGCAAAGAAAAATGTAATGCATGTGGATAAGGATTTCAAGGGCATTTCCAAGCCGACCCTGCATTAGAAATTTTTATTCACAGAGCTGAATAAGCATCACAAGCATCATGATGTGCTTAAAGCTCACTCCTTAAGCAATAAATATGACTGATTTACATACATTTTACCTTAGTGTTTTACATAAGTAAAGCTCATACATGCAAATACTGAATGTTAGCAAGTAGTAAACATGTATTTCTCAATTTTCAAGGCAAGCTAAACTCTGCTGTCCAAGTACTGGCTCAAAAGAATCAAATTAATTTAAAAGGAACCTGTTTAAATGACCTTGGAGTTTGCGGCATATACATTATGTGAGTTACCTCAAACAAACCCCGACCAACAGGAAAAAGGCGATGAAGAACTTGTAGAGGTTGTTTAGGGTCAGACAAAAAGGGCATCCAGCAGAGGGCAAAGGTCACCAGTACAGTCAATGAGATCTTGGCCAAATGAAAAAATCTGAGTACACAAAAATTCAACAATATATTTTGGTTATACACATATTTTTTATGTGTACATCTAGATATTTTAACATATAAAGATACTGAAATGATAAATTAAGTCATTTTGTTCCATCCAGGGCTAACATATTTTGACATGATTAATGGGTCATAAATCAGATCACTTGACTACTTGAGTAGAGACAACATACTCTCACAGTTTTTCAGTGTACTGTATACTGGAGCAACTAACACCTCTCAGCTGTAGATATACAGTTGCACGCACAGGCATAGCAGGGAGGGTCAGGCATGGCCAGAGAGTCATCTGGACATGTCTCTTCCCAGGCAAACTAATCCACCGATGCATCTGCCTCCAAATGCCCTTGGTACATTGTTACTAAATCAACAAATGCAAGCAAAGAGCAGAGTGCTTGCACTGAGACTGCCTGTAGGACTGGTGTAAAAATGCATCTAAATTGCATACTTAAAAAGTCGAATTGAATAGCAAAAGATCATTTAAAATTCCATGTGTAGTGGCGAATTGCCAAATGATGAACATTAAGGATCTGTTATTCTCAGGCATAAATAAGGCACATAGGCTATGATGCTTTCAGCTGGACTGAAACACTTGCAGCTAAAGTTGTAGTTAGCAATGTTACAAGCAACGATTGCTTGTAAACATAATTCATACTTGCTGAGATTTGGTGATAATTCAGGTTTAGCCATGGAAAAAACTACCCAAGATTTTACTTTAGATGCTATTTTTATTTCATTTATAATATGTGACCCTGGACCACAAAACCAGTCGCTGGGGTTTATTTGTAGCAATAGCCAAAAATACACTGTATGGGTCAAAATGATAGATTTTTCTTTTATGCTAAAAATCATTAGGATATCAAGTAAAGATAATGTTTCATGAAGATATTTTGTAAATTTCCTACTGTAAATGTATCAAAACGTATTTTTTTATAATTAGTGCTAGAACTTCATTTGGACAACTTTAAAGGCGATTTTCTCAATATTTAAATTTAATATTTTAATATTCTTTGAAGACGTCTCTTCTGCTCACCAAGCCTCCATTTATTTGACACAAACAGTAAAAAAAATAATAAAATAAAATAAAAATATAATTTATTCCTGTGATTTGCAGCTCAAAAAACAGGGTTCAGGTTTCGTTGATGAATAAAAAGTTCTATAATTTCTTTCCCAAAAATAAAAATAACACTGACTCCAAGCATTTTTGAATGATATAGTGTATAATGTTACAAAAGCTTATTATTTTAGATAACTGCTGATCTCTTGATCTTTGTATTCACCAAAGAATCCTGAAAAAAAAAATACTCAACTGTTTTAAATATTGATAATAATAAAAATACAAATGTTTCTTGAACAGCAAATCAGCATATTAGAATGATTTCTGAAGGATCATGTGACACTGAGGACTGTAGTGATGCTAATAATTTAGCTTTGATCATAGAAATAAATTACATTTTCAAATATATTCAAATAGAACGCAGTTATTTTGCACAGTAAAAATATCCACAATATTTGTGAATATTACTGAGTCGTTTTTTGAGCAGCAAATCAGAATATTAGAATGATTTCTGAAGGATGTCGTGAGAGTGATGCTAAAATTCAGCTTTGAAATCACAGGAATAAATTATATTTTACAATATATTCAAATAGAATACAGTTATTTTAAATAGTAAAATATTTAAAATTTGTACTGCTTTTGCTGTATTTTGAATCACATAAATGCAGGCTTGGTGAGCAGAAGAGACTTTAAAAACCATTAAAAATAATACTGTTCAAAAACTTTTGACTGGTAGTGTATATATATACACACTACTAGTCAAATGTTTGGAATAATTATAATAATAATTTTGTATGTTTTTGCAAGAAGTCAAAACCAAAGATGCATTTCTTTACATTACAGCAAATCAAGAATGTGGGATTGTGTGTGTGTCACAGGAAACAAGGAAATGCACTGCCAAGTGTACTACACTAAGATCTGTACCTTCTAGAATCTCTTGAGCTCTGCTTAAATGAATCAGTTAATCAACTGTAACATAACTGAAATCAACATTTTAAAAATGCAGTGTTTATGCAACAACCCAAGAGACTCACCCTCGCCCAGTCAAGCCCTGTTTGATGCACTTGCCCAGGAGGTAACAGAAGAAAGGCAGCGAGTGGTACAATTCCATTTGCTTGTAATTAAGAGCCAAAGTAAAGGCCAAGGAACCAAACAGATCCCAGCCCAAACCAAGTCCAACAATCCCCCATAGAGCCAGACCCAAGCTCACACTGTTATATCTGAAACTGCAGTTGAGGACCATGCACATGCTATTCTTTTTGGATTTGAAGTTCTTGATATGACTGTGAATAGCTTAAATGAAATTAATGCTATAGCAGTTAAAGTAAAGGTTAAAGGATACTGAAAATGACCGTAGTCAATCAGGACAAGTCCTGGATACAGAAGGATGCAGAGAGCTGTGGCAACCTATGAGAACAAAACGATAAATTTGAACCAAATCAAAGCTTGTTAATGATTACAAATACAATTTAATAATATACCAATTCAAGGACAGTCATTTAGTTACCTTTTGTTTAGAGGACCCATCGCAAAAGTAGAAGCAGTAAACCAAAACTGCTGGAATGTAGATCAAAATATCTGCAAAAAGAACTGTTGGGACAAGAGAGGTTACAGAGATTTACATAACTTAATCATAACTACATGTAATCATATGACTGTGTAGACCACAGACTGTTAAAACTGCATTAAAACAGATTATTCAAAGCACTTCAATGCAGCAGTTTGAATGCACAATTATAAAACTAATAAACAGATTTACATTTTAAAAATGATGAATGAGTAATTTCCAGAAAAACAATACTATATAGATTTCACAAGATCATGCATGAAATACAAGTGTATTTGAGTAATTCTATACATAGAACAAGGACATATTTAATATTAAAAACATTAATACACTACCAGTCAAACATTTTTAGACAGTAAGTTATATATATATATATATATATATATATATATATATATATTTTTTTTTTTTTTTAAAGAGTTTCTTTGATGAATACATTTCAGAAGAACAGCATTTATCTGAAATAGAAATCTTATAAATGTCTTTATGATCGATTTTGATCAATTTAAAGCATCCTTGCTAAATAAAAGTATGCTTTTTTTTTGTCATTTGTTCCCAAAAAAATAAAAAATAATCTGACTCCAAGCTTTTGAATGGTAAAGTGTATAATGTTACAAAAGCTTTTTATTTCAGATAAATGCTGATCTTTGGATCTTTCTCTTCATCAAAGAATCCCGAAAAAAAAATACTTAACTGCTTTAAATATTGATAATAATAAAAAATGCAAATCAAGACTGAAGACTGAAGTAATGATGCTGAAAATTGAGCTTTGATCACAGGAATAAATTACATTTTAAAATATATTCAAATAGAAAGCAGTTATTTTAAATAGTAAATATATTTCACAATATTACTGCCTTTGCTGTGTCTTGTATCAAATAAATGCAGGCTTGGTGAGCAGTAGAGACTTCTTTAAAAACATTAAAAATCTTACTGTCCAAAACATTTTGACTGGTAGTGTACATCCCTATTTCTGCACTAGTACATAATCAATATTATGTTTAGAAAGGCTTTGTGGCCAGCCTGCTGAATTTGTCATGGCTATCATCAAGAAAGCTTTTGTTTCTACTTTACATTAATAGAAACAAAAGTGGTTTAATGCCCTTTACAATTCCATTATTTCTGCAATTTTAGTGAAGTTAAGAAGTGAAAATGACACTACCGTCTAAAATATTAGAAATAAATGAATTATTGACATCAATACCTACCTGTGGCCCTCATGAACAACTTATGTGAGTGGCTTTCATAGCCTCTAGACACATACAACTCCACCCATTCAGGATTGAACAGCTTTGCTCTATAAAAATACACACACCACAAACAAAAATCTAAATCATCATCAAACCATGATATATAAACATGATAAATAAAAAAAGTATGCTGTACCATGTAAAAGAACACTTACACATATGCACACACCAGACTGTGGTATGCTGTCAGAGGGGGATAATCAAGACCCCAGTAGTTCAAATCATTATTTGTGGTATTGAAGTACCTAGTAAAAAAAGAAAACCTGTTAGGCCACATTCATATAAGGTATAGGCCTTATGAATAAAATATTATGACATTTGAATTCAACAATACATAGGGACAAGAAGCTTTACCGGTGTTTGTTTACTTGGCCATGAAAGAAGAATAAAAGACTAACCATTCATGAACAGGTAGATTGTAAGTGACTTCTTGCCAGTGTCTCTGTGCCTCATAGTCGCCGAACATTGGCGGTTTCCCTGCACCTATTCCATTAAATGAAATGCAAAATAGTATGAGCTATTAATTAAAACGTAAATGTGTAAGGCACAATACAAATAATGGATAATATTCTTTCACGAATGATGTTTATCGTGAATTGATCTTGCTTATTTACAGATGAATGAACTGCTCCGAACACTTGCTACTTTTTTGACGTGTCAATACTGATCCTACAGAAACCAAACGGTGGTTCATTGAAAACCAACCTGAGTAGGAATGAAAAGACACAGCCCATCTCGTCGTTAAACCGAGCAGCACGCACAGTGAAATAAGGCTCCAGTTCTCCATGTCTGGTAGCCTTCAAGACTTTTGATTTAAAAATCATAAATCTGCAACATCGCTCATGCTTTCCTACAGAGCCGAATCGGCTGAGATTCACTTCCTGAAACAATACGTCAGCGGAGTGGCGCTTCCTGATGACATCATTGGGGCTCTATTATAGCTAACATTAAGTGGAGGAAAACGTGGTTATTACCACATAGATATTGCATACCCAATAAAATGAAAGAAGTGCATTTTAAAATTTTACACAATATTTATCCTTGTAATGCACTTATTTCTAAATATTGTGATGTGTCTGACTTATGTACCTTCTGTAGAAGCGAAAGTGAAGACATTTGTCATTTGTTTTTCCTCATGTAATGTTTTATCAGTGTTTTGGAATGATTTGAGTTCTTATGTGTTTTCTAAAGTTAATACAAGTTATACATTTTGCATTAGGGATATTATTTGTTTTTTTTTAAACCCAAAACAAGTCTTTAGAATGTGTTGTTAACTTTACTATACTTACAGCAAAGTTTTATATACATAAACAAAAATTCCTTAAGAAAATACCCACCTGTATAGACTTCTTGTGTGAAGCTAGACATTTAATTAAATCTTTAAGGTTGATTAATAATAACAAATGTACATATTTTTTGAAGAAATATGATGAGATCTATGATGGATACCTATCTGCTAAGACAGAATTATTATTTTTTTGTTTGTTTTTGTTTTGTTTTCTCTTTTTCTCTTTTTCTCTTTTTTTTTCTCTAAATCTCTTTTTCCTCAGTTGTATTTTTGGATGGAAGTTATACATTGTGCATAACGAATTGTAACTATGCAAAGTAAAAGATGTGTAACTGTATGCCTTTGGAATTATAATAAAAAAAAAAGAAAATCATCGTAAGATTTTGAGATATATTGTAAAAAAAAAAAAAACATAGGCATTAGCACGTGGGGTGAAGTGAAGTGATTGAACAGGTTTGGCGTTTGGGCGGTCAATTTTATGGAAATTTGATCCATGGTATAATCAAAACACGAAAAGGTTGGTAATAAATAAGTTCTGACTCAAGTAGAGTATTAAAGTGCGGTAAGTAAAGATGTTACTAGATGTTGATCGGTGATCAAATAGTGGACTTTCATGGAGCATCACCAGGTAAAGACACTGAATTAACTGCCTTTTGCCTAATTACGGAAGCGAGGAACGAGATTATGAAAAAATGGGAAAAAATAGTTTATGTTCAACTATATCTAAAAAAAAAAAAAAAAAAAAAAAACTAAATCGTCAAAATAAGGGCAGGGTATGTAGCCTACCAAATATATATCCCATAACAAACTCGTTTGAGTTCTACATTTCTTAAAAAACATTTAAATTTCGTTATTATACCTTACATACATTTTATTTTTATTTATTTATTTTATTTTATTGTATTTCATAATATGCTTACGTCTTTTAATTGCCGTAAGAGTGGGCATAGCCATTTGTACATTTTATGGGTCAGGCTTCCGGTCTTGGGTCCAGCTATTTTGCTTGACATTGCAGATTGGTGTGTCTTACCATATTATTTTATTGTATTATCTTAATTATGAGCACACTGCTTGTAGTGTGGTAACAGTTTTACCATTTTGTTATTTTTCTTGTAACAAGTTGTTATTTCCCTATAGCGACTAATGAACCGGAAGTCTCACCCAGGCTAGCTTCCGTGTCTTTAAAGAAAAAGGTGGATTGATTTTCAGCATTCTAGCATTACTTGTTTGTTGCCTCGGTAAGCTAACAGTTTTATTTCATTATAGAAAATAACCTTATAGACAATACCAGCCGATATAACGTTATTATTGAATTGAAAAGCAATTTGTTAGTTAATCGTCTTGTGTGTTAGGCTATTTATAATATGGCATTGTCCCATCAATACGTTAATTCATTCAAAATCCACCATCAATAGACCTACCTGGTAAGACATTCAATGAGTCCTCTAGATGTCAGTCAAATTTCGGTCTGAGAGCATTTGCAACATTGTCAAGTCAGTTCTGAATTGTTGTTCACTTTACAATCATACTTGAGTTCTTCAACTCTTTTCTGAGCAGCGGTGTAATCATAAGCATTTCATTCACTTTAAGGGCTGCTCGATATGACAGCTTCTTTGTTGGGACATCAAATATTTATAAATAATAACCACGGACAAGTGCTGATTTGCAATGACACTTTCATTACAGTAAGGAGCCTATTAGTCACATTCAGCTCAATGACATGTTAATGTCCCTGTTTGCCATCTTTGTCATTTACTGCTTCGTCTCTGCACCCTTTTAAATATTTAGTAACCAGTGGATCCACATTTACTGTTGGCGATGTGCTCCAGGAGATGGACTATACCTGGGCTTGCCATTGTTGATTATATGCTCTGCAGCTTCTATATTGTGTTTTTCTTAAGTAGAACTTGGTTATCTTTTATTTGTTTGTTTGTTCGTTCGTTCTTTTATTTCGATTTCTAGTAGACTGTAATAATTTTTCTGCTTTTTTTTTACATCTAGCCTATTTGTGTTTGAAATGTATTTTCAAGGGTAGAGAAAACTAATGTTATTGTTGCAAAACAATATTCGAGAGAAGCTGTCCTGAATTTTGCTGTGCGAAGATAAGCCCTTCTATATGATTAGAGAATAATCTCTAATTAGATAAACAATCTTTAATGTAACATTTAATAAAAAAGAATGAACATGAGTGTAAAACAATGGGTCAGGCGTTAGGCGGTGGGAACACGGAGATTCTACACCTGTGCTGCGCGGAGAGCAGGTGGATCCACAAAGGTCAAAGCGTTGTTTGGTTTACCCAGAAATGCGTCCGACCACTTGTCACTTTCAAAATGCTCAGCAAGGGGTTTTCCTTTGTATTTCACACGCCACGAAAAATAGAAAGTTCCCAAAACAGTTGTTGTTAAACGTCTTAAATCTGTTAAATTTAACGCGACCGAACGTAAATGGATAAATATCCTGTGATGGTAGCAAAGCAAAATTCTTAAAATACCGTTGCCAAAACCTCAAATAGCATTACTGTTCTTGCTAAACAACAGTGAAATGATCACTGACAATCATAGTTATTGTAGCGCAACGTCTCTTTCCTTTTC
Organism: Cirrhinus molitorella; assembly: GCA_033026305.1. Lineage (NCBI taxonomy): Eukaryota > Metazoa > Chordata > Actinopteri > Cypriniformes > Cyprinidae > Cirrhinus > Cirrhinus molitorella. Next base: position 21,690,312 of record CM065130.1, read on the forward strand.
ATTTTTTTTATTTTTTTATTTACTTAGGCTATTTTGTATCATAGCAAATAGGCCTATCCAAGGCTGGCTGCTAGGCACAAAACAGGATGCGTTATAACCTTGCACTCGTTAAAGAGTCAACTCTTTCCCACCAGCCGTCCTAGAATAGATCCCCATTAAAACCCGTTGAATCTGAACAATTTCACAGTATCTCTAGTCCAAGACAAATAACATAACTGCTCCACGTGCGCGATCATTATCCCCGCGACAGATGCAAACAAACACGTTTATTTTAGAGAAATAACCACGGTTACTGTAGATGCATCGAAATGTTGCGCCCATTAGCAAAAGCAGTCGTTTCATTTATGTAATTTATTCCTGTAAACGCCATCTAGTGATACACTTATGTCATCATCATCATCATCATCATCTTGATGTGCAATAGGCTAATTATGTTTTAGTTTTTGTAGGCCTGGGTGACAACGGATTCCTTTTCTTCTAGTTATCTTCTTGGTGTATTTTTATAAACGTAATTTAGGAATTTGGGGCTTTTAGAATGTTTTATTATGCCTGTGTAGGCTATCTGTTTTTTGTTTTTTTTCTTCAGTGTTCAATATTCGATTTCCGCCAAAATGTTGATAAATGCGTTATAGATTAATCTAAATTACCTTTTATGGATAGCTTTTATATAGGCTACTAATATATATATATATATATATATATATATATATATATATATATATATATATAGTATAGTATAGTATGAGCGCAATGTTAGTAAATATCAGAACTATTGACAAAAGAACACCTACACCAGCAAGGTCCTAATTTTAGCTCATTTGAATTAAGGTTTATTTTTAACAGCGCAATAAACGACTAAATGTGCTGTCCACTCAGACAGAAGGCAACAGAAAATGTGCTTAACCCGTTTATCCCATTTTAAGGAGTACGGGGACAGTTGTGGAAGGCCCTGTTAGTGCCTTTCAGAAGGTCAGCCTCAGCAGCGTCTTTAGCCTGAAAGTGAATTCAAGAAGCGGGCTCCTTTTCTTTTCCCATGGGTATCACTTAAATATAGCCCCAGCGCTTGTGCGCCACACACCATCTACCATTTGCTGTTTGAGTAGAACTGATTAGCTAGACACAACTGTGAAAGAGTGTTGCTTTAATAAGAACAACTTCCCAAACATTTTAGGTCGCACTTCATTTTCACTTGTAAATGGATACGGCAGCTTCTCCGCGGCTATTGACCTTTTTATTTAGAAAGAATGTTGGTATTTTTGTAACCTACATTGTCGAAATTGTAGGATTAAGTAAGCTTAGTTTGATATGTAATTAGTGATCTGATTTTAGTAATTGTTAGTATATTATTTTTGTACAGTGTTGTTATTAATGCACGTTTAAAAACGCATCTGAAACTGAGATGCTGATGTTAAAATTATTGCCTGGAGTTATATTCACAAAATGATAAAACTAATATTTTCGTATGTGTTTTTAACATTTTGAATTAAAATGTCCTGTTATTAATTTTAAAAAGGACCGCTGAAATAATAGAACATTTCAAATTGTGTTAATCACAAATAATATGTCTTAAAATATAATAAAGGGTATCTCGTTTATTTATTTTTATGTAAGCTAGCCTACAACACTCATAACTGAAAATATTTATTGGTTTATCATTTCTTCCCTTGCAGACGAAAATGCATAGAAAAGTAAATACTGAAACCCATAATATAATAAGTACATATACCTTTCATTTATTCATTTCAGAGTAGGCTATCATCGTCATGTACTTGGTTACATCCCTGTTATTTAAGAAATCATCTATTTGATTTAATAAAGTCGATTGTGCCTGAGATGCATTGAATTGTTTTCATATTTATTAACAAATGAAGTTGATTTACAACACAATATAGCTACATAGAATACATATATTTAAATTTTATAAACATACTTTTTCAGTCTTTCAATAAGAACAGTTTAATATTTCATATTGGAAAACAAAGGGGAAAAAACATTGTTCGTGAAATCACTTCTCCCAGAATGAAAACAAAATATTACGGAAAAAATAAGGCTCAATCAGCTGTAAGTTTAAACAACGAAATGAAATGGGAAAGAAAAGACATGTAAATTAATTTCTTTGTACAAATATTTACAAACATTACCTGTACTGAAAGCATTCCTTTTTGATTATGAATTTTCTTTTTTTCTCAAAAGTCTTTACATGGCTACATTGGGGCGGACGAATCGTCCAGTGCTGCCTATAGTTCGTGCTGTATCGTCTTTAAAATATATATGTCTAAAAAATAGTTTGATTATCATTGAGAAGGCCATTTAGATACCGCTGCTGTGGACGCTGTCGGTAAAAATTGTCCGGAGATGATATTTGACGGGACGCTGAGAATTGGCGCGATGGCAGCTGATGTCCGGGTTAAAGACAGGGACTGTGCGCTCAGTAAAGCGGACTGCACCGTCACGGGCGGCCGCAGGAAAGTCTGTGCGCTCGTCGAGCTGCTGGAGACCCCGATAATGTTTTCTATGCTGAACGATGGTCGACTGGACGGCTCGGATTTGATCATTGACGCGGTGCTCAGGCTGTTTAGTTGTAACTGGAGACTTGGACTTAGTTGAGAGTTAAATGCTTTTCTGTTCAGTTCTGCGGAGGGCAAGAGAGGCACCGCCGGAGGGAGCATCGGACCCACCGGGGGAATGTACGGGTACTGCAGAGCGGCTGGGTGCGAGTAGGCGGCCGGGTGAATTCCATAGTGGCGTCCGTACGGGTTCCCAATACTGTATGCCCCAAAACTCTGCATCATAAGGGCGGTCTGTTCCCTGAGAATGTCCGGCTGGTGTCTCTTGAAGCGTTTCCTCCTCCTCAGAAAGCTGCCGTTGTCGAACATATCTTCCGACTGGGGGTCGAGGGTCCAGTAGTTGCCTTTGCCCGGGTTGCCCGGCTCCCGTGGGATCTTGACGAAGCAGTCGTTGAGGGACAAGTTGTGGCGAATGGAGTTTTGCCAGGCCGGAAACTTCTCCCGGTAGTAAGGGAAGCGGTTGCTGATAAACTCGCAGATTCCGCTCAGAGTCAACTTCTTCTGCGGGCTCTGGAGGATGGCCATGGTGATGAGGGCGATGTACGAGTAGGGCGGCTTCACCAGGCTGCTCTTGGACTTGCTTTGCATGGGACCGGAGGAGCTCTCCTGAGCATCCCCCTTGGACTCTCCCTCGCCGGCGCTCTCGCACGGACTGTCGCTGCGCTCCTTCACCTCGATCTCCTCCACCTCATCTCCCCGGTCCTGCATGCACTGGCTCTCGCAGTCGCTGTCCCGCTCCATCCCCTCGTCGCCCTCCCCGACCACGTCGATATCCACATCGTCAGCTGTGAGCACGGTCTGACCGGACATGTTGCTGGCACTGGTGCCTCCAGACAGGGTCATCACCGCTCACTTTACTGCTGGAGCAAACCAAGGTAAGAGCAGCGGTCAGATCAGATGACGACCGGTGGCTATAAATGCAGGTCAGTCCCGGCCTGCCAGGAAAACTTCAACTTTAGACAATATTTCTCCAGTCCAGAGGCTTCTGTAACAGCTCGTCTCCTTTCCACTGTATTTCCTCGAAACTTAAGCGTGCTTTTGGACCGAGGAGTCAAGATGACACATGCTTTGAAAAGCAGGCTTTAAGGACTGTCTGATAGATTACTTTTCACTTAAAGATATACTATCAGCCGCGTCACGTGACCCGCCGACGTCAGAGGTCGCGCTGTTATACCGCTGAGCTGAAGTTGTTTCATGGATTTGTCAACAAAGGGAACAACAGTAACATCGCCTCTGTTCGTCCGTCATAGACCATTTAGCGGTGGCGGAGGGGAGAAAATCGGCCTGCATGATTGAAATCATCTCCAGAGCTGACGTGCATTCACTCGCCCGCGCTAAACGCAAACTTAACTTTTCTTAGGCCAATTATATTGAAAGCTGCTGAACGAAAACGTCTACAGCTAAGTTAATTGAATCTCTTGTCATTTATATTGTGTGCTCGAATACTGCATGATTAAACGAACTGTTTTAAATACTGTACTTTTACCAATAAAATTATTTAGTGGAATTCAGTTTGGAAAAAAAGAGTGTTTCTGTAGACGTAGCAGCACTGATTTTGTTTCGTGTGAAATAAGTGCAAAAACAATGGAAATCTCTAAATAAAGATCTTTGTAGAGGTGCTAACGACCCTCATCATTGCTCGTGTTAACATATGAATTAAGTAGGAAATGAGCGCGCTGGTAAATGCATAGGAGCCATTCACACGCGCACAGGTGAGCGACGCATGTGGGATATACCCAAGAAAAAGAAAGCGGAGAGGGAATATGTAAACTCCTTTAACATTTCCTGGATCGTGAGAAAACGCTTCTCAGTGTGCTTCATGGGAACCGCAAGGTTTAATTATACCGTTTTATTTGTGGTTTGTAGCCTACTTGGATGCTCTTGTTTCTTGCAGCGTTTGAGAGATTAAACATTGATGTGATTGTCCCGTTTTTGTCGATGAACAGAAAAAAAATGTTCCGTGTTTAGTTTCATCACTTATTTAACCACAAGTAATATAACGTCTTATCGATCTGCAGCTCGGAATATCTGCCCAGCTGTAATGAAAATAAAGGCTGATGTAATTGACGCTCGAATCAATTATTCTCACCACCATTCTATTAGAGCTTACAAAATAGGCTATATCAATTTCGTAACGGAGAAAACTGCAAAACTCTTAGAATGCAAATGGTAAAGCTCGATATTTCTTCAGTGAATCGCTTATCTCTATTTTGGTGCGGGTTTTTGCATCACTGCTTTCAAAATAGCCTACTGTACTGTCATATGTTTAGCCTAATACTAAAACGAATTAATTACTGTCGGTAATAGGCTAATAATAATATATTATATAATAATAAATAATTATATATATATTTTTTTGGTGTAAAGCATGTTTAGGAAGTTCATCAAATTGCTATATAAAAAATGCTTATATTATATTTTCAGTACATTTGTTTTTGTTGCATGTCATTTAATCTGCAAATAGGCCACCACCTTTCACCTCGACCTTTACCTTTAGCCTGCTTATCATCCTTTCAATTCTCCGAGGAATGCTTGCTTGTGCTACATCTTTGAAGCTGTTTTTGCATGGTGAATAAATGAGATTAATTGAATCATGTCGTTATTAATGGTATTGAAGAGCTCAGGCAAGCAGACAGTGGCCCGTGTGATGTCCCGTTCATCAATACGGGCTACTTAGAGGATGAAGTCGAAGCATCTTTTAACGCTGCCTAAAGCCAATATTTGTTTTGGGGAAAAAAAATCCTGATTAGGCAATTTAACATATTTCTTTATTTTAGAAAATAAATATTTCGACTAATATTAGGAGTCCACTTCATTAACAGTTCCAACAGTTTATTTACAAACTCCAAAAATATCTGATTTATTGTTTTAGATCCTAACAGCGTTTATGCTTTTGTTTAATTCTAAATATAAATGCATGCATAGGCCGGTTGTTCGCTTGCGTTTTAGCGCTGCATGTTGCAGGATGATGAAGGGTTTTGTCAGCGGCTTAAAATGTAAAAGACCATATATCTCGAGTCAGTGCGCACTGAAAGACATCGTGGATGATATCGCCCAAAAGGAGATCAAATTCGTCCTCTCTGTGATCTTTTGAAGCTCCATAAATCCGGCTTTATTCCTTCGCAGTTTGTTAATGAAATGTACATTTAAGCACACATGCACGGCTTAACCCGACAAAACCTTTTAGAATAATAAGCTAACTCTTTCCAGCATGAACCTATTAGGAGACGCAGGCATAGCAGGTGACGGTGCGGATACAGTGGCTGAATGTGATTACCCAGCAAGGTCAGAAACAAATAGCTCACAAATAGCAAAGCAGGATCGAATTTATGCCTAATTAAATCGCTGAAATAAAAGAGATAGAAGAGAAAATTGAAGGGCGGAATGGGGAATGTGTCCATTCAGAGGAGAGGGGATCTGAAGAGGAAAGGATGTAACCTAGATAAAAACTGAACTTGAACTAGGAGGATGCCTCGCATTTTAAGGGTGTATTAATGCTGCACGAATCTACATAAAACTGACACCTACTATAATAAATATGACATTGCACGATCTTATTTAATTAAAAAAAAAATCGGATAATTCTTATCAATATTGTCTTTTTTGTAAAATGTCTATTATCAGCATTTTGTCTTGATTCGTACTTTTTCTGGGTGTTTGAAACATGCTGTTTGTATGCACAAGTACACTGTTCGTGCATAAACGTGTAATGTATGTTTTTGGTAATAATAAAAAAATAATAAAAACCAAAACTAAATAAAGATGTCACACCTCGTTGTAATCGAATGTATTTTGTAAGCGTCTCATCTTTTGCAAAACTGGTAGTGTGAAAATGAGTCGTATTATGTAAGCACAGTTGGGGGCAAGCTTGTACAACTGTAATAAATTAATGGCTTTGTTAGCGCGCTTTTAATTACGGTTATTGTGCCAATTATTTTACATCAACTCCGCATTATCAGCATGTCAGATTTAATAAAAAGGAGCCATTTGCAGGAAAACTGTTCCTCTCATCTAGAAAAGGGAAGTGTCCACGTCATACTCTGGTTAAAAAATGACTTTTCATTTAAATGCAATCCTTAATTGGATTTTCTACGGTCGACACCGTGATTCCCCAAGGCTATACCCACCAGAAGGCAGGATCTCCGTTTTTCTCTCTGAATTCACCATTTTCACCCTCTTGAAGAATCCACTCTATCAACCTGCAACTTTCTGTCAAACAATATGATCCTGCTCATTTTTAACAGTCCCCTTTGTAGTATCATCCTGCAGGCTCCTACCATTACAGCCAAACCAGAAAATCAGTGTTATCCTCCGCAAATTCAGTTGAACATAACATAATTCCGTAGGTATACAGAATAGTAAATGACAACACTGTTTGGAAAATAATAATATAACAGCTTGGTGAATAACTTAAACTATCACCCTTGAATTAAAAAGGGCGTCATGCAATCAGGGCTATGCATTTAAAAATGATAATGCAATTATTAATATTGACATCTTTTGTATTTTACGCAGAGATTAATTTTTGTGACGAAAACGAATACGTTTTCCGAGTAAATGTTTTCCACATAAAATACTTCTATCAGGTTATCGTGTAATGAATAATGCTTATTGTATTGTCCTGAAGATTATCATTTTTTCTTTTTGCAGCTGGAAGTATAAATTACGCTGCCTGGACGTAAGTAGCTAACACAATTTCCTAACTGATTTTCTCAAACCTAAACAATGAATTGTGGTATTAATTGTTAAAAAGACTTTAAGTACTGTGAATCTCTGGAATAAAACCCCAACCCCTAACATTTCTGCTTATTCGTTGCTTATGAAGCGTATAATGCTTTATAATGCATTTTCTATGCTTTATATATTTATTTTATTTTTTATTTTTGTTGCTGAAGCAATATTAAAATCTTTTAATATTGCTGTTTGTTTGATGTGGTTGTGTCTGGTCCATGATGTAGAGGATTGGTGCAAAAATGACGCCTTCAGACAGATTAACATGCCAATGCGCATAGTTAAGCATGTGTGATGTTACTCGGTTTGTACGTTTCATTGTTATTTAGATGAAGACTGAAGTAGCACATTAGCACGACGAGAGGGTGTTATTTGGGTTTTGTCTTAATACTAGTACGAACTTCCTGCGTAACGCAAGTTCGTCCAGCATCTTTTTTACGTCTAGTTGTGTTCTTTCTTTCTTATTCTGCTTTCATTGAGAGGAACATAGTACACATTCGATTTACCCGTCGATACAATAATGGTAACTTTTCATATTGAAAACTAATTTATTAGATATGCGGCCCATTAACATAAAAGCTGGTGTGTCCTTCAAAGGTTTTGGGATAGCCAACTTTTCATTGTTTGTCATAATCAGTCAATATTTAATCGTTATTTAAAGAGACAGAAATTAGATTACCCTTGTAGAGGGGTTTTTAAACACGATTGTGTCTGTAGCCTACTAGGCTGTAGGTAGCCTAAACGACTGTGAACTTCGATAAAAGATTTATAATTCTTTATTTGTTATTCGTGTTAAATGTCATTGTTATATGTGTTATCTTCCTGACCTCTGATCTCAATCAGTTTTCCTATAGTGATGCTTCACTCACTTTACCCATCGTAGCTTTAGAGCTAATTACCTTAATGCTTGTTATTCAGTCAGAATCTGTGGTTGAGAAAATCACCGCCACCACGTGAAATGACTGAGTTATTGAGTGTGGTGTCACAAGGGACTCTTCCAAGACACATTGATAACTATGGGGAGCTCCGTCGTCCTGTAATCTCGCGTCAGTAAATCGCTATGTAGCCTACTGAAGTTACACATTATAGTCATTTCCTATTCCCTTATTATTTGTAATAAAAAAAAAATAATAAAATTCTCACATCATTAATTTGGCACACTATAAAAAATGTTTATCATTAGGCCAGTATCAACATATTTGGTTCTATTTTAAGCGGAATTCAACAGTCAGTTTTCCATCACTTTGGCTTTACTTTTTTTTTTCAGGTAAACTTATGTTTTCTATTTTAACGTTTTTGGGTTTTTTTATTCATATTTTAATGTATTCTTATTCAGTTTATTCAATTTTAAATGTATTCAGTTTTATTGATTTTTTTTTAAATGAAAATGAACGGCAGTTGTTTCCATCCTGATGTTCCTCCAATATACAGATTTTTATGTTGTGGTACTGGTATCATATCTAGTCTGATAAACTAATAAAATAAGTAGCTGCAAACCGCAGCGTTGTTGTGTATTATGATGTTCACTGAACACTGTTTCCAGCACGAATAAACGTCCAGAGTCGATGCAATCAATGGCTTCAATTCATTAAGTCTCCTCAAGTGCATGATCTTAGGTGGGCTATGGCCCTTGTCGTTAGCTAATAATTCTTCCATTTGAGTCTCACAACTTGTCTCTTCAACAAATGCCTCCGGCTATAAATACTAATGAAATATCTTTGGCTAATTTGATTTTGCTGGTACACTTGCAGTTATGGCTGAACTTTCCCACGAGATGGGCTGATTGAAGGGTCTCAGATCCTATAACGGAAGGGGGAAAACATTCAGAGCATTTCCATAATTACCCAATTGGCAGCCTAATGACCTTCCAGAACAATAAAAAGATCTCTTGTTAATTTCATCTTTCATGCTGACATTCACTAGATTCCTATCTTATATGTTGAGAGTTCACAAGATAACAAGTGTACTTTCTTTTTTTTTCTCGCCAGAGAACGGTCCATTCAATTATCGCCTGCACATCTCTTGCCAGCAAATGAAAGAGATCTGCTTGTCGCCCTCATCTCAAAGTTAGATAATTTATAGCCTTCTGTGGTTATAAAGATGGGGTTTCGAGCATTTTGAATGGTGGGACAGAAATGAAGAGCAGAATAATTAAAAAGATCACAAGTCCCCTGCGAATGTAATTATGACTGCCTTGCTAAGGGGTCTGCGTTAAAAAAAAGTATGGGTATACTGTTCTCTAGGTTTTTCATATGTATGCTGTTCATGTATTATTACACGTAATGTCTAAAGACGTGCCGACGGTTTCTCAGCGTGCTATATATTCATTAATATATTTATCATAACTAGCATTAGTATTTGTTTGCTCCTAAAACACGGCAGATTGTTTCAAAAGACATTTACAATATTACTTATATTGTTGTCGTATACATTTTTGATTCAGCGAAGGTTTGTGTTTTGCTCTTCATGCAGTCAATCGACGCAGTGCCACAGCAGCCACTTTGTAATTTTCATAGCGAATACAAGAGCTGTTGATGCATTTAGAGGGAAACTGTCATCCATACGACTACTGTTAATGATCTTGTGGGTATGATATTGTGATATTGCTTTTTGATACACTGTAAGCCATTCAGCCATTTAGAACTGTATATTATAAAGATCAACAAAGAATATAGAAGCAATGTGCTGTGTAGACTACAAATGTCTGTTTACAGAAAAATAACTCATTTTTTGCTGACAGCTATTAATCTGATATTTGTAGAACAATTATTGACTGATATATATATATATATATATATATATATATATATATATACATACATGTATATGATTAAAAAGTCATGAGGTCTGGATCATATTAGATCATGTATTCTTATTGAAATTGAGCATGGTTTCATTATAGTAAAATGTAGTAACCATATATATATATATATATATATATAAATTTATTTTTTTTTATTATTATTTTTTTTGGCTGATTGATTGTATAACAACCATTGTAATGTCTTTGTTTGTAGTTTTACTGGCCTATGCTCTTTATTTAAATAAATAAATAAAATGAAATGAATTAAAATGATGGATTTTTAGGTGGATGGAAATGTAACAGACTGCTAATGTTCACTAACAGTTCATGGCACAAAAACACTGGACTGATTCACTATTATGTGCCATCTGTTGGTCAAAATGGGAAATAAGAACAAAAATAATCTAAAACAATGTTGAAACCTTTGGTGGATATATATTTGTAGGTCTTTATTTAGTCTTTCTAGACAAAACAAAAACATATTTTCTACACTTCGGTGTATGTGATTTCCGTATTATCTTACGTTTCTGAGCATATTAATTAAACACTTGTTTCTCAAAGCAAACTTTGCTTCACTCTTTAACCTCAGTATGAAAAAACTGGTGTAACTTTGTGAATGGCTGCTAATGACCATGTGCTGGGTGTTTTTCATGTTGTTCCCAGTTGAGTGGTCTTCTGTTAAGTGCAGGAACTTGTAGGGAATCAGGCTATTTGTATTATTTAAACACATAATAAAATCATCAAAGCGCGGTGGCAAATTGTCATTTGGCAGTCAGGAACCTTTCCCTGGAATCCCGCGGCTCTCAATAGCCCAGCAAAGGACTTGCTAAATGACTAATGGGACCATGTGACTCGACTTGAGAAGGTCCTCAGAACAGCAGATTTAATTATCATGTTAGAATTCTGCATGAAAACAATCTATACTAGAAATTACAACTATTCCTGTCAGATGACTTGCATCTGCGAGTAATTCTATTTGGGACAACCGATCCCCTTCTTTGAATGTTATCAAATGTTTACAAAGTGCTTAATCTGGCAAATGCAATCAGTGAGGCCTGCAGTAATTGTGTGCCGGCGTCAGCACCCAGGATTCACCGCCCCAATGCCTTGATCTTTATGAAAGGCCCAAAAACAATCAATACATAAATAAATTGAGGCTTTAGGAAACCAAAATGATATTTTTTGGTTTTCTGTGTGTTTATTTCCACAACAGTTTCTTGTGTGTGCTTATTTTTTTGTAGAATCATCACTTTCTCTGTCACCCACAGGTTGGGAGTTTACTACTCAACTGAATCACTGTTTGTGTCCCATAATGGAGTTTCAACACTGCTTCAAAATCTGTTAAGTGTCCTCTTGAGCTTTTCTGTCATTATGATGTATATCACAGGTGTGTTATGAACATATACATGCAAGCTCAGTTAAAAATCTCTGATAAGTGTGTTTTTTGGTCCTTCTATTTTTTGCTATACAAAGCTTTCATTCTTCCCTCAATGTTGCTCTTCTTGATCATCCTGCCTTGGGGCAACAATGTAGCGTCCCCCCTTCTACTGCCACTTTAGTCTGTGAAAACCACATATTAGATTTGCCTGGCATAAGTCACTTCATTTAGCGCTCAGCTAAATTCCTCACTGGGCCATTCATCCATGTATATAGTATGGACACACATCTCACACAAAGAACGCTAGTGAAGCATAACATTGAGGAAGTTACATATATTTCGGGCTTTGTTGGCTATGTCATGCTGTTTTGTTCCACTTAATTTAGTGACCTATAGAAAAGGGGCTGGTATGGTTGTGCTATGTTGTCATACTTAAGTGTAGAATGGAAGCAGTTATGAGGATTATCGTCTAAATGGCCTTTTCTTGATATGTGGGCCGGATGTTCACTTTTTGGCACTTGGTGACCTCATAAAACTCCTTATGCTATTAGCTTTAGTCTGATCAATGTAATTTCAACAACAAAAATAATTATTTCTAGAGATATACCAGTTTAAACGGTAAACCAGTTTGAATTATGCAAAAGGTATGTCATACAAGCAACGTACAGAGGCTTGTTAATTAAGAGGATCCATGTTAACTGCATACACTTCTAACTAATGGTTGTAAAACTTTTAGAACTATTAATAACACACAACTAATTTCTTTAACTGGGCAAATAAACCAACTGTAAACGTCTGTCAACAGAAGCCAGAGACGCTGAAGACGGACACAAAAAGTACTGTAGCAGGATAAATGTATCTCTGAGGGGAAATTACTGTCTTTTGCTTAATGATGTTTTCTCTTCATCTTACCTCCTTATAATCCATATTAATGTAGTGTTCAAAAGCAGTGCACTGCTTTGTTTACAGCATTAACCAAGGAAATGCTGTATTGCTGCTGTTCCATAAGCACCACCTGCTGTCATAAAGTGAATTTGCGTCTCATTCAGCTCATCTGCTGTTTTTGTTTTGTTCAGATGTGTTATGTAGCATGATATTGCAAAACTAAGGTCAGACCATTCTGTTTTTGCTTTAAATGTTGAAATATACGGTCTAATTTATATCAAAAACTGTTCATGCTTTATGTAGCATTTTTGTTTGATGATGATGATTTAAAATGTAGTGGTTCTGCAACTGTTTAATGCATTCTGATTCATACAAAAGCACGGTCAGGGAAAAACTGTGATAAACCGTCAAACTGTCAGAATAAAACAAAAACAGAAAAAAAGGTGATACAGAATTTGTCAAACTGCCCAGCACTGGTGTTATTGTTTTTGAAATGCATGTAAATGATTTGACGTACACAACTTGGTGACTCTACAATAATTTATTGGAAGAACATTTCACACTGAATAAGGGAAGGAAACATTGCACACTTGTTTTATTGTACACATCACAGAGTCACAAGCTCATTAGCAGAGTGCGAACAGAGTCAAACATGACAACAGAGGTGTCATTGTTTCTCGCTGAACTCTATCAGACATAGATTTGACACTAAGATGTTTAGGAGTTTGCTTGCAGCTATATTTAGTGTTATTCATAGGTTGAGCATCTACAGCATATCTACAGGTCAAAAGTTTTCAGAATCAACAAAATGTTAATTATTTGACCAAAATAAGAGGGATCATAAAAATGCATGTTATTGTTTATTTAGTACTGATCTGAATAATATATTTCATAAAAGATGTTTACATGTAGTCCACAAGAGAAAATAGCTGAATTTATAAAAGGTTTACGTCCCCTTGATTCTTAACACTGTGTTCTTACCTGAATGATCAACAGCTGTGTTTTTTGTTTAGTGATGGTGGTTCATGAGTCACTTGTTTGTCCTGAACTGCCTGCTGTTCTTCAGAAAAAAATCCTTCATGTCCGACAAATTCTTTGGGTTTTCCAGCATTTTTGTCTTTTTGAACCCTTTCCAACAATGACTGTATAATTTTGAGATCCATCTTTTCACACTAAGGACAACTGAGGGGACTCATATGCAACTATTACAGAGGGAACGCTCACTGATGCTTTAGAAGGAAACATGATGCAGTAAGAGCTGGGGTGTTAAAAACATTTTGAATTTAAAGATCAGGGTAAATTTAACCTATTTTGTCTTCTGGGAAACATGTTAGTATCTTCTGTAGCCTCTGAAAGGGCAGTTCTATATATATATATATATATTTAGGCAAAATAAGAAAAACATACACATCTCCATTCTGTTCAGAAGTTTTCACCTCCGGCTCTTAATGCATCGTTTTTCCTTCTGAAGCATCAGTGAGCATTTCAATCTTCTGTAGTAGTTGCATATGAGTCCCTCAGTTGTCCTCAGTGTGAAAAGATGGATCTCAAATTCATACAGTCATTGTTAGAAAGGGTGCAAATATACAAAAATGCTGGAAAACCAAGGAATTTGTGGGAGCTGAAGGATTTTTCTGATGAATAGTAGACAGTTTAACTGTTCAGGACAACAGCTGTGGGTCATTCAGGTGACAACACAGTATTAAGAATCAAAGGGATGCAAACTTTTGAATGTGTGTTTTTTTTTTTTTGTTTTTTTTTTATAAATTCATTATTTTCTCTTGTGGACTATGCGTAAATGTCTTTTATGTGAAATATCTTATTCAGGTCAGTACTAAATAAACAATAACATGCATTTTTATGTTCCCTCTTATTTAGGTAAAATAAATACTAAAACTTGTTTATATGTTTGCTTGTAACATTTCATGAGGTGCTTATGATGTGTTTTTTTGGCATGGCCTTTTTCACGAGACTGCAGTTGGAATACTCTCTATGTTACACTTTGAATATGTTCATTACAGAACCATCAGGTCTGTCAGCGGTGTTTGTGTTCCTCCATGGAAGGCGGCCGCACCCTTTTGCTTGATATTTCCAGGCCCCTTACTCACCCTCACATGGGGCTGACATAGAGCTCTAGTTTCACATTAAAATTAGGATGAGATCAAGGGAAGAAGTTACAGAGGTCACTACCACAAATGACAAGCCAAGCTTCTGGGCAGCAAATACCAAAACTCAGCATCTCACACAACTTCACTAATTTTAATTGGCTTATATTTGTGAGAAGTCTTTGCATAATTTTAAGCATGCTGAATTTTGACTACGCGCATGCTAAATGACAAACATAAATACAAGCATGAAATATAATTAGACAAGTATGCATGGGTAGATATAGAGAAGTGGTATTCGATTTAGTTGACTGTCACATTTGTAAAAATACTGAAGCGATAGACTAGATTTAGCCACCAAGGCCTTAGTGTTTATGAAGCATAGTTTCCCGTGTATGTTCTTCTGATGCCTTCAGTCTTTCAGATAAAATTTCCTGAAGCTCCAAAATAATTAGTCATATGGCATTTAGACGTTTTGTGGTCCCATGAACAAAGATGACAGATTTTAAATTGCATACTATTTTGGTGTCCTGCAACATGGATACTATTTTCATATCTCAGTTTATCTCTGTTTTGTGGTGCAATGTGTGATTTTTGTGTGGACACACATGGCTCAATCACACAAAGATGGTGAAGCACTGTCTTTTGTTAAGAGTGGAACTGTTGACTGTGAGTTGTTTCCCATTCCTAGTGGGATCATTTGTTTTATCTTGTGAAGGTCTTTGTTTCCCCAGTGCTAGCAGGACCAGATTAAGAGGTGCACACTGGATGGATGACTGCCGGCTGAATGAAAGATTGGCGTAGATGTCTGCTTATTTACTCTTTCAGACCTTAGCCTGTCAGAGCAATAACCCTACTGGAGGTATTGTGTGTTTGTCGTTACGTTTTTCCTTTGTTTTTGTGTTTTAGGTGAAATTGTTTACTGAAATTGTAATATTATTTGTGAAAGTTAAGTATTTAATTCATTTGTCAAACACTTGGAATTTTGTACAAAGAACAGCTTAACTTGTCAGATATCAGACTGAGCAGAACTTGACATTCATAATGTTGTAGGAGCTGTGTTGCCACGTTTTCATTCCATTCCTTCTTCGTCTACCCATTTTCTGTTGTCTCTCTAGTCTAACTATACAATAAAGTGGCCAAAAAAACAAAAACAAAATGTGCGTCAAAACCTCCTTGATCGCTCCACAAACGTGTGCCTGATTCACTTTGCCAAAATTACAATAATTAAAAAATTATGAATATTTAACCCCTT
Organism: Cirrhinus molitorella; assembly: GCA_033026305.1. Classification (NCBI taxonomy): domain Eukaryota; kingdom Metazoa; phylum Chordata; class Actinopteri; order Cypriniformes; family Cyprinidae; genus Cirrhinus; species Cirrhinus molitorella. Next base: position 21,706,036 of record CM065130.1, read on the forward strand.
TCTGGATGTTTTATGGATATCAATATAATTTCAGTATATTCAAAATATTTGAAACTGGATATGTACACTGCCAGTCAAAAGTTTTTGAACAGTAGGATTTTTAATGTTTTTTTAAAGAATTCTCTTCTGCTCACCAAGCCTGCATTTATTTGATCCAAAATACAGCAAAAACAGTGATATTGTGACATATTTTTGCTATTTAAAATAACTGCTTTCTATTTTAATATATTTTAAAATTTAATTTATTCCTGTGATCGAAGATACATTTTCAGCATCATTACTCCAGAGTTTAGTGTCACATGATCTTTCAGAAATCACTCTGATATGCTGATTTTCTGTTCAAGAAACTATTATTATTATTATTATCAATATTTAAAACAGTTATCAGCATTTATCTGAAATAATAAGCTTTTGTAACATTGCACTATACCGTTCAAAAGCAGTTTTTATTTATTTATTATTTGGGAAATTAAATTATAGAAATTAATACTTTTATTTAGCAAGGATGTTTTAAATCGATCAAAAGTGATAATAAAGACATTTATAATGTTACAAAATATTTTTTTTTATTTCAGATAAATGCTGTTCTTAACTAAACAAAAAATCAAACTCAGCTGTTTTCAACATAATAATAATAAATGTTTTTTGAGCAGCAAATCAGAATATTAAAATGCTGCTAAAAATTCAGTTTTTGTTTTAGCTGTACTTTGAATCAAATAAATGTTTAAAAAACATGAAAAATCTTACTATTCAAAAAACTTTTAATTGGTTTGTAGTTTTAAAATGTATTTTATATAATAATATTAATTACATGCAAGTTTTTACTTCATCTAAATATACATCTAGTTGATATGGCTCAACTTACCCCTAACATGGGGCAAGTTGGGCCGCTTTATTTCAGAAATCATATTTCTATAGCCCTGAGTTAGGGTTGCTTTCTGAAAAGCAGAGATGGAGAGCGAAGCGAGAGCTTGGTAGAAAAAGAGACTGGCGATTCAGAGGGGGTCGTTTGCCACCAACATTGTGACAAGTGTGCAACAACTTCCCAGCCTTGTTTATTGCTGGAGAGCAGCATGCCTTTAGGACGGAGAGGTCCGTGTTTTGGACAGGTCAGGGGGCAGGACTGTGCCAAATGAAATACTTCAAACAGCTTTAGATTGCCTGCTTTGACGTACACATACACAGGGGTTAGGTCACTAAATAGATATTGATCCATGTAGCTACTTCTCGAGAAGCTGTTGTGTGTGACATCTGAGAAAGATAAAAATAAATGATGGGAAGGGTGATCTTTTCTTTCACCCTGTCTTGACTTGACCTTTGTATAGCCAGCCTAAGGCCTAAAGAGAAGGAGGGAACGATAAATAAAAAGCGGACAATAAACTGTGTAATCAAAGAAACCGGATTTATGGGATGAATTTGATGTTCAGTTGGTTTTACCATTGAAAAGTTTGGGAGTGGGATCACTTTGAAAAAAAAAATTCTTCAGAAAGGTGTTAAATTAAAATTTGAATGTTACAAAAGACTTTAATTTCATACAAATGTTGTATTTCTAACTTTCTTTTAATCAAGGAATACAGTTTCCACTAGGGATGTGCACGCATACGAATACCATGTTCGGAAAGAAAATGGTGTACTACGGAACCCCTAAAGGGAATAAATACAAGATGGGAGGAAAAACACTTATTTCAATGCTTTCTCTTGCAATTATATAAATTGCAGCCATCAGGAAGCTGCTATTAATATGCAATTTAATATAATTGAAATCGCTTTTTCAGTGTAGGCTGGCTTTTTAGTTTCACTTTCGAGATTCGAGCTTACTACGGAGTGGAAGTACTTACTACACCTTTTACAAGATTAGATGTTTGTCAGTGGTGCTCAGGATCTGCAAATCATTCGCCATCATCCTATCAGTGATCTCTCTTTACTCTTATGTGGTAAGTCAGATTTTATTTAGGCTACTGTAATGTAACAGGCTACCTCAGCAAGCGGCTAACCAGGTCATTTTAGTGGCTCCGTAAAACGTGTTATTCATTTTCTGTGCCTTTTTGAATACGGATTCGCTATGGGTATATCCTTAGTTTCCAGACTTCATAAGAAGACAAAAACAATGTTCACCTGTGATAAGAAATCATATATTAGAATGATTTATAAAGGATCATTTGACACTGAAGACTGGAGTAATGGATGCTCAAAACATAGCTCTACCATTACAGGAAAAAAGATAAAAATAGCAGTGATTATTGGGGTTAAAGCTCTTAAAGGAATAGTTCAAAATTTCCCCATAATTTACTTACCCTCAAGCCATCCTAGGTGTATATGCCTTTCTCCTTCCAGACGAACACAGTCGGAGTTGTTTTAAAATTTATCCTGGCTCTTCCAAACTTTATAATGGTGGTGGATAGTAGCCGATATTTTGAGACTCCAAAAAGCGCATATATCAAAGTCAAAGTCAAAGTCTGCTTTATTGTCAATTCTGCCATATATACAGCACGTACATACAGAGAATTGAAATTGCGTTACTCTCAAACCCTAGATGCATACAGGTAACATTAACAATAACATAAGAAGTAAAATACACTAACGTACAAAATAAATAATATATATATAAATACAAATACAAATATCCACTGTAAAACTAACCCATACACCTCCGGGGGTTAACGCGTCTTCTGAAGTGGATACATGGGATTTTATAACACAAATATTTCTGTTTTTAAAATTCTAAACTCAAATAATTGACTTCCGACAATGGCGTACGCACGTTCGCATTAGTCGAGATCCAGCTTCTTTGTTGACCTCTGACTTGATGTATGACATAAGCCACATCAGTGGTGTAAGCTCTGGTGAGAATAAACAAATGAGGATAGAGCAATACTAAACGCTGGAAATGAATTGAAAGTTTAAAAAATGACAGTGGATTTCACTATAAGAAAAGTAGAGCTTTAGCTTTTCTGCACAGCCTTGTTAGTTTGAACCGAAATAACACCAACCAGGAACTCGACTCATGAACGCGCATACGGTCGTTGCCGGAAATCAGTGATTTGAGTTTATAATTTAAATAGATATAGATATATTTTTGTTATAAAAACCCATGGATCCACTTCAGAAGACATGTGTTAACCCCCCGGACGTGTATGGGTTAGTTTTATGAGGGATATGTGCTTTTTGGAGCTTCAAAATATCGGCCACTATCCACCACTATTATAAAGCTTGGAAGAACCAGGATAAATTTTAAAACAACTCCGAATGTGTTCGTCTGGAAGGAGAAAGTCATATACACCTGGCTTGAGGGTAAATTATAGGGAAATTTTCATTTTTGGGTGAAGTATTCCTTTAAGGCATTTAAACACATATGAAAAAAAGACATTACATATTATTTAGCAAGCCTGTGACCATCTAAATCATTCATTTAAAAAAGCATTTTTGGCAAATACAGGTAAATTACCTTATAGAATTTTTTTAATTTTTTTTTTTGTACATTGACTGTTATAGTGCCAGTTGTGATCCCATGTCCCTAAAAGTTTGCATGCTTGTTTAGAATCACCAGGGTCATGTGCTCACCAGGGTTTGTGAAGTTTTGAGTTTTGGTTTAGGCTTTATGGGCATTTTTGGACAGATCCCCTTTCTAAACGACCCCGTTATAGCTTCCCAAAGGGTGAATTTCAACTTTTTTTTTGTCAATATGTTTATTATTTTCAGTTTCAACAATTTACAGAATCAGTTCAATATACAAGTAAACATTCTTTTTTAACCACCCTTCCACCCCAGACAGAACACTTAAATGGACATTACTGCGAGGCATTGGGCTGATGTGTGTGTGTGTATATATATATATATATATATATATATATAAAATAATAATAATAATAAATAAAATAAATTAAGTTAAAGAAAGGTTACATTATCACATCAGCATTTTCAGTCAATTTTTTCAATCATTTAACAAACCGTTGGATTGACAGCAGTGGTTCTAGAGGCAAAGTTGTTTGGAATGAGTAGGTCTATCGTATTTGTATGTGTGAATGCATAAATAGACAATTGTTTACGCCCTTGAACAATTAGATATTGCCCCCCATTTGGCTGATTTCTTTCAAGTTTTGTTCCGAACGAGCTCTGTTTTCTAGTCTGTTCGGACTAGTTCGCAAGAGGTAGGTTTTTCAAAAAATACAAAATACCTAAAAATTTTAAACAAATCTGAGGCGTGCGCTTTGTCCAGCATGAGCCAAGGATTCCCTCCGCATAGGACACTTGAGCCTTGGTGATGTTGTAGATGGTGTGCGTACTACCATCCCTCCAAGTTTCAAACCTCTACAAATTATGGTTTGGCATGTCTGATCAGTTTTATGTTGAGATTGCTGATCCTTGGCCATTCTAACAATTACAATAGGGTTTCAGTGCTACATGCTTTAACCCCTAAATATAAAATATAATAAAATATTATAACTGACAATATTTAATTATTTCAGGATATTACTATATATATATATATATATATATATATATATATATACATAAAAGATGCAGGTTTTTTCATTACTGACTTGAGATGTATTTCTCAGAAGATGAATCACTACATGTTTTGTCAGTGGTTGTGGTCATTATCTATCCACCACACTGAACAGTCATCACTTACTCACATAAACAGGCGATTCTTGTGCCTGTGAGCTGGTGTTTATCAAGTCTAAATGAAAGGGACCAGTTGTGTCATCCATGTCATGCCTATATGACAACCATTTGCCATGATATGGAGTTGACAACAAACAGCAAACTCTTCAGAAGCTATTCGTTTTATTTTGAACCAGCAACCCGGGCTATAAAGGATGTTCTGTGGTAACAGCAGTGCTTTGAGGAATGTGTTTCTTCTTGGTTCTAAATCAAGTCTGAAGAATACAGTAATGATTTTTATTGAAATAAATAGCATGTTTAGAATACTGCCTTTAATTAGTTGCTATATACATTTTCCTTTTAGGTTTTAAATTAGTTTCAGTACTTTTCCATTTCATTCCATTTGCTTTTTGGACTTTTAATGTACTCTATAGGAGAGTATTAATAGGTTGTATTTAATGGAAAGTTCTTACAGTCCTGCCCAGCGCTCTTGAGAAGATATGTTGCATGATGAGAAATTTAATTCTGGACATTTTAACCAAGGTGGTGCGGGAAGGAAATTACAGACGGCATGTTATAGGTCCCCATTAAGGTTATTTATTCTTTAGTTGGTAGTTCTTTAACATTTGATGGCATTTGAAATCTTAATCACGTGTTAAGTTGAGGCCATTTGTATGTTAATGGTTCAGTGGCATGCAGTTCATGGATGTGTGTGGATGAGCAGCAGCTTGGTTGGAACCGTCACACTGGGTCATTGACTGCAGGAGAGTTAGTGAGTGAGTGTGGCGTGGGTGTGTGATCTCACAAAGACCTATAGAGCTTTCTGTCACCTCTCTACAGAGCTGCTGTTAATTCTCGTAAGTTATACTTATCAGGAAATAGTTAGGTGTATATTGTTATTCTAATGACTTCATTGTGTGGCATTGTTTGAAGTTGTGATTCTTCATTCATTGCTGCCATAAAAGAGTAAATAGCAGGAAAAACTCTTCATTGCAATTTTCCTAATTATGTCCTGTTTTCCAGCTAGATTTAGTTCCCTAATCGATAGATTTAGGCTTTAAAAAAAAAAAAAAACGGTTAAAGGATGATGATGATGATGAAAAATTTTATTTAAAATTCATTTTTGACTACATTTTATATATCCTTTTTGGACTTTTAAATTACAGATTTTTCTTGACAATTTTAATTTTCTTTTTTTTATAATAATAATATAACAATAATATTAATAATAATTAGTATATTTTTAAATAATAATTAAAAATAATATTATAACATTTCATTAATAATAATAATAATAATAATAATAATAATAATTATTATTATTATTATTATTATTTTATTAATTTAAAATAATATAATAATATTTTAATAATAACATTTATTATTATTATTTTAAACAACAATTGTATAATATTTTAATAATAATAATAATAATAATTATAAAACCATTTAAAGTTGTTTCAATATTATAAGTTTCAATATTTTTGACTATTTTATGTATCCTTTTTGGACTTTTAAATTACATTTGTTTTTCTTAAGAACTTGACAAATTTAGTTTTCTTGTTTTGTTGATTGATAATAATAATCATAATAATCATTATCAATCATCATAATTATTATTTAAAATAATATAATATATTGAATAATATTTTCATAAAAATTTTTTAATGATAATAATAATTCTTCTTTTTAATAATACTTTTACATATTTTTATTATTATTATTATTGTTATTATTATTATTATTATTTATAAAACTATTTGAATTTGTTTCAATACTATAAGTTTCAATATTTTGACTATATTATATAATATAATAAATATTATATTATTATATATCCTTTTTGGACTTTGAAATTACAGTTGTTGTTGTTGTTGTTTTTTACTGATTACTGATTTTTCTTGACAACTTGACAAATTTAGTTTGTTTCTTTGTATAATAATAATAATAATAATAATAATAATAATAATAATAATTTTTAATAATATAATAATATTTTCATATTATTATTATTATTGTTGTTGTTGTTATTGTTGTTGTTGTTATTATTATTATTATTATTATTATTATTATTATTACTATTATTATTATTAGTAGTAGTAGTAGTAGTAGTAGTATTTATAAAACCGTTTTCATTTGTTTCAGTACTATAAGTTTCCATATTTTTAATACATATATCCTTTTTGGACTTTTAAATGGCAGTCCACACTTATAATTATTTTCTATTTTTGGACTCTTTAAATGACTTATTTTTCTTAACTTGACATTTAGTCTTTTAGTTTTTTCTTTGTATAATAATAATAATAATAATTCATAATAAAAATAATTTAAAATAACGTTATAATATATAATATAATATAGTAACTATTATTATTATTATTATTATTATTTTAAATAATATTTTCATAATATTTATTATTGTTATTGTTATTATTATTATTAGTAGTAGTAGTAGTAGTAGTAGTAGTATAATTTTTTTGTGCAGTGTTGCACATTAAATCTGTAACCAAAGCCTGTAAAATCAGGAGTGAACAGTTATTGCACACAGCACCTTGAAAAGAAAAGGTGGAAGCCGGGCATGTTTTGTACAAATGTTTAGCGTATTAGCATACACAACTGTAATTAAACCATAATTAGGGAGAAAAATTAGAGTCTGACGCAATGAGCCTCAGTACGCTTGCCTGTTTTTCGGCATCTTCTTGTTTGTCTGGGGAATAGAGCTTATGAAATAAACATTACTGAGTGCTGAATTGTTATCATTACCTTGGAAAGCAAATAGGTGCTGTGCGATTAGGGGAGGTGGGATTCGGTGGAGGGGGGGGGGAGTACGGAGGTGAAGAGGGAGCTGGAATAAATGAGTGTGAGAAATGAGAGTGGAAATTAGAGGGGGATTAGTGTTGATGCTAATGAAGCAATTAAAGAGTAAAGCGCTTCACTCAGGTGCCTGGTCCCACTGTCTTCTCACCACCTGATAACAGATCCTCCTTCACAGATATGCTTTAATGGAGAAATTAGGGGAAACAAATGTGTTAGCATGTGTCTATTAGCGAGCTACTTTTCACCTTTTCACTCCACGCTGCATTTAGGAGTGAAAAAGAGAGAGGCTCCTCCTCGGATGACTAAGCCAGATTGCAGTGATTGAAGAAAAATAAGAAATGGGGGGTGAGACCGGGTCTACGGTGCTGACCCGTCGGCTGTGGGGTAATGAAGACTCTCTCAAAGTCAACAGTTCAGAAACTCCTTTGTCCTCCTAAAAGAGTCTTTAATTTTTAACACAAACTTGCACTTAGGTATGCATGAACTTTGCTAAAATCCAAAGACATGTGTATAATAGGGGTGTAATGGATGGCGGCCACGCGCTCTGTCTAATGATGTCAGGTTTTTCCGCCGGGCCCCTGATTGAGGAGGGCCTAATGTAAATTTAATTTGGAGTGATGTATGGGGGGGAGGGGGGTACGAGATGGCCTTGTCGCGGCAGTATGGATGGGCGTGCGTGTGTATGTGCGAAGAAAAGGTTCAGTGGGGCCCAATGGACTCTTTTGGGAGCAGCTGGATCCTTGTTTCCCTGCCCTGTCAACAGAACCTCCTTAACCAGGATTGATAACGTTGGTCAGCCTGCTAATCCGCACAAACCCTCTCTACGCAACGTTTACCCCACACAATGTGGAGGGGAGGGACTGTTGCATTTGGTTACCAATGGGAGGGCAAGGTTTTACTGCTATGAGGCAAATCGCACCCTTTTATTCTGTTCCCAGGTCCCTCGCTCTCCCCTGTCACTTTGCCTCCTCCTTTTCTTCACAAATGAGCTGAATGAATGCTAAGTCAATGTTTCGGTACTGCTTATTACCATCATTATTATTCCTTTTACAGGCTTTTGTTATAGTCATTGAGCTTTGATTGTCTGGATTCTTGGTATTTATTTATTCAGATAAGATTCTACATTCTTATTTTAATGTTCAGCTTATGTTTCAGTTTCACAAATACTGATGCAGTATAAAACTATTTTAAACCAAACTAAAGAATTTTAATATATACACACACACACACACACACACTTAAGAAAGAGAGACAACTTACAGCTTTAATTATTATTATAATATTTTTTTTTATGTTAATATTATTACAATTGTCTATCGATCTATTGATCGATCTGGAGATTCATTATTATTCATATTTAACTGAAAAATATACATAATCTTAGTTCTGCTTATTTTTTAAATCAGACTATTTACTGAGGTTTCTGTTTAAAACATGAGAAAAATGAATAAAGAAAAAATAGAACTTCTGAATGTATTTTTTCAATTTTTAATAAGAAACTAAAACATTTTCATATACACACTTTTCTAAATAAAAGGATACAACTTATAGCTTTCATTTTTATAATTTTTTTGTTATACTGTTCAAATCTATCTATCAATCTCTCGATCGATCTGGAGATTCTTTATTATTAATATTTAACTGAAAAATATACATAATCTTAGTTCTGCTTATTTTTTAAATCAGACTATTTATTGAGGTTTCTGTTTAAAACATGAGAAAAACTGAATAAAGAAAAAGTAGAACTTCTGAAAGTATTTTTTCTATTTTTTATAAGAAGCTAAAACATTTTCATATACACAATTTTCTAAAAAAGGATACAACTTAAAGCTAGCATTTTTTTGTTATACTGTTAAAATCTCTCTCTCGATCGATCTGGAGATTCATTATTATTCATATTTAACTGAAAAATATACATAATCTTAGTTCTGCTTATTTTTGAAATCAGACATTTTACTGAGGTTTTTGTTTAAAGCATAATAAAAACTACTGAATAAAGAAAAAGTAGAACTTCCGAATGTACTTTTTCTATTTTTTATAATAAACTAAAACATTTTCATATATACACACTTTTCTAAAAAAAAAAAAAAGGACACAACTTACAGCTTTAATTTTTATACTTTTTTGTTATACTGTTAAAATCTATCTATCGACTGATCTGGAGATTCATTATTATTAATATTTAACTGAAAAATATCTTAGTTCTGCTTATTTTTAAAATCAGACAATTTACTGAGGCTTCTGTCTGATTAAAAACTACTGAATAAAGAAAAAGAACATCTGAACATTTTTTCCTATTTTTTTATAAGAAACTAAAATATTTTCAAATATACACACTTTTCTAAAAAAAAAGGACACAACTTATAGCTTTCATTTATATAAATTTTTTCTATCTATCTTTTATTAATCTTTAACCTAAAAATATACATAATCAGACAGTTTACTAAGGTTTCTTTACTAAGTAGTAACTGAAAACTATATTGCAAAACAGTTATATATATAAAATAGTTCACATGTGTGAAATAATAATAACTATAAATACAAATAGATTTTTTTAAAATCAATTTTTCAATTTCCATGACATCACTGTCACGCTAAAGTACCATTTGAGTGAACCTGTGAGATGGCAGTGAGCCCGGAGATTTCACCCTCAGATTCCATTTTTATTATCCTTTGTGTTTAACTAAGCATTGAATGAACACTGAAGCTAATTCCAAATTCCCTTTGTCATCATCATTTTTAGCGAGAAGTCGAGTAATAGATGCTCAGAGGAGGCTCATAGCAGGCCAAAATGAATCGTGAACATTATTCATCAGTTGGAAAGGCAAGCGTCCCTAGATCCAATTATATATATTCATTAAGTGATAATGATATCATGGTCTTTTAACTGGGAAGAAAAGAGTGTAATTGAATAATAACAGTTGTACAGTCCCAAGGGAGAGGCCTCGGCGGTGCTCGAGGGACTGACCCCGCGGGGCGGAGGAGTGGAAGGGGGGATTGATGGAATTCTATTACCCTGCTGATAGATTTATTATGAAGAGCTGAGTGGACTTGCTGCTCCACTTTGTCACTCACACTAATCAGCCGCTGAGGGTTTGGAGTGAGGGATGAGAGCGTGTGCACACGTGTTCTGACTCTCCCGCTTCTGACAAAGACAAGGTTAGGAGAGGATGACAGACATGCTGTCGTCCCCCATCTCCCCTCCCCAGATTCGTCCTCTTGTCCCCTGGTCCTGTCACAAATGGGCCAGCTGAGCTTCTCGACCTCCCGGGCGAGCCCTCATTTGTTTATTAATGGTCGACATGTGAACCAGCATAAGGACATGTGTCGCGTAGAGCAACAGTCAGCCGGCGAGACGCTGTGTCGGGGAAGGACAATTTTTTAATGCTCGGGAAAAAGAGGAGACATGCTCGTTTAAGCATTAAGACAACAGGGCCATGGGGTGTGCGAACGCAGTGACTTACACATGTGTTAGGATAACCTTCCTTTCACAGTCAAATTGTAGATCGCTTGGATCAATTTTTGATTACTTTTGTAGTCATACGCTCATATGTTTTATTTGTTTCCCTAACATTTTTGAACAGTGTTACAAATTTCAAATGAATGCCATTAATACTATGTTTAGATAGTAAAAAACATTCTATTTGTTTATTTTTCAGTATTTTTTAAAACATTCTGCACCTTTATCCACTAACTTTCAGTATGTTTTATATAATTTATATAATATTGTAATTATAATTATACAGTTGAAGTCAAAAGTTTACATACACCTTGCAGAATCTGCTAAATGTTTATGCCTTTCTAACAATAACGGTATGATTTTGAGATCCATCTTTTTACACTGTGGACAACTGAGGTACTTACAACTCAGAAGGAAAAACGATGCATTAAGAGCCAGGGGTGTAAACTTTTGAACTGAATGCAGGGTTCCCACGAGTCATGGAATTTCTGGAATATCATTTTAAAAGGTCTGTTCCAGACATTGAAAGTCAGGGAATTTTTATTTTTTTTGGTCCAAGTCATGGAATATCAGGGATTTTTGTTTGTTGCTTTAAATTTTAGTTTCCATTTATCCATTTATCTATACAGTATTTTTTTTCACATGTTTTGACTATTTTTCAGCAGCATTTTATTCCCTTCCTGCATGTCAACTGGCAATCAAGTCAAATGCAGTCACTAGGCTGTACCTGATAACTAAGGCAACTATGCCGGGAAAATGTCAATTTCAAGAGTTTTGGCTTCAAAATGACCAGTGTTAAAAGTAGACGATAGAAAAGCAAAAACTAAATGTGACAATATAAAAAGATTGAATGATGAACTTGATTACAAATAGAAAAACTTTCACAGCATTTAAGCTCTGAAATCATAAACACCATAAATTAATTTCTGTGTAAATAGTACAGGAAAAAATTCAAAGTGCATTTAATGGGTAAAAGCAAAAAAAACAAGCAAAAAAAAAGTGTATGTGTGTTTTGTACTAAAAATGTCTGTGAACAAGGAAATAAAGCTTGCAAAAGGATGGATCTGTTCATTATAGGTCATGGAAATTCAGCTTTCAATTTAGTAATGCCCTTTAGAAGCTACAGAAGATACATGCATGTTCCCCAGAAGACAAAATAAGTTACATTTACCCTGATCATCAAATTCTAAAAGTTTTCACCCCTGGCTCTTAATGTATATGCTTCAACTGTATATTATTATATATTACAATTATAAATAGTGCTGACGATATACTGGTTCAAACGGTAAACCGGCTTGAATTATGCAAACATGAATTTTTAAAAAAACGGCATACAGGTACAAGTGCCTAAGCAACCTATACAGCATCGTTAATTGAGAGGAGATCCCTGTTAACTTAGTTAAACTTAGTTCACGACGTGCAAAATATAGGAAGAAAATCATAAATATTGAACTGAGGGTGAGGGGTTTATATAAGCATCTCTAAAATGATCTCGGAAGTGACTGTCTTCAGAAGTTTAGATGGTTTTTTCTTTGCATTTTATCTCTGCATAATGCATATTAATGTAATATTTAAAAGCACAGCACTGCTTTTGTCAGCAACCAAGGAAACACTGCATCGCTGCTGTTCAATAAGTGCCACCTGCTGTCAGTTGAGTGAATTTCATTCAACCCGTCTGCTGTTTTTGTTTCATTCAGATATGTTTTATGTAGCATAATATCACAAAGCTAAGGTCAAACCATCCTGCTTTAAATCTTGAAATTATACAATCTAATTTAAATCAAAAACTGGTCATGCTATATTTAGCATGTTTGTTTGGATCGTGAATAAAATGCAGTGGTATGTATGGTATATTATCTATTCATTTGCTTATATTTTATTTATAATTTTTTTTATATTATATTATATTCTTGATGCAGACTTAGGTCATCATTTATTTTCTGTGTGCATGTACACATTTTTTTTCTGTGTGTTAATATGCTGTGTGTGATCCCTGCTGCTGGATTTCGATTGATGGCAACATCTCAAGCACTTCATTATCATGACAACTGCTTTTGAGAGGCCTTCCAAGCCTAATTTCTATTGCCCAACTTGCACCCTTGAACAGATGAGGATAACACAACACCCACTGAGGACTTAATGCTGGAGGCTCGGGAGATAATGATTATGATTAGTAGTGCTTATGTGCTTTATTTCAAGAGAGGTCCATATTGACACATCCTTGACAGTCACATGAATGGCTACAAGTCGGTGAGGATGTCCCGTTTGTCTCTATTGCAACCTAAACTGTAATATTTAGCCATTAGCCGATTTTTGCCACATGGTTAACAGAACATTACAAGCAAGCATGTAAGGCATTTCTTTTGCTTGATCTTCCTCAAAGGTAGTTTGTGCAAACTTTGTCTGCTTTCCCTTCAGCTGTATCTGTAAGACATTAGTGTTCGAGTGTCTGTGTTTGATGTTTCATGCTGTAATCAGTGACAGGCCTACCAACACCTCCCATCTTTCAAAACCTCAGTTTAAACATTTGTTGCCTTTGATAAAAACATCATTTATTTTCCACTAGCTTTATACTACACGAAGATAAATATTTTGAAGCTCTATAGGCATAAATAATTGATTTATGGTAAACAACAAAGGCTATTCAGACTGTTCACATGGACACTCAGCTTTTTTGTTATGAGACATTGTACAATTCGACAGTGTATAATAATGTTTATACTAGCGGGATTGCAATTAACATTGGAAACATGCTTTTGTAAAGGCTGGTTCTGGTTAAAACACTATCGGTGCTCCAGTTTTTGTTTACTTACAATAAGGAAGAAGTTTAAACGTGCTTAATCGCTTGTATTTAGACAGTATGAATCAATCAGATCATTTCCCGTATTGACTTGATGTCACGCTGTTGCACTTGACTAATATTGGCGGAAACGCAATGCATTAAGGGGGGGATGAAAACTTTTTTACTTAGAAGATCAGGGTAAATATAACTTATTTTGTCTTGTGGGAGACATGCAAGTATCTTCTGTAGCTTCTAAAAGGCAGTACTAAATAAATTTAAAAAAAAAACGATGATATTTAGGCAAAATAAGAAAAATGTACACATCTTCATTTTGTTCAAAAGTTTACACCCCGGTGCTCAATGCATCGTTTTTCCTTCTAGAGCATCAGTGAGTGTTTGAACCTTCTGTAGTAGTTGCATATGAGTCCTCAGTGTGAAAAGACAGATCTCAAAATCATACAGTCATTGCTGAAAAGGGGTCAAACACACAAACATGCTGAAAAAACAAATAATTTGTAGGACCTGAAGGATTTTTTTAAAGAACAGTGGGCAGTTTAACTGTTCAGGACAATCAAAGGGACTCATGAAGAACTTTCACTAATCAAAAAAAAAAAACATAGCTGGATCATTCAGGTAACAACACAGTATTAAGAATCAAGTTTATGTACTTTTAAAGAGGGACATTTTTATGAATTCAACTCTTATCTCTTGCGGACTATGTGCAAATATGTTCTTCAGGTCAGTACTAAATAAAAACCAACATGCATTTTGAAGGATCCTGCTTATTTTGGTAAAATAATTAACATTTTGCAGATTCTGCAAGGTGTATGTAAACTTTTGGCCTCAACTGTATGTATTGCAACAAAGGCTATATGCAGAGATGAACACATATGGGATCTTTTTCTCACTGGCTGTAGTTTGCACCTGGCTCAATTTTTACATCCTCTGTCTTCCCAGCTGAAGTGGATCGATACTAAAGAATGGCTTTGCCTCGATGGCATGTAATCATCTTGTTGGCTGCTTTGACACCGATCCTCTATTATAAGCCAATGAAGCATGCTGGACAGACATTACATGAGGACTGTTCTCACTAGTGTCTGATGTAAAACTGAAGGCCATGCTGGATGACGTTTTATAAGTGAAAGAAAAATGTATAACATGATAATTTAATTATTTTCATTATTTAAATGTAACTAAAAACATGCTTTTTGAAATGTAAATATACTAGTAGTGGTTAAACCTGTGGGTGATGAGTTAAGTCTCATCAGATCTGACAAGATTAGAGAACCGCTATCCCCATGGGTGCCTATCACTCTTCTGAACTCTCCAGGTTGATTCCTCCAGTCATTCTCCATGGAGCCTTACTCCTGTGCTGCTCTAGCAAAATGTAAAGCCCCTAACCTCACCTGAGGGAACAAGACCAAAGACACAGTAGTCGCAGTGTTGGGACCTCTGAGATTATCGCCTACTCTGACCCTTCTCACACCATGTCTGCCTGACCCCAGGAGTGCCCCCAACTTCTTCCAAACCTTTTAACCATACATAACCACCCCTGTCCTTTCCATTCAGTCTGGCTCTCCTCCTACAGGGCTCCATGCTGAAAATGCCACAGGACCAAGGATAGAGCCTTGCGGGACACCGTCTGGACCTGTCTGAGCACTGTCACGGCTGTTTGCTAGCTCCCTGCAGGCGTGTTGGTGCTTGGATGAATGAGGTAATGAGATTTAAGCTCTCTAATGGGAGATCATTGGCGTGGGAGGGTTTGGAGAGCAATGTCTGGCTTACACTAAGCAGAAGTTAATGATGACAGTAACTAACCAATTGTAATTTAGTCATCAATCTCATTCCATCACTGTTTTTGGACATGCATAAATAACTACAACTTGCATGGACTGAAGGCCTGTAGTCAAAATTGACCATTAAGGGGGTATTGCTAAGGAATTTTGTGTTGTAGAAAAAAACATGAACATAATGTGAGCTTGTGGTACTCACAGACCTTATTTCAGGCATTTATCTAAAAACCCACCAATTCAGAATGATGGAATCTGAAGTGGTGCAATATTTCAGCCTACAAAAATGTGACCCTGGACCACATATCATTATATCATCTGAAAGCTGATAAATAAGCTTTCCATTGATTTGCATGGTTTGTCAACTGTTTGAAATTCTGGAATCTGAAGGTACAAAAAATCCCCTCAAAGTTGTCCAAATTAAGTTCTTAGCAATGCATATTACTAATCAGAAATTAAGTTTTGATATATTTATGGTAGGAAAATTTACAAGATATCTTCATGGAACATCATCTTTACTTAATATCCTAATGATTTTTGGCATAAAAGAAAAATCTGCAATTTTGACCCATACAATGTATTGTTGGCTATTGCTACAAATATACCTGGGCTACTTATGACTGGTTTTGTGGTTCATGGTCACAAATATGTAATTCTTATAGCCCTCTGTAAATAAAATAGCTTGTTGTATTTTGTAAAAGTGGTAAAATAATGCACAGTATCATGTTGAAATTTGATTTAATTTGAGCTAAAGGCTTCCCATGTGATATTGCTTAATTGTTTTATAACTTTCAACGGCGTCTCTCAGTGCACAAGAGCAAACGGCAAACATTGGCATACATGCCTACCTGTAAATCCTTTTATTCAGACGCCATTTGTCTTCGGCAACAGCTCAACCTCCTTTTGACTCCTGCAAAGGCATGAGCTACATTTCAATTGCGAGATGAGTGACACAGAAATATCTGGCTATCAGGATAAAGTAATGTATTCTCCAGATAAGTACCAGCCCCGAGGTGGGACCCCACTCTCGCCTCCCGAGACTTGTGGCATTGCTCCCTTCAGGTATAAGCAGTAACAGGCTTTAATGTCATTTAGCTGCAGGGTGGCCATCTCCTTATTGCCTCATGAATCCTTTTCCAAATGCCATAACATTTCCCGAAAAGCCCCCACTTTTTAAATCCAATAATTAGAAATGTCTATTTAAAGTTCACTGCTTCTGCACCAATATCAATTAAAAGCCATTTGAAGGTGATCAGTATCAATTGTCAACAAATTAAATCTATGCAGTTAAGGTGGGCAAATGTAAGGAAACACATTCATCTTTTGCGGAAAGGCCCATGAATCATTAGGACCGTTCTTTTTTTATCTCCTACCATGCAATATAAATTTCATTAGTGCTTCAGTGCTGGTGTTCCACACCAACAACAATCAAGTAAATTGAGTAATTTAATTTGCTTTTCATTATAGTATGGACACTGTAGTTGCAACAAATTTGGTTTTGTTGGGCAGAAAATAAGACCTAAAACAGTGTCACTGTTATTGAAGAGAAAAGCAATAATTCTTATGTTACGCTTTGGATATATGACTTCCGAAACGGAAGGAAATGTCTCGTTATACTTTTATTTATTATGTCCATAGTTATTTTGTTAGAGAACATTATTTCATTAGGGTTTGATAATGATCTGTCAGGGCTGCACAGGAAGTTGATGATTTTAAAAAGGAAGCAAAAACCTTATTGTTAGGGATCCACCATCTGTTTTTCAAAGCCTTCTATTAACATCCGTCTTCTTGGGGCAACACAGTAGTCTCATTGAGGGCTGATTAGAGACTGATTGGCAATCAATTATGTATAGCTATTGTAAATCATTCCATTTTTCTCTATTGATGGGGTGCTTGAATATTACATACCACATGAATCAAGTTATAATTTGGCAAAAGATGAAATCACAAAGCCCGGGTTGACATTTGAAGCGGATATTCCGATAAAATTTTTGTCATTGCTGTGGAGTCATGTTGTTGTGAGGTCTGATTTAATTAAATGCCTAGATGCTCTTGCCCCACATATTTGTTATTCGTTCAAAGAGTGACAAATTCATAGTGTGTCAATGGTGTGTTTCTAATTGATATTTTTCGCATGAGCGTTCTTCTGTCGCGTCTCTGTCTAAGGGTTCGGAACCACGGAAAGAGCAGCCCGAGGTGTCACCTCTAATAAAACATTTATATCCACAGGGAAAAGCATGTCCAGTGCCGGCAACCAGAGCAAACTCAGGATTGGCAGAGGGAGGTCCTTTTGAAGTAAGCGTTTTGAAGGCGGGAAGCAATGGTGTTCATTGTCTGGAAACATCTCCCCCCACCTCCCACCTCCCATCCCACCGCATGGGGGTAAGCGTTAAAGTCTCACAGTGGTAGCAGTAACTTCAAAAGCCGTCGCATGAATGGGGCTATGTGACCCCTGCCCACTACCAGCAGCTAAATTGGTAGATAAAGAATCAGGGTAATTTGTATCGACTCAATAAGTTACTATGTGGCCAAACAGGAAGGTCATGACTTCATGCCGCAACCGTGGCCCCATGGCAACCGGACATCAATGTAACATCAGTTCTCAAAACACTCCCGATACACTGTCGACAAGGAGCGATTGTGCAAATAATATCAGGCCTGATAGCGGTATGGCAAGAGGGCAACGGGCAAAAGGCGGAAGTGGCGCTATTTTCTGGGCATCTGCATATGTTTGTTTGAGAGAACGGCTTTCAGCATGAGATCATAGCCGGATGGACTGAGAAGGGGTGGGCGGGTGCGGGATGGAGATAGATATGACCCTCTTCGCCCCTCATGGGAATGACAGGGAGCGGTATTCCCCCTCGGCCCCGTTCAGTTTGCTCAGCTCAACCAAAATTCTCGAAGCATTAAAATCAATGTTGCCATTGTTAGGCCAAACAGTGCATTCTGACCATGGCCAATGCAAAGAATTCCCAAGGCCTTGTCCCGATGGTCCACTGGGACTTACAGATTCGATTATGAGAATGGCCAAGGTTGTCTTTCACCCCCTCTGAAGAATGGGCTCCCTTGTTCCTGGCTGGGACAATGGCGTTTCTAAGTACCATGTGAAACTTGCTGAACTTTGTGCAATAATTCAAGCCTTTGATTCGACAAATGTTTTTGCGCCGTCCTCCACAACTGCAAATACCTCCGCACTCTGCGTCCGAATAATGCGTCTTGGAGATTTTCTCACCCCGTAGGGCACTAGCGAAGAGAAAAAAGGAATTTGCGAAATGGAAACGGAAGAAGATAAGAAGAAAAAGTTAGGCACGTACATAAGTTTTGCTATTTGGCTTTTGTTGTTTGAATTAAAATAAAGGTTTCCTTCTTGGCTGTCACAATCTATTAGAGGCAGCCGAGAGCTGCTATCACTGCACAGGCTGGCTCGCCCGGAACTGGGAGTGAAGCTGACGGTGTGTGGAAACTAACACGGGCACTGCGCTGTGACCGTGTCACCTGCAATCAGCGCCAGCACCCGGCCAGATTAATCATGACAGTAGGCAATATTTCCAACATTATTAGAAGAGAAACCTAATATTTTGGGACATCAGGGATCCGGGTTCTGGTGTCCATCAAAGTGAGAGCCTTCATTTTATGCTCCGTGGATGGGTAACCTCGGCACTTAACCCCTTTTAGATATTCCATCTCTCTCCTCTCCTGTCTTTCAAAGCCGAGCTCAGCCCACCTTGGAGAATAAGAGATGTCTGGCTACAGTTACGCATTCAACCAACCCGTAGTATCCACACCTATTATTCTACATTTTCCGACAGCAAAATAAGTGATTGTAAAGTGATCTGAAAATAATGTCCCCTTTAAGGTGCTGGGCGACAGACCAAAGGGCTGCGAGAAGTGAAAACAAAAATGGCAGCCGAGTGTATAAATGAATTTAAGCGCTCTAAAGAAGGAAGCTGTCCATGTGCACATACCCTAAACAGGAAATGACATTCATCTCTGTCTGTGCATCTGCAATATTTAACAGTAAAAGTTCAAGTTATTAACATTATTTAATGCATTAGGTATCTTGAACTAACATTTAAACAACACTGTGTATTTGTAGCAATAGCCAAAAATACATTGTATGCCAAAAATCCTTAGAATATTAAGTAAAGATCATGTTCCATGAAGATAATTTGTCAATTTCCTTCTGTTAATATATCAAAACTTAATGTTTACTTAATATTAACTTAGCGATTTTCTCAGTATTTTGATTATTGTTTTGCACCCTCAGATTCCAGTTTTTCAAATAGTCGTATCTTGAACAAATATTGCAATATCCTAACCAGCCCTACATGATATGTATGATGTATAAATCTCAATTTCAAAAAAAAGTACCCATATGACTGGTTCAGGGTCACATATACAGTACTGAAAAAAAAAACAATAAGTACATTTACTTAAATTGTACTTAAAAATGTGCACGCAAAAACTTGCAACAAAGGAAATTTAACGTGTACAGTTAGATGAGTAATTTCTACTTATTTTAAGTTTACCCTGCAGTCCTCAAGTACAATTCACTCAGCCACAGTTTGTAAACTTTACTCAAACATCATAGCACTGAAAAAAGCCATTAAAAGCATGTGGTTCACTTACAAACATGTACATAAGCAAGTAGACGGCTTCTTATTGTTTTTAAGGTTATATGTTGACTTAATGTAGTTACGAACTAAATTAATATAGAGAGCTCAATACTTGGCACATGATACTTAATGACAGTAACAACCAGTGAGTAGCTTTTGAGTGTGAATGGGTCATTTTGAGTAGTAAATAAACTCTAGATGTTACAAAACAGCACTTAACCTAACATCAAAAGCAACTATAAAACTATATAAAAAAATTAACCTTATTAATTATTTGTGCCTAAGTGCATGATGGGAACAACAGGATCATTTGATATTTACTTAATCTTTGTAAAAAATATCAAACAATTCCAAGTAAAATATAGTTGTAAGTTAACATTTAAATTCTATAAGCTTAAATTGAGTACTAATATTGAGTTTACTCTTTATTTTTTTTTAATTCTTGCCTGAATTTCTGTGTTATTTACTTCACCACATAATCATTTTTATCAGTGTAATACATCTGATTAATGTTTTAATGTTTATTAATGCATTATGAATGTGGTGTTAAAGCTAATGTTGAACCCTATTGTGAAGTCAAAAATTGTGTTTATATGTAATTTTTAATAAATATTTTGTTAAAATAATGCTAATGTTTAATTAAAAATTTCATCTAGCTTGTTCTTGAGATTTGCCGTTTATTTAATTGTCACTTTTTTCACTTTGTGTTTAATCTATAAAAGGTAATCTATTCATTGATCTGTCTCTCTCACTACACAGTGCAGCTCCGTGGCTGTTTTCTAGCCAGCACATGTTTGATTTGTCTGGCACAGGACGCTTTGTGCACCAACGTGTGACTGTTCATTAAGGAGACTTAGTGTGTGTAATACACCATAGCGTTTCCCCATTTATTTAATTTGTAAGGCTCTGACATCAATTGTTGAGCTTCGTTTGCCCAGTCGTGGCATCAGATGTCAGTGTTAATAAGGTAGTGGAGCTGTGTGTGTGTGTGTGTGTGTGTGTGTGTGTGTGTGTATGTGTGTGAAGATGCGACGCATGTGTGCTGGGTTGTGTTGTGAAAGGTAAAGCTGTGAAAATGCTTAATTTCGACTCCAGTGTCTGAAAAGATCAGCAAGATTAAAGAACCGAAAGCTAATACATAAAGACATTCATTGCAGGCCGTTTTGCCTTTAGAAAAATGTGTTGAATGTAATATAATCTCCATTTCCTCAGACATTTGAACTGTATCTATATGTCTGGCAGACTTTTGCCTCTTGGGCCATTTCCCACATTCTTGCTTGGGTTTTAGGACAAGACATTTATTGACCAGCCTTTTTGGTCACATATTCTGTCCTTTTAGATTTCTATCGGCCTTTTATGCAGAACGGGTTCGCGTTTAACAACTAAACCCCATTTGAATAATGGGGGACAATAGGATGGCCTAAATCAGACAGCAGCCTTCTATGTGCTGGAAAACATGACTTCACGACACATCCTCATCTCAAGCCTGGACTCTTTTATCATTCACATTGGCGCTAACCATAAGCGCGCCTAGAATTTGATTAAAATGGACAAACACAATGGCTAAAGGTCTGTGGTGCACAGTGCAGACAAAATGGCATGAGTCAGTTCTCAAACGTACTCGGTCACAATTAAGAAGCTCTTTGTCACAGGCAGAAAAACACCATGATGGTGTTGTCCTCTATGAGTTCAACCCACCCACTCGCAGGTCCAAGCATAATTCATGGGACAATGATACCCATTATGCTCTTGTTATGGCAACTCGGGAAAGGATGTTCTAACAAATAAGATGGCAAGATTGTACCTTAAAAAGGAGGGAAAAGAGGGATAATTCTGTCGTTGAGGACTGATATATTTGTACCCACGCACTTTGAGTCACCTCACAAAAGATCCAGTGTTTTCTATTCTCAGCAGCTGGGCTTCAACAGAGAAACATGGAATGCTTTGTAGGCTAAGGAGGAGAATTTATTCTTTGTGGCGTTTCATGAAGTATGTTTTACCATACGCCTTTGCGCGGGCTGTCAGACATTTGGAGTCGCAACAGGCTAAAGAAAGTTTGAATAGATTAGCAGAGTTATTGCAAATCTGCAGCCCACTAATGGTTTAATCAGTGGGCTACAAATAGAGACTTTGTTCTGACACGCCAGAAAGGTGAATGCCGGTTTAATGAGAAGCTCTGTATGCACAGTCTTAACTTCTGCAGGGATAATTGATGCACTAATTTTCTTGATTGTATTTCGTGGAAGCAATATTTTTGTTAGGACACTAATTGCACATTTAATTTGACCTTATGCACTAGTTTGTGTGCATTGTTTACAAGTTTGTTTACATCTCCTTTTTTCCCCTTTTTTTCTTCACATTTGAAAGTTTTAAGTAAATGTTATACACTATCAAAAAGTTAAAAGGTTTGAGGCCAGTAAGATTTCTTATTCTTATGCCGTCATTCCACACTTTAGTGTCACAATCCTTCAGAAATCAATCCGTAGTTAATCCAAAAAATAAAATTACCCCATGAATTATTCACCCTCAAGCCATCCTAGGTGTATATGACTTTCTTCTTTCAGACGAATACAGTTGGATTTATATAAAAAAATGCCCTGGCTCTTCCAAGTTTTATAATGGCAGTGATTGGGTTTTGACATTTTGAAGTCCAATAAAGTGCATCTATCCGTCATAAAAAGTGCTCCACATGGCTCTTAGGAGTTAATAAAGGCCTTAAAGCAAATTTGTGTAAGAAAAAGATTCATATTTAAAACTTTATAAACCGTAATCTCTAGCTTCCGCTAACTGTCATACACGCTTTAAGTAGGTGAATGCGGTGACAAACGCGGAAGTGGCAAATGTGGAAGCGCATAGGAGAGAGCAAAACAAAACAATGGTCACGAATTAGAATTACAAAACAAGGATTTGTACAGAAAAAATGTCAGGGGATTTTAATATAAGCCACAATTAGACTGGTTTTCCTTTGCTGTGCACAAAACTTGGACCTAGCGAAACTAGCATATTCTCACCAGAGCCTGTGATACACCATTCTGTTATGAACACACATATGACAGTTCATGAAAGCCAGGATTACAGTTTATGAAGTTTTAAATATGGATATTTTTGTTACACAAACACACTGATTTGCTTTAGAAGGTCTTTATTAACCCCCAGAGCTGTATGGAGTACTTTTTATGATGGATGGATGCACTTTGTTGTACTTCTATCCATTCACTTACATTATAAAATTTTGAAGAGGCAGGACATTTTTTTTTTAAAAATATAACTACGTTTGTGTTTGTCTGAAAGAAGAAATCATATACACCTAGAATGGCTTGAGGGTGAGTAAATCATGGGGTAATTTTCATTTTTGGGTGAAATATCTCTTGAAGAAACTTTTCTTAACAGTATTATGAATAATAAAAATGGATTATTGCATACTTCCATTTTACAATGGAAAGATACTTTTGTTCTATTGTTTTATCCATTAGCTATCCATTGTTTTATCCAGTATTTATTATTATTATTTTTTTTTATTTAAGTGTGTCCACAATGGCTGTTGGTTTAAAGGAATAGTTCTCCCGAAATTTAAATTTCCTTAAATTTACTCACCCTTAGGTCCTCCAAGATGTAGATGAGATTGTTTCTTCATCAGTTCAGAGAAATTTGCTCATTTGCACACCAACGGATCCTCTGCAGTGAATGGGTGCCGTCAGAATGAGAGTTCAAACAGTTGATAAAAGCATCACAATAATACACAAGTAATCGTTTTGACTCCAGCCCATCAGTTAACATCTTGTGAAGCGAAAAACTACATGTTTTGTGGAAGAAACAAATCCACTATTAAGCCATTTTAACTTTAAACGGTCATTTCTGACCAAACTACAAGTCTAATATTTATAATATTACTGCTTCCAGTGAAAATGTCCATCCCCTGTTGCCCTCTCACATCAAAATCCACCAACATATTTGTTTAGAACTGTTTTGGACTGTTTTTGATTGTAAACTGTAAACTTGATATATGCATATTTCTCTCCTGATTCAGACGAAACTGTTTTTTTTCACAGGAGGAAGCAATATTATGGATAGAGGACTCTCTCCATGTGGCCAAAAGAAATAGTTTAAAAAGTTTAAAACATCCTAATGCTGAATTTGAGTTTATTACAAATATACAGCTTTTTACAAAACGTGTGAATTGATGGACTGGAATAGTATTGATTGTTATTAGATGAAAGCCGCTCCAATGATAAAAGCTCATTTGAATGATAATTTAAGAATGTTTTCCCCTAATGCATAGCTAACACTTTGCCTTGTCTTTCCCTACCACCATTTACAGTTACCTCAGATTTCAGCTGCTTACTTTGTCTCAGTAATGCTTCAGGTTGAACTGCCTTCATCTTTATCTCTTCGTCTAAAGTCCTTAGAGGTTGAGCACTTTATTCAACTACAGAAAAAATGTAGCAGGCCCCTGCTTTTTTGGCAAAAACAGATGCCCTGCTTGGCTTGCAGTTTATTACTTGAAATGCAGTGTAATGAGAGAGAGAGAGAGAGAGAGAGAGAGAGCAAGAGCAACAACCCTCTGATTCAATAAAACAAATACTTGCACACAAAACTGTGAAGCCTCAATCACCTTGCATCAAGATGTGAAAAATGTTATCACTTAAACTATGTCTGCCATTCATACATTCGTACTTATATGTGAGCCAAAGTTTGTGGTCACATTTTAAATAATTACATTCCAGAGGAAAGAACCTTGCAATGTCACATGCGCCATAAATCTGTAAATAATATTTCTGCTGGATTAGTATTGAATATCGGTCATATGAGCATTCACATAGATGCTAGTTGATTATGAAAACAGGCAAGCAATTTGATTAACTGCTAATATGACCATATATGTATATTATATATTTATATATATGCATTTGGTCTTTTAGTTCAAATGTACCACTATGTTTGAGGGAGGTTTTTTAAGTTAAATCTGTAAATAAAGCTGAAAAGGCGATATCTAAAGTATTGTCCAGTGGTTTTGCGACTGGTCACACTAAAAGTGTGATTTTAATTTATAAATGCTCAAATCTAATTATTTCAGTCTGTGCATCAAAAAAGCACTATGAGAAACAATGTTCTTTTGAAAGAGATTAAACAGGTCAGCACATGTGTCAGTGATGCAGCTGTGGTGGTACACAGAAGGTACACTTCACAGAAGGACTTTTGTTGAAACATTAGTGTATTATGCTAATGTGATCACAGAGCGCACAGTTCTAACGTAAAGTGATTTCAAAACAGGTGGGCATTATACCTAAACTAATTATCATGTTTAGGAAACAAGCCTGTTGACGTGATACAAAAAAAAAAAAAAAAAAAAAAAAAGACGGTTGGATTGTTAATCTAATTTTTGAAGCGCAAGCTTTTATAATATGTTTAATCCGAATAAGAAACAGGTTAAATCTCTATTCCAACATATAAAAAGTTGCAATGGCCTGTGCACAAAATATTTCCCTTTCATCTCAATGAGTGATTCATTCTCAATTAAATGATTTTTTTTTTTTAGTATTTCTTTTAGCTAACTGAAAAGTCCTCTTTTTCTTCGTAATGACATAAGGCATCTTTTATCTCTCATAAGGAGTGACATGTGGCCTCTGGACAAACTGCTTATTCACAAAAATGAACATCTGAAGAATTTCTGGCAGTAGATGTAGAGATTTACCTAATATGAATCAGAATCAGAAAAAAAAAAAACTTTTAAGCTCAACCAGAGGCAAATATCTCTTCTCTAATTTTATTTCCTGAATTTATCATCATGTTTTTGAAGGTTGTCTAAAAACTTCTGGTATTGTGACATGGTTTTATGGCAAATGCCTTACATATGTGAGCACACTCTCTGGAAAAGTCACTTGAGTGAAATTTGACCCAAATGTTTGTGATCTTCTGTAGAAATGAAAAAATTGAAAGCTGTTTGTTTGATGCTGATGCTCCAGAAGGAAACACAATGGATTAAAAGCAAGGGGTGTAAACTTTTAAACAGAAGATGTGTACATTTTTCTATTTTGCCTAAATATCATATTTTTTTTTTCATTTAGTACTTCCATTCAGAAGCTACAGGAAATGCATGTTTCCCAGAAGACAAAATTAGTTAAATGTACCCTTATCTTCAAATTCAAAATGTTTTCACCCCCAGCTCTTAGTGCATCGTGTTTCCTTCTGAAGCATCAGTGAGCATTTGAACCTTCTGTAATAGTTGTGTATGGGTCTCTCAGTTGTCCTCAGTGTAAAAAGAGGGGTCTCAAAATTAAACAGTCATTGTTAGAAAGGGTTAAAATACACAAAAATGCTGAAAAATCAAAGAATTTGTGGGACCTAAAGGATTTTTCTGAAGAACAGAGGGCAGTTTAACTGTTTAGGGCAAACAATGGAGTCATGAACACTTATCACTAAAAAAAAACAAAAAAAAAAACTGCTGTAGATCATTCAGGTAACAACACAGTAGAACGGGGTCATTTTTATCAGTTCAACTATTATTTTCTCTTGTGGACTATATGTAAACATCTTTTACTTAAAATACCTTTATTCAGGTCAGTACTAAATAAAAAAGATGTATGTAAACTTTTGACCTCAACTATATGTACAGTCATGTGAAAAAGGGGACCCTATTAAATGCCATAGTTTTCTGTATCAGGAAAATAAAACCTCAGATGAACAGCAACATGACATATAACACCATGTTATTATTTATTTAACAAAACCTAGGCCAAATTGGAAAAGACATATTTTACATTTGCCAAACATATGATGAAATCTTCCGAAAAAGTGCAGAATGTTACAAGAGTAGTGCAGGTTAAAAGAACCATACAAGATGTACTTCAGTATGTTGAGTCTCTTGGTCTTCTTGGTTTATATTGTCTTCTCTAAACCTTAAAGGAGCCCGTAAGGATCTAATTTTCTAGTTAAAAATTCACCAAACAACGGCAGCTGTGCCGTCTTGATTTACCGTTCCTACCTTCATCCTGTCTCAATCAAAGAGCAGAAAAATAGTGTGAGCCCCCCTCATCCCACAAATAGTTGATACAACATGATGAGAGATTTTTAAAAAGCAGCCTTTGTTTGTGTCCTGGTGTGCTTTCGAATCCTTTAATTATGGGAAGTCGTAGTGCCATCAGAGGATAGCAGCCCTGTAGGCTCATCGTGTATATTTGTTTTCACAGCGCTAGAGAGAAGTGATTGTGTTTTAATGGCCGGGGCCTGTGCTGTGCTTACCAATGCTCTAGCGCAAACTTCATTTTTATTACCTTGCGGAAAATATTTGCTCGTTGCTTTCCTGTTTTGCTCTTTCTCAGCTTTGATCTCTCAGGATAAACCAAAAGCCTTGGAATTTGTAACAGATTATAGAATATGTAGAATATAACTTTGCGCTTACACATCTCTGAAACGCAACCAAGGGCAGTACTTTAATCATTCCCAAAGCAGGAAAGGAATGAGCTGATCAGCACAACCACAATTTAGTCTCTCGGATTAATGCTAGACTGACACCCTTAGATGTAGGGTTAAAGTTGATGCCACCTCAGGGTAAAAAAAGAGAGTTATTGATGCCAATTCTCCTCTGACGCCCCAGGGTGCAGTCTCCTGGTTCCACACTAGCACACAAAAGCATCTCTGTGCAAAACAGTCTCAGCTACACATCTGGGGGTGAAGGGGCAGGTTGGACTCTGTGTTTAATTGCTTTGTGAATCACTTGTTTGGGATGTTCATATGCGGTGCATTCTGAACTAGTCTATTTATTTACATAGTCTAAAATCAAATCTGAACTTATCGCTGTTAAAAAACTCCATAATTTCCAGCAGGCCATTGTGAAGCTAGTGCGGTTTTAATACCAGCCTCAGTCATCTCACTGCAGCCACTATTTTGGCCACTTCTGCTGTATAAAGTCATCCAGTCTCCAGTCGTTAGAGAAAGTGAAATTACATTACTGCTTTACTAATGTTTAATTACATTAATGTGCAATATCAGTCGTTAACGGCCATTAATTATAAATGAAGATGTAATGACGGCCATTAATATTTAATTAAAGAGCAATCAAGTGTTATTTGGCAGTGTTACAAAACTAGACACTAATAAAAGAAAGAATGTTCTCAGCCTGATAAGACAATGGCCAGTGTGCCACCATATATTGCAGAAACTGAATGAGAAGGGCATGGATACATTTTTTCAACCTTTCAGCAGTGAAGTTAACAGCTAATGAGCTCGGCTAGAGTTTATTAGCAATGATTGTGGTTAAGTGCAAAGCGTTTTGTTTATGCTCACTGAAAAATTCTATTTTTTATTTACTCAGAGTTAGACCTGTATGTATTTCTTTCTTCTGTTGGACTCAAAAAAAGATATTATGAAAAAAAGTTTTGTGTTTTATTTATGTATACACACAAAATTCCTTCAAAATAAGTATTTTTGGCATTTGTGCATTTATTTGATGAAAAAACTGAAGAAAACCATTTTTACAATAGTTATTACTTCAGTTTTTAATGTGAGAGAAATCATTCTAATATTTAGTTCTCAAAAAAAAAATCAGTTCTGAAATGTAGTTCAAAAGAACTACATTTATTTGAATCTTTTGTAACTTTATAATTATCTTCAGTGTGACTTTTGATCAATTTAATGTTTCTGTGAAGCATAGAAGTAAAAAAATAAAGAAATAAATTGACTGACAATAAACTTTCATTTACTTCTGTTCAAAATTATTGTTTTGAATCATATACACTATCAGTCAAAAGTTTTTGAACAGTAAGATTTTTAATGTTTTTTAAGAAGTATCTTCAGCCTGCATTTATTTGATTCAAAGTACGGCAAAAAGAGTACAATTTTGAAATATTTTTACTATTTAAAATAACTCTTTTCTACTTGAATATATTTTGAAATGTAATTTATTCCTGTGATTTTGAAGCTGAATTTTTAGCATCATTACTCGTCACACAATCCTTTCACAATCATTCTAATATCCTGATTTGCTCCTCAAAAATCATTTATTATTATTATTATTATTATTATTATTATTATTATTATTATATTGTAAACAGATGAGTAGATTTTTTTCAGGTTTCTGTGATGAAAAGAAGTAGAAGGTCAGAGGAACAGCATTTATCTGAAATAGAAAAAATTTGTAACATTATAAATGTCTTTATCATCACTTTTGACCAATCTAAAGCATCCTTGATAAGTAAAAGTATTAATTTCTATTAAAAAAGTATATACTGACTCCAAGCTTTTGAATAGTATAGTGTATAATGTTACAAAAGCATTTTATTTCAGACAAATGCTGATCTTTGGATCTTTCTATTCATCAAAGTTTTAAATATTGATAGTAATAAAAAAAAATGCTTCTTGAACAGCAATTAAGCATATTAGAATGATTTCTGAAGTATCATGTGACACTGGGAAATAGAATAATGATGCTGAAAACTTAGCTTTGATCACAGAAATAAATTACATAATAAAATATATTCAAATATAAATCAGTTATTTTAAATAGTAAAAACATTTCAAAATGTTGCTGTTTTTGCTGTACTTCGGATCAAATAAATGCAGGCTTGGTGAGCAGAAGAGACTTCTTTAAAAAACATTACAAATCTACTTTTGACTGGTAGTGTATCTATTGTTTTATTTATAAGGAAAACAACTTTTACGAATAGATTTTACCTAAAGCGTGTCCATATTGTATTTCTTTAGAGTTAATGCTACTTGGTTTGATCATTTTATTCTCTTGTTCAGTGACGTTTGTTATTTTACGTGTGGTTTAAGCGTAATACTTTGTGCAGCCACTATACTTCATCATAATTCCCACAATAACAAAGCAAAATCCCGAAACCTCAAGCAGTGGCTGTACTTGGATTCGAATTCTCAAAGACATTTCCTTTTTATTGCTGTGTGTAAACAAAGAGCAGAAATCAAAATGCAGTGGGCTGTTTTAGAGACACAATTGAAGCCTGTTTGCTGTTGAGTTCAGGCCATGCTATTCTCATAGTTTGCGTTGTGGCCCAGACTGTTGTGCTGAAGAACACCCATGCAGCTCTATTGAGATGGTAAGCACTGCTTGTTTACTCAAGTTTTCCTTTTTTTCCACATCCACAGTTACCAGTTAGCAAAACAAAAGGGCCTATGAGGCAGTCATTTGTCGAGTGGGCTCGCAAGCACACTGCTCCAGTGGAGGAGGCCGGTTTGTGGTACGGCACATGTTTGTTAAGGTGGGTGTCACCATTGTTTTAACCCAGGACACCCTCCCTCTGTTTCTTGTGATGTCTTTGTGTTCGTCCTCATTGCTTCCAGAGTTCCCCTCTCTATGCTGGAAGAAAGTTTGAGAAGAGACATTGAGTAAATGTTTATTGGAGTTTATTGTTGCCACTTGATCCAGGATTGCACAAAAGCCCACTTCACCGGAGAATTATCTGTTCATTTGTTTTGTTAAGTTGACTTTGTTGCCTTGGTTGCTAACGTGTACTACTAAAACTATATTAATCAAACCTGACTTTGGCTTAAAAACAAAGACAGTTCTGGATGTTTACCTATAGTCAAAGTTAGTTCACTTTATGACCATGCTTAGCAAAACAGAAACAAAATGAATTGGCTCCAAGGTAGGACTTTTATGCCTTTAGCCTCCATATTGAAAGTGATACTTCCATTAATTTCCCTACAAGTGGCCAGTCACCAACTCCTCACACTGCAAAAAATGCTTTTCTTACTTAGATTTTTTGTCTTGTTTCCAGACAAAATATTTAAAAATTCTTAAATCAAGAAGGATTTTCTTGACAAGTAAAAATTATTGTCTTGTTTAAAGCATCCTTGTTAAATAAAAGTTAATTTCTATAAACAAAAAAAATTCTTGAAAATTAAAAAAATATATATACTGACTCCAAGCTTTTGAATAGTGTTACAAATGTTACAAAAGTGTTTTATTTCAGACAAATGCTGATCTTTTGATCTTTCTATTCATCAAAGTTTTAAATGTTGATAGTAATAACAAAAAAATGCTTCCTGAAGAGCGATTCAGCATATTAGAATGATTTCTGAAGGATCATGGGATACTGAGGACTGTATTATTGATGCTGAAAGTGTAGTTTTGATCACAGGAATAAATTACATAATAAAATATATTTAATTTAGGACTTTTATGCCTTAAGCCTCCATATTGAAAGTGATACTTCCATTAATTCCCTACAAGTGGCCAGTCACCAACTCCTCACACTGCAAAAAAAGTTTTCTTACTTAGATTAAAAATTTGTGTCTTGTTTTCAGAAAAAAGAAGTCAAAATTAAGTGAGTTTTTACTTAAAACAAACAAAATCTGCCAACAGGGTAAGCAAAATAGTATTTTTTCAAGCAGAAAGCTAGATTATTTTGCTTACTTCATTGGCAGATAATTTTGCTACTTAATTTTAACATATTTTGTCTGAAAACAAGACAATAATTTTTACTTGTCTAGAAAATCCTTCTTGATTTAAGAATTTAAGAGTATCTTAAAGTATTTTAAACTCTGTTCTTTATAATGTTTTATTCACCCAAGAATCCTGACAAAGTATCACAGGTTCCAAAAAATATTAAGCAGGACAGCTTTTTCCAACATTAATAATAAATCAGCATATTAGAGTGATTTCTGAAGGATCATGTGACACTTGTAAGTTCAACAGTTCTTCCAATGTCATCCAAGATGTTCATGTCTGTCTTTCTTCAGTCGAAAAGAAATGGGATTTTTCTCCATATAATGGACTTCAATGGTGGCCAACGAGTTGAAGGTCCAAACTGCACTTTTAATAGAGCTTCAAAAGGCATTACACAAGGAATTAGGAATTTTTATCTAGTGAAACTATGGGTTATTTTCTTTAAAAAATGCAAATGTATATAGCCTACTTTTTAACCACAAATGGTCATCTTACACTAGCTTGACCTCACGCATTATGAATACAAGCATATGATGTAGGAGGAAGTACTGACCCAGTGTTTACAATGCAAATGTGTAAAACGTCCTTTACAAAAAAGGTAAAACAAGGATGTCAGACTTTTTTTTTTTTTAAATAAAGTACACAGACGAAGAACTAACTGTGCGTGGTTTTACCAATGTGATTACGCAATGCACATGCAGAATTTCAGTGCAAGAAGAGCATTTGTGGTTTAAAAATATATACGTTTTTATTTGTGTACGAAAATGAGTGATCGTTTCACTATATTCCTTGGGTGGGATCGTGTTGAAAGCTCTATTGAAATGCTATGTAGACCTCCATTATATGGAGAAACATCCTGGAATGTTTTCCTCGAAAAACTTAATTTCTTTGCAACTTAAAGGGGGTGTTTTGTGTATTCAGAGTTGATTACAGTGTTAAAGAGTTGGAAAGTTTAAAAAAATATTTTGGACGAATGACGGATAATTTCTGTGCCGAAAATATTACTTCCGGGTTGATACAAGTTTCGGCTGTTTTTTTTATTATCGTGGATCTAAAGAAGTAAACGATGGTGGAACTCTTTATATGAGCATTTCTCCTGGAAATGCGCGCCCGCGCACACTAGACCAGAGAAGAGCGAGACCGCGCCCATCAACGCGCTACATTTGGAAATAGTTGGCAGCGCTGCATAGGATTTGTTCGAGAATGTCTCCAAATAAGTGTGTTTTTGGATGTGAGGGAAAGTTTACGGTGTTCAGCTTCCCAAAGAACCCAGTTTTAGGCGAACAGTGGATGCCGTTTGTTTTTCGGGGCAGCAACGTAGTGTAGCAAGTGCGTTTGTGTGTTCCCGTCATTTTAGTGACGAATGTTTTATAAACAAGGCCCAGGTCGACGCTGGATTTGCACATCGTTTGCTATTAAAACATGGAGTGGTCCCAGTGATAAAAGATCCCAGTCATGTAAGTACAACTGCATCAGATTTCTGTCTTTTGTTGGAAATCAACTCATAAGTGCATACACCTTAATGTAAACAACACGAAACATCCGCCCACATCACGCCTCCAGGAAAGCTGTATCATTCTTTTATAAATATGATCAAACTAAAGACTTTTTAAGATATTTAAGAGATATTAAGGATGCAGTACTACTCTACAGGTACTCAAGATTAGGTGAAACTGTGTATGTTATGTACCCTTTAAGAAAGAAAGAACATCTTGGGTGACATGAGGGTGAGTAAATTATCAGAAAATGTAAATTCTGGAAGTGCGCTAATTCTTTAAATATGCCCTAAACACTAAGGAGAATAATAGTGATTTACACAACTCTTTAAAACACAGTAATCTCCTTGTCTTTTGGATTTGCAGTGAGAAAGTCTTAAATTACTGTTCAAAGATTTTCACTTGCGTTTCCACCAGAATTTTAATGAATAGCTTCGAAATGTCTGGTCTTTACATCTATGAATAGATTGCAGATTAAAACGACCCAACAGAAAGCTAGAATCAGACGATTTTGTCACAGAATATATTAGCATAAGATTATTACTCATCGGCACTGACCCCGAAGGATGAGATTCATTACTAATAGGCTTCTTTAATGCTAATATATATATCTCTCATATATATCTCCCCTGACAGTAATGACTAAATGTTACTTTTCATCCACGCCATTATTATGATCAGAATTACTTCTTAAGGACTTTTCCTCTCTAAAATTCATTTCTGTCTGCTTTCCTGCCAGAATATTGTGTCCAGCTGAAGGTTCTTTTCAGTGGGAAAGAATGAAAACGTCTCATTTGCAGTTAAACACGTTGAACTTTGTGACAGTTGTTAGACTAACGTAAAAAAAGATAGAACCTTCTATTGCTTCATATGAAATATGTACATTTTCCCCATCCAGCAGTTCTATTCTGTGGCTGTGAAAACACATCTTTTAAATTAGTATTCATATTAACAGCTATAATGTGCGTTGAATCCACCGTAGCAAAGTATTAGTGAAGGCTAGTGTGTGAAAAAAACATTCAGGCCCTTCCTCAGGTGATCAGTATGCAGTGAACACTGCACTGTAATTAAACACAATCCCCAATGCTATATTCACCCTGCAATATTTCATCCAATTTTGTCCATCTGATGGGTCCACCCCTCCTGGAATCATTGTAAGACAGGCAGTGTTGGTACATAAACAGCATATAGGAAGGAGTGTAGTAAAATGCTAACAGTTAATCAGAGACGTCCTAAAGATATTCAGATGTTAGGTCAATGTTTTGTTTTTTTTAAGCGGCTATATTGAAAATATTATGGGTCTGGTCTTATCCGCGTCCAGCTATTTTTAGCTGTACAAAACAGCAAATTTTGCTGCTTAATATTGCAATAAGGCGTGTCTTACCATATTATTTAAATGTATTATCTTAATTATAAGCACACTGTTTTGTAGTGCAAACTGTTTACAAACCGTTTACTGCACGTTGTTATTCTTCTCTTTATTTCCCTACAGCGGCTAAGCTCCGTGTTAAAGAAAAAGGTGGATAGATGCACATTTTTTAAAGAAAGATAGACAACTCTTGAAGCTGAAGGTATCTGTATCATCAGCACTACCAATTGGTTTGGGACTGTAATGATGGACACAAGGTGCTGATGCGACAATTTTATAGTGACTCTTAATAGGCAGGCAAGTTCAACAGCCACCCCATCATTCTTACTCCCAGATGAGTCTTAATAGAGCAGTGGAGACTGCAGTCATTAGAGAAAGCTGATATATTTTTCAATCCTTTTTAGTTACTGGTTCCTAAATCCATTAAAGGTATAGATGTAGCAGTGAAAGATGTCTTGCCATGATTATTCTGTATTCAAAGAAAAACACAATTCGCTGACACAATTAGTCAACATGATGAGTTGTAAATTATGTTTAAGTACACTCTTTGTGTTTAAATAATACATTGGATTTCTTGTGTAATACATTAATTATTTTAGTTATACTGCTGTTGAAAATTTGGGCATCTGTAAAATTTTTTATGTTTCTAAAGTCTCTAACGCTCATTAAAGTGCCATTTATTTGATCAAAAATAGTAATACTATGAAATATTGCAATGTAAAATAAAATTTTCTATTTTAATATACTTAAAAATGTAATTTATTTCTGTGATGCAAAGCTGAATTTTCAGCATCATTACTCCTGTCTTCAGTGTCACATGATCCTTCAGAAATCATTCTAATATGCCGATTTATTAACAGTGTTGGAAACAGTTGTGCTGCTTAACATTTTTGTGAAACCTGATACTTTTTAAAGGATTCTTTGATTAATAAAAAGTTAAAAAGAAGAGCATTTATTCAAAATATAAATCTTTTCTAACAATTTAAGTCTTCACTATCACTTTCACAATTTAGCACACTCTTGCTGAATTAAAGTATTCATTTATTTCAAAGAAAGAAAAAAAGAAAGAAAGAGAGAGAGAATTTACTGACCCTAAACTTTGAACAGTAGTGTATATTTTTGCAGAAGAGTATCTATTTTAAACTCTGTTCTTATTAATTTTTTATTCATCAAAAAAATATTAAGCAGCACAGGTTTTTCCAACCTTGATAATCAATCAGCATATTAGAATGATTTCTGAAGGATCATGTGACACAAAGACTAGAGTAAAGATGCTGAAAATTCAATGCTTTGCATCACAGGAATAAATTAAATTGTAAAGTATATTAAGACAGAAAACCACTATTTTAAAATGCAATTATATTTCAAAATAGCAGAAAATACTTCTTTAAAAAACATTAAAAATCTTACAGATCCCAAACTTTTGACAGTGTATTTCTAACGACTACTTCTAATATATTTAAAGGCCTTTTTTTATATTAAAATACTTTCTTTTTGTAATTAATTCACATTTATATTCTTAATTAGTGTAAACTCTGGTTTTGTGGAATTATAATAATAATATATGTTTGTTTGAGGGTCTTTGCATTAATGTCATTAAATTAGGGCTAGACTACTGTTTTTTTTTTAATTTATTTATTTTTTTTTATTTTATTTTATTGTAGTGTTGTCATTGTTGACCAAAACAATTACTGGAAAAGATTTTTAAATAGTTAATCTGAATGAATTCTTTAATAGTAAATCTGAAATGTTTAAATCTTTGATTAAAGGGATTGTTTCCCCCAAAACGAAAATTCTGTCATTAATTACTCATCCTCTTTTCAATGAAATCTGAGAGCTTTCTAGACAGCAATACTTTGTAAAATGTTAGTTTGAACCAGTGACTATTTTAGCGATGTCCTTACAACATTTCAGTTACATTGTTGAGTATGGAGCGTCAGAAAGCTCTCAGATTTAATCAGAAATTATTATATTTGTGTTCTGAAGATGAATGACGGTCTTACGGGTTTGGAACGACATGAGGGTGAGTAATTAATTCTAGAATTTATATTTTTTGGTGAACTATCCCCATAAAGCTAAATAAAAATAAACAAAATTACAAAAGCATGTTATTACTAAAATATTAATAAATACTATATTACATACATATATATATATATATATATATATATATATATATATATATAACATATTATTAAAACATTATTTTTGCAATGTTGATTGAAGCTGTGCTAAATGACTGTGTTTAACTTATCATTATTCAAAATTTTAACTCAATGTATGTCTACATGCACTTTAGATTTTTCAAAAAATTCACTTGCATTTAGACTAAAGCAATAAATCATATTTTTTGCTCTGATTGTTGCTCTGTTTTGTCCAGCTTGACTAGGCTTGGATAACTACCCAGCAGCCTGAATTTGCCCTTGCCATGGTGCACATGCTCCGAAAGACAGAGGAGGTGTTTGTATTATGTTATTTAGACCTCTAAATATTAGATTACGCATTGTATTACATAAACTTGGTATGACCGATGGAGACTGTAGCTTGGCTCCGCAAAACCTGCTGTGGCTCGATTATAATGCTGTATGTAAATGTTAGTGATGATAGTCATTCGTCCTCTTGAAGATCTTTGGTGTCTCTGGGCTCACAGATCGAGGAGTCTGCTGAATGCAAGGATTGTAAATACTTCGCTGACACATTTCCAAGAGCTGATACAAGCTCCCAGGAAAAACACTCACATGGCTTCTCCTTGCATTCTTGACTGCAGTAATACACATATAGAGACGCAGGACGAGGCATGAGCCGCTAGTCCACAGCGTTTGACGTCTCGTCGGAATGCTAACAGTGTGCAACCTGACTCTGTCTATCCACCGTGTTACCCAAACAGCACAGGCGCACCCTATACCTCATCCCATTCGACTCCTCACCCCACCTGAAACCGCATCCATTAGGTGTGAATGTCTTCTCAGTCACATTAAGATATCAGTGGTGATATTGTTAGAAATGCAGCATGTTTTTCTCCTCCTTGTCTCCCTTCAGCTGTGCCAATAACTCAGTCCATGTCCAGTTCTGTTTTATTTTAAGGGGCTTTTTTTATGCGAGGCGTGATGAGTTGTTGGATTTGAGAACTGCATGTTCTCTGGGCAGAGGTCATCTGACATTCTAAACACTGAGATGTGCTGGGCTTGTATATGATCTGGTTAAACAAGCCACCCAACACGTCAAAGGTGTTTTGAGTGATCACAAAATATGCAGTCGAAAGACTGTTTTGCATTTGTAATGCAATCTCTAATACGACATAATGATTTCTTGGGCAGTGAGGACCAACTGCCAATCAGCCATTGAACTAAATATAAAAACTTCACAGAGTATCCATAGTATGTAGTGACAGAATATTAATACCAGCATCTTGGCTGACAACTTGTGATCACATCACTTAAGGCAGATGTTAATACCATGTATAAACAGAGTCTATAGCAACTAGATGCACAAATGATACAGTATTGAGTTTCCTGATGAAGCCATCTTTGGTATTAAAGGACTGGATCTGAGCATAAAAAATTGCAAAAAACTCTCATTCTGGTGTAATAATCAAGGAACTTTGCTGCTGTAACATGGGTGCAGCAGGCACAATGATATTACGCAGCACCTGAATATAGTCCCCATATATTTTACTATTACATTAGTGGCTTAGTGCTGGTGATGTTGGAAGTTACCTAGCTGGGGACTATTTTCAGGCTCTGCGTAATATCATTACGCCGGAATAAGAGTATAGTTCCTATCCATATCAGCCTGGAGAATCACAACTTTTCATTTTCTGTCAGTCTTAGTACATGATGTAACAACAGAAGAGTCAAGTTTTAAATAGGAAAAATATTGAAAATATTTGGCCATTTTTGAACAAGATGCTAATGGTCTAATCAGATTCACTGATTTATGCTAAGCTATGCTAAAAGTGCTACCAGCAGACCCGGAGATCGGCTGAATGGATTCAAAAACGGTAAAACTCATCTGTTTAATTCTAAGGGAGTTGGAAAATTAGCCTTTTTTTTTTTTTTTTTTTTTTTTTTTTTTAAGTGGAATGTTCCTTTAAGGGTCAATATTTGCCCCCTGGAATTAATTTCCATTAACTCACCTTATATAATCACCTTATTATTCTAAAAACATATGTTGTCTTTAATCTAGTGCTGTCAAACAATTAATCGCAATTAATCACATCAAAAATAAAAGTTTATCTTTACATGCTATATGTCTGTGTACTGTGTATATTTATTAAGTATATAAAAATACACACACATGCATGTATATATTAAGGAAAAATATTTTAGATTTATATCTGAAATATTTATATTTATTTATAATAAATGAAGTTGAAACTGGTGAAAACTTTTTACAGTGTACATGTAAAAAACAGGAGCTCATATAGGCCTGCAATATTATGACAAAACTCCTGTTATAATCACTGAAGCTACGAAATTAATATTTTATTTACATTGTGTTGTTTATGATGAGGCAATTTGTGAGCGTTCACACTCATCAGCAGCTCTGCATTTGTAAAAAACTATTTATTAAGTCAACTTAAAATAATTTGTTACCTGGCTGCCTTAAAATTTTAAGTTCAGTCAACTCAAAAAAAGTTTAGTCAACTTGGAATGTTACGTTTTATTAAGTGACAACTTAGATATTTGAGTTGATTCAACTTAAAATGTGGAGGCAACTGAGTAACAAACACAGCTGTTAAGTTTAACAAACAATTTTTTAGTTTAGTCAACTTGAAAATCTAAGTTGTCACTTAGTACAACTTAACGTTTCAAATTGAATAAACTTATTTGAGTTGACTGAACTTAAAATTTTAACGCAGCAGGATAACAAATTATTTTAAGTTGACTCAAAGTTGACTTTAAGTTGGCATTTTCAGCACTGACTAATCTAAGGGCCTCTGATTGGTCAATGCATTTCTGAATTCAACAGAAACGGGTTTCATTGGTTAGAAGGCTCAACGCTACACAAAACAGTGCATAAAAGCAATCTGATGCAATGTGAGTGAATTTAAATATAATTCTGCAAACTTTTCGTTCATTTTCACATAATCGCGAAAGCCTTAATATGTTGTTTAACTGTGCTGGGGCACAAATTTTGCCCCTTTTTCTTGAATATATGGGGCCTTTTTATTCATTTTGGTGGCATTTTTGCCACAGGCCCTTAATTTCTGACCCTAAATAGTACTTTGGAGGTACATGTTAGTAGCAAATTGTGCATATTATTACCTATATTGTACATATTCATACCTTTTGAAATGGTACCACCATTTTTTTTTTTTTTGCTGAAGGTGGTTCTGACAAATAGTACAGCACTGAACTGGCAAGCAATTCCAGCTACAGTTTTGAACCAATTTCCTATTGAGAGTCTCTGTGTCATCCTGTCTTCTCATGCATTTGTCTTATGTGGATGACCAGCCTTTTAGGGGGACTCTAATGAATTAGTGTCATTGTAAAACCTGCATTATTCGAGAAATCACAGATTTGGAGTGACCAAGTTCTCTTGCAATGGCGGAAAGGGTCAT
The DNA here is from genome assembly GCA_033026305.1 of Cirrhinus molitorella. Classification (NCBI taxonomy): domain Eukaryota; kingdom Metazoa; phylum Chordata; class Actinopteri; order Cypriniformes; family Cyprinidae; genus Cirrhinus; species Cirrhinus molitorella. The sequence continues at coordinate 21,745,938 of CM065130.1, forward strand.
TCCTTTAGCCTTCATCTAAACAAACTTCTGTTGCAGGGTATCAGTCACCTTAAAGATGCCCACCATCTTGCAATCTCAGTGAAAATAAGAGAAATGCTGCCAGTTAAATAGGGTTTGTGATATATTTAAGGAAATAAACCTCCAATAACAAGAGGTATCTGAAAGTGTTCTCTAATTTTGAGTTTAAATATCTCATATAAGTTTTTATACTGTGCTTTAGAATACAATTAATTTATGAAATCTGTATACAAATTTTAAACTACCCTTCTACTCCTGTTAGAAGAACTTCAAATAGGACTAAGCAGTGACCTTGGAATTGGGAAAACTATAGACTGATAATTTTGATCTTCACTGTATGTGTATAAATCGCTCTGAATTAAAGCATATGCTAAATTAATAAATGTAAATGCAGATGTGAACACAACTGTTCTTTCACTACCCAGGAAATATATCCCACCCTTGCCACCTTCACCAAGACAGCTTGTACATCAGGGCAAGCACTCAGGGAGGAGAACCATAAGACGGGCTGCTCATAGGCATAACAAGAGCAGAGGTGATGCCTCTAAAGGTGAGAACTGGCCTTGTTCTCTCATCCCTGATGTTCTGGGGGGCATCCTTACCTTATTAGCCTGGTGAGACCTCGAAAAGGGGGTTGGTGCCTCAGATTGAGGAGGATTCGGAGAGCTGGTGAAAATCGCAGCTCCATGCGGAGAGAGCTTCTCTGAGTAACAGGCGGGGGCAGATGGGAGGTGATCACAGGAAATCACAGGACCCCTGACACTGTTTGTGGTCCTGGAGTGTTAGTTCTCACCCATCATTGCCTTTGGTGCCACGGCCCACGCTGGGGGAAGTTGTTTTAGCACATTCATAAAAAGCGCCATTTAGCATTGTCACAACAACATTTAAAGCAGTGCTACTGAAAAGGGACACACGCACTACAAAGCCAGATGAGGGTCTTTGCGCAAGTGTACGTATTGCTCTCAGGTAACTGTGAATGATCTCTCTGGGTGCAAGTTATGGTGTTGATTACTTACATGACAGGAACAATGATTAAAACTGGGAGATGATAATGGTGTGGCATTCATGCATTGACAACTTTGACTCTATGTTCCTTTCCAAAGGTTGATGTATGGCATCATTAGGATAACCTCAGGCCCTTAAAGACACTAATCTTCTTCATCTTGTCCTTCACACTTTCTTGTTTTGACATTTAGAAATATGTGTGTGTGCACAGTGCCTGTGGTGTGTGTATCGGTGATGGTGCTACTCATAACAGCGTGCAGTGTTTTAGCTGTTTATTTACGCACATTTAATACATTTAAAAAAAAAAAAAGTGAAATGGGTTTTAATTGTAAAATGATCAAAATTATGGCTTCTTGTGCAAAACTTACTGCCATGATGCTAGAGTGTTGTGGCTGGTTACCAGGGCATGCAATCGTTGGATGTTCAGAATGATTCTTAGTACATGCAGTTGCCAGTGTGTTCAAGGTGGTTTCTAGGTGGCTTCTAGGGTCTTCTAGGTGGTTGCTAGGTGATTGATTTCAGGCCCAATTTTAAAAGAGAGCATTAAGTTTAGCTTAAACTTGTTTGTAGGATTAATCTCTGAATTATTTTATTTTATTTTATTTTATTTTTTCAATGGCTTTTCAATTCATGCATTGCCATGTATCAAAAACTACGATTAATAAGTTGCTTTTCTTATATGTTGTTTTTGTTTTATTGTCTTTATAGTACTTTTTTGTTTAGTTTTCAATGTTCAATTTATGCATGTCATGTAAAAAATGACAATGCATAAATTTTGTTTTGTTTTATTGTCTATTTTTTGTTTTGTTCGTTTGTTTTGGAGTCATTGAAATGTTTCATTTTCTATTTTTCCCAGCATTCTTTGTTTTGTTTTGAGTCATTCAAATTTTCCCACTGTTTTTTTTTTTTTTGAGTGTTTTATTTTGTTTTGTTTTAGTGTCATTGAAATGTGTTTTATTTTCTGTTTTTCACAGTGTTTTGGTTTGGAGTCAGAAATGTTTTATTTTATGTTTTTCCAGTGTTTTGTTTCGTTTTTTGCTCTGGAGTAATTTAAATGTGTTTTATATATATATATATATATATATATATATTTATTTATTTATTTATTTTTTTTACCCAGTGTTTTTTGTTTTGGAGTCATTAAATGTGTTTTATTTTCTGTTTTCCCAGTGTTTTGGGTTGGAGTCATAGAAATGTTTTATTTTATGTTTTTCCAGTGTTTTGTTTTGTTTAGTTTTTTGTTCTGGAGTAATTTAAATGTGTGTTTTTTTTTTTTTTTTTTTTTTACCCAGTGTTTTTTGTTTTGGAGTCATTAAATGTGTTTTATTTTCTGTTTTCCCAGTGTTTTGGGTTGGAGTCATAGAAATGTTTTATTTTATGTTTTTCCAGTGTTTTGTTTTGTTTAGTTTTTTGTTCTGGAGTAATTTAAATGTGTGTGTTTTTTTTTTTTTTTTTTTACCCAGTGTTTTTTGTTTTGGAGTCATTAAATGTGTTTTATTTTCTGTTTTCCCAGTGTTTTGGGTTGGAGTCATAGAAATGTTTTATTTTATGTTTTTCCAGTGTTTTGTTTTGTTTAGTTTTTTGTTCTGGAGTAATTTAAATGTGTTTTATTTTTATTTTTTTACCCAGTGTTTTTTGTTTTGGAGTCATTAAATGTGTTTTATTTTCTGTTTTCCCAGTGTTTTGGTTTGGAGTCATAGAAATGTTTTATTTTATGTTTTTCCAGTGTTTTGTTTTGTTTTGTTTAGTTTTTTGTTCTGGAGTAATTTAAATGTGTTTTATTTTTATTTTTTTACCCGGTGTTTTTTGTTTTGGAGTCATTAAATGTGTTTTATTTTCTGTTTTTCCCAGTGTTTTAATTTGAAGTCATAGAAATGTTTCATTTTCTTATTTTCCCAGTGTTTTTTTTTTTTTGTTTTGTTTTGAGTCATTTAAATGTTTTATTTTTCAGTGTTTTTTGTTTCATTAAAATGTGTTTCAATATGTTTTTCATCTAGTTTTTCTTTGTTTTCTAACAATACTAACAGTAGTAATAGTTGCTAATCCTGCCTCTCTTCAGCTGATCTTCTAGCAGAAAAGTGCCCAAAAAAGAAACGTTATACCATACCTGTGATGGTAGGGTTCAAATCACTAATGCTAAGTATATGCAATAGATATTAGTGATGCTTACCTTAGCAAAAACCACAAACTAGATTCATAAGTGTGCATAAACTATATTTGTAAACAAACATGTAACACAAGCATGTAGCTAATTTCAGTTTCCCTTTTCAGAGCTGTCTGTATCCATCTAATAGCACCGTTGAATTTTAAATTTGGTTTGTCAGGGCATCGGAATGGTGGTGGCTGTAAACACACTGTACTATCATCCGTCCAGTCGGGTTGCACTGGGCAAATGTTTGTCAGATCATCTCTGTAAACACGCACACACTGACAGGGTCATTCAGAGGGTGTCCAACACTTAAGCCAGTGCGCTGATACCGCAGTCATGTCAACGGAAGTGTAAGCATATACCCAGTTTTCCTAACAAGTCAAGCTGGCCGTAAAGTCCTCAGGCATCTGCCGACTCCAAACACATGCCCACCCCTCCCACGCCCCGAAATACACACTTTATTTTCAGCATGTGTCTTCTTGATTATTCTAGCCACTGCATTTTAGAAGATTAGATTCCCCTTGCTTAAGTGCAAAGCGACAGCGGAGAAAATGAGTGGCAGCGACGTGAAATGTGAAAGGCTGTAGTTTATGGCTACTGGGACGACGAGGCAGTAGAAGCTGAAGGCTCTGGTTTCAGCGCCGCTTTGGTTCGAGACAGGAGCTCACGTCTGTTGCCTCCATCTGTCTGTCTGACTGTCAGTCGGTCTGTTTTGCTCCCGTTGAAGTGCAGCTCGTGTAAATGAGAATAGCAGACATGGACCGTAAAGTGTTAAGTCTAGGCTACTTTATGTGATGAATAACATTTATGTTTCAGTTGCCTACTTACGGTTACCAGGATTGCATTTGTCAAAGCCGCAAGTCGATACAATAAGTAAACAGCGCTAAGAAGCGTCTAAACACTTGTAGCCTGTTAGCTAAGCACCCTAAAGGTAGTTTTGAGGCACTGTGGCTAAATTTAAAGCCAACTGTTCATTTATAACTTAAGTTTGTGATGTTATCTAGAAAGCCATTACATTGTTTTCACATTTTTAAATCAATGTAAAAAGTAAAAATAGCTAAAAGTGGTTAAACACTTAGCCTGTTAGCTAAGCACCTAAAAGGTGGTATTGTGGCTAAATTTAAATCTGTTAATTTATGTCCTAAGTTTGTGAAGTTATTTAGAAGGATGTTAAATTTTCACATTTTTAAATCAATGTAAAACGTAAACACAGCTAGAAGTGGTTAAACACATGTAGCCTGTTAGCTCAGCACCCTAAAGGTAGTTTTGAGGTACTGTGGCTAAATTTAAAGCCAACTGTTCATTTATATCCTATGTTTTGAAGTTATTTAGAAGGTCATTACACTGTTTTTACATTTTTAAACCAATGTAAAAAGTGAACAATGCTAAGAAGTGGTTTAACAATTGTAGCCTGTTAGCTAAGCACCCTAAAGTTGGTTTTAAAGTACTGTGGCTAAATTTAAAGCTAACTATTCATTTATATGTTTTGAAGTATTTAGAAGGTCATTACACTGTTTTTACATTTTTAAACCAATGTAAAAAAAGTAAACACTGCTAAGAAGTGGTTTAACACTTGTAGCCTGTTAGCTAAGCACCCTTAAGGTGATTTTGAGGTACTGTAGCTAAATTTAAAGTTAAAACTGTTCATTTATATCTTATGTTTGTGATGTTATCTAGAAAGCCATTACATTGTTTTCACATTTTTAAATCAATGTAAAAAGTAAACATAGCTAGAAGTGGTTAAACACCTGTAGCCTTTTAGCTATAAGCGTACACTAAAGGTGGTTTTAAGGTACATGGCTAAATTTAAAGCTAACTGTTCATTTATATCTTATGCTTGTGAAGTTGTAAAGTTATTTAGAAGGATATTACATTGTTTTTACATTTTTAAACCAATGTAAAAAAAGTAAACACTGGTAAGTGAGGCTCTGTGGCTAAATTTAAAGCTAACTGTTGGTTTACATCCCAAATTTGTGAAATTGTTTTCAAGGTCATTACACTGTTTTCAAATTTTCAAATGTAAAAAAGTAAACAATGTAAATATGTATAAAATGTAAAGATAAATGTGGTTAAACACATGGCCTGTTAGCTTAGCACCCTAAAGGTGGTACTGTGGCTAAATTTAAAGCTAACGGTTCATTTATATGTTAAGTTTGTGATGTAATCTAGCATATGCTGATTAGGTAGGTTTTGATGCTGGGATGCTGGTTTAAGCTGGTCTTTTGCTGGTTTATGCTGGTCCTTAGCTGGTCAAGGACCAGCATAAACCAGCATCACAACCTACCTAACCAGTATATGCTGTTTTTTTTCAACGGGGCTAAAGGTGGTTTTAAGGTACGTTGCTAAATTTAAAGCTGTTTATTTATATCTTACATTTGTGAAGTTATTTAGAAGGACATTACATTGTTTTCACATTTTTAAATCAATGTAAAAAAGTAAACACTGTTAGAAGTAGTTAAACACTTGTAGCCTGTTAGCTAAGTATGCTACAGTTGGTTTTTAGGTACTGTGGCTAAATTTAGAGCTAACTGTTCATTTATATCATAAGTTGTATGATATACATAACATAAACATAAACATAATATTGTTTTCATATGTTTTCATATTTTTACATCAATGTAAAAAGTAAACACACCCAGAGGTGGTTAAACAATATTCTAGCTTGTTTGCTAAGCACCCCAAAGGAAGTTTTGAGGGACTGTTGGCTAAATTAACACCATTCATTTATACCCAAATTAATGAGTTTTGAAGGACAAAACTGTTTTTACGAAGCCAATTTCATACGAAATTATGAAGTCAGTCTTCAAACTATTTTTTGTCAATTTTGATAATAATACTAAGATATTAGTGAAGAATAAATGTTTATTTGTTTTGTTTCATTATATAAAAACTAGAGTTCATGAACTTTTCATTCATTGCGCAATTATTAATAACGCAATTATGTTATTTTTAAAAAGCTTAAGTATATCTACTCTATTACTCCCCACAGGATTTTACAAAAAAAAAAAAAACAACTTTAAATAAACAATAAATAAATTAATTAATAAAAAAAGATACCAGCAAATTACTACTCCAAGTTCAGTCGAGTGATAGACGTTTGACATTTTCCCGGCAACTGGTGGGTGTGTTGGCAGTTAAATATAAACAGCACAACAGAGTTTGTGGCATTGATTATTTGAGACAATCTTTGGAGAGGAGAAATAAGAGCTCGCCCAAAAGATAAATGATCTCTGTGTTGGTTTCATCTCGCAAAGGCCAAAGCTCCTTTCTCCCACCATTTGTGCTTCTAGTAGTATTAAAGTTTAAAAGTAAGTTGTACAAATGACCCACTGGAGTTCCCAAATGGCAATTTCGAAATGAGTAACTCCGATACATCAGCTCGAGTTGCTGTGGCTGTTATGCTAGATTTATTAGTCGCTGTATTTTTCTAGCGTCAACTGAAGTTCTCAGTCTCCAGGGTTTAGAATGACCACCCTAGCAATGGTGGGCTATTCCTGTTAGAGTGTTAAACACAACAGATTAAGACACTTTGCAAAGCTCCCAAGGTAGTATTAGACCACTTATCCTATTAGAACAGCCGCACTGGCTCATCTGACACTCCCCCAAATTCAGCTGCCCTGTAACCCCAGATGCATCAAAGTGCATGAACATGGGAGATTGCTGTGTCCTGGATTCCTGTACTAAACCTGTTTTTGGCCTACACCTTTAGCCAAGGCAGAGGAGATGTAAATCTACTCAACAGCGACCTGATGCGTGCACTAGTTTAGCGTATGTCAGAGAGTGACTGATAAAGGGACAATGACATCATTCCGTAAAATCATCAAACATATAAAATTACTACCGTGTATATTATATTTATATATTGAGCTCAGTCTTGACATGGCATCAATGTGGCTGTACAGAAATGAAACATGACTGGGGTCAGCTTAATGATTGGTTAAGTGTTATGTGAGTACGCTCTGGGACGTTACTAAAGATACCAAAGTATCAATATCCACACATGTTTAGCCAGATATTCCATATCTGCATAGTGCTCATAGCTGCTGTATGACACGGCTCCCCTGAGCTTTGCACACTGGGGCTTACTGACAAAATATATTGCAATATTGGACATTTGTTGCAATTTATAATACAGTATTTTCTTTAACTTCAGGTTAGGTGTCCCTTTATAGGGTATAAATTAGCTGTTACTCTACCAGTCAAAAGTTTTTGAACAGTAAGGCTTTCAAAGTTTTTTTTTTTTTAAGAAGTCTTCTGCTCACCAAGCCTGCATTTATTTGATCCAAAATACAGCAAAAGCAGTAATATTGCGAAATATTTTTACTATTTAAAATAATTGCTTTTTATTTGAATATATTTGAAATATATAATATATAATAATATAGAATTTATTTCTGTGATCATTACTGTGATAGTCTTCAGTGTCACATGATTCTTCAGAAATCATTCTAATATGCTGATTTGCTGTTCAAGAAACATGATGATGATGATTATTATTATTATTATTATTACTATTATTATAGTTTGAGTACATTTTTTTCAGGAGTCTTTGATAAATAAACCCAAAGATCCAAAAAACAAAACAAAAAAAAACATTTATATTTATTATTATTATTATTATTATTATTATTATTATTATGTATTTATTTTTTTTTTTTATCTCTGATGATAATAACATTTATAATGTTACAAAAGATTTCTGTTCTGTTCTTCTTTTTTTTAAGAAGTCTTCTGCTCACCAAGCCTGCATTTATTTGATCCAAAATACAGCAAAAGCAGTAATATTGCGAAATATTTTTACTATTTAAATTAATTGCTTTTTATTTGAATATATTTGAAATATATAATATATAATAATATATAATTTATTTCTGTGATCATTACTGTGATAGTCTTCAGTGTCACATGATTCTTCAGAAATCATTCTAATATGCTGATTTGCTGTTCAAGAAACATTATGATGATGATGATTATTATTATTATTATTACTATTATTATAGTTTGAGTACTTTTTTTTCAGGAGTCTTTGATAAATAAAAAAAAAACATTTATGTTTATATTTATTATTATTATTATTATTATTATTATTATTTATTTATTTTTTTTATCTCTGATGATAATAACATTTATAATGTTTCAAAAGATTTCTGTTCTTCTGAACTTTATTCATCAAAGATAATACTCAGCTGGTTTCAACATAATAATAATAAGAAGAAGATGAAGAAATGTTTTTTGAGCAGCAAATTAGAATATTGGAATGATTTCTGAAGGATCATGTAACTGGAGTAATGATGCTAAAAATTCAGCTTTGAAATCACAGGAATAAATTACATTTTAAGATATATCCAAATAGAAAACCATTATTTCAAATAGAAAAAATATTTAAACATTTTACAGTTTTTGCTGTACTTTGGATCAAATAAATGCAGGCTTAGTGAGCAGAAGAGAGGATTTTAGAAAACATAAAAAAAAAAACATGGATTCCTGGATTCAGTTCTAAAGTAATGTATGAAGTGTATACATTTAATGCAGTGTGTTTTAAAGAAAAGAATGTACCAAATACATACATGAAAAGTCATCTGTAGATAATGTCACACATGGTATGTGTGTTTATGTCTATGTGAATGCATATATAGTTATGCGTATACAAGGGCAGACCTTGTGTCCGTTTAAGCTCCTCAGTGTGAGCTGTTTGCATAGTCAAGGCTTAAAAGCTAGCGAACATGGCATGCCAGGACTAATGTGTGTTTTTGCAAGCGCTGGTGTAGGATATACCACACCTCACACCTCAGCTTGCCTTCCCCTGACCACAACTAAAGACTCAGGAAAGCAGGTGAGCCAGATTAGAGCCTTTCCTGTTCCTGAAACCAGGGTCAGGGTTGCAGAGACCTCTCTTCTCTTGTCCCTCTCAATCTCTCTCTCTCATGCCCCCCCCCCCCCCACACACACACACACACACACATACACATGCATACACAAGCACAGCTGAAGATTTGACCTGTCAGCTACTTTCTCCCTTTCTCTAACACACATACTCGTACTCGCTGGTGGTCGTAAAAGAGGCCGCGCTGGCAGATGCCTGTCTCCCTCGGCCATATATGAGCTGAGAGGAGCTTCCTCAGCTGTTCCCCTCACATCAGCTGTAATTAAACCATCTCTATTCTGCTTCTGCTGCCCTTTCTCTAGCACTGCTGCATGGCAACCTAATCTGTGTGTGGCATCAGTGTGTGTGATGTGCGCAATTTCAGCTTATTTGTGCGCACACCGTTTACGTTAAAACAGTAAAACACCTGAACCTTTATTGACAACTTATATTTACTGTTTAAATGGTCACTTTTTTTGTTTGACTTTTATCACATCATTATGATTAGGAAGAAAGTATAAGTAGTATAAATAAATATACAGTCTGAATGTACAGATTCAAATCAGAATATGTAATTATAATTCAGTATTGTGTGTGTCTATATTCAGAATTATAACTATTTTCAAGATTTACATTCCTATATTCATATTCACACACATAAATATATATGAATATATATATAAATAAATATATGTAGGGTGAAAATGTACATATATGTATATGTATATAAATAATACTATATAATATAAATGCATTTGAATATATATGTATATAGACACAAATCTGAATATTTAATTGATACATATTCAGAGTTATAACTCTGTTCAGGATTTACATTTCTATATTCAGAATGGCATATTTTCATAATTATTTCCTATTTGGCCTTTCATTACACACACACACACACACACACACACACACATTTTATATACATATATAGATCATACATAATGTAGAACAAAAGAAAATATGATATCTGAATATAGCAAATTTCAAAATTTCCTAAACTATCATGCAACTTTTATTAACAAAAGATTAAACAGAATTATATGAATAACACACACACACACACACACACACACACACACACACAGTTTGAGTTAAAATTATTTTTCAAAATTTACAATTTACATTTCTATATTATGTATTCTATACATAATATAAAAAAATATCTGAATATAGCAATGTAATTTCTAAACCATTTTCTAAACTAAATTTCCAAAAACTATCATGCAACTTTTATTAACAAAAGAAGAAAAATTTATTTTGCATTAAACAATTATATGAAATTCAAATATAGACACACACACACACACACACACACACACACACACACACACATGAAAATTTGAAAATTAAAAAAAAAGAAAATGATATCAGAATATGTGATTTCTAATTGTAATAATGTGACAAAATTCTTAAACTATTACATGCCCTTTTTAACCAAATAAATATAGTTTAAATATATATATATATATATATATATATATTAGTGTGTGTATATATGTGTGCATTATTACTTTTTCTAAAAGATTGTACATTACAAATAATTTTCAATGACATTATAAATCACACATTAGAAGATCTCTCTTTTTTCCAAAAACAGATGTATACTAATTAAAAACATTCACATAGCTGTAAGAAAAGAGTGTGGTGGGAAAGGAGGGGATGCTCTTTCACAGAAATGGACAAAAAAATTGGTGGTGAAAATTGAACTCTATAAGACAAGGTGTACTATCAGATCAATCTAAGCTGCGTCTTCCCATGACATTAAAAAAAGCTTTGGTCTTTGTGTATTGCTCACTCCCTCCCTGCATGGAGAGGATTCCTCACAGTGCTATACACCGTTCTCTGCTCCCCTGAGTGAATATAAGATTGAACAGAAGCTTCAAATGTTACATTCCGCCATGCTTATAAAATATTTATGTAACAGCTCAAAACATAACTCTGGCTTGTACTTAATGTAACCTGCAATTATTAACCAGAATCAGCCACTACTATCATCTCTTCTAATCACTTGATAGACTACAGACTTGAAGCAATAAAATAAATATAAGAGAAAGAAACCTAAAAATCATCTGTCACTGATTTTTAATGAGCTTAGTAATTAGAGCAGCATCAAACCTAAACATTTATAAATCCCACACATCTGCCATTCTTAAATCACACGGTGAGTAACTTAAACATTTTTTTTTCTTTTTAGTTTGATGAAAAAGAATAAAATATATAATTGGAAACACAGCTTTTCTAATTTCTCAGATTTTGACACCAATAGCCTTTGAATATTTGCATAATCACAGTTTCTACTGATTGCATAGTTGAACCAGAATTGTTAAAGGAGCGCCAAACACACTTTATCACTCTTTCCAAAGCACTCAAATAGAAACATTACCTAAATGGCTGGCAAGCTGTGGCTGTTAGCCGAATGCTAATACATGTCAGAAAATGGGGTGAAAATTTATGACACGCCATCTGTTCTCCAGCATGCAGCTCAATGTGTACTTCCAATGTTAGCTCTAGTAAAGACCTCCCCATTCAAACTCACTAATCACTTTTCCTAACAAGAATTAGCTCTTGGTTCAGTCCGCCCAATAATGTTTTCAACTTCTTTCCTCAATGGGATTAAAGTGCCATTAATTCTCTCCTAGATGTCTATGAGGAATCCCCTCCCGGATACAACATTATTTTGTAATTAAAAAACAACCTGCATTATCATATTTTAGTCATTATAGAAGTAGTTATTATTTCGGCTTTTCTCAAAACCATGCATCATTGTCACTGAAGATGAAGTCATTTTTCAAAGATAAAGTTGTTTATAATTTGTGCTAATATTTGTAGCTGAGGGTGGAACTGAGTAATTTTATTATAAATATTGATGCTTCTGAAACATGTCGGGGAATGTTTCAATCACATATTTGGGAAAATATAGGCAATTTCACTAATATTGCATTAAATCTTTAAATTTGTATGAGGATGTCTATTCTGTATGTAATATCTATTTTAAATCTATTATTTACTCCAAATCTTTTTATTGGTATTTTGTGTGACAATACAGATTGGAATAATGGCAAGGTAAACAAATCCCATCCACAATCTCCCCATTTATCAACTCAGATCGACAGAGAAACAATAAATAAAGAGAATATTTTATATTATAAATAACTTATAATAGGAAAAGAAGGACACACAATATAACTTTTTGAATTTGAAGATCAGGGTAAATTTAACTTATTTAGTTCTCTGGGAAACATGTAAGTATATTCTGTAGCTTCTGAAGGGCAGTACTAAATAATAATAAAAAAATGACATTTAGGGAAAATAAGAAAAATTTACACAACTTTATTCTGTTCAAAAGTTTTCACCCCTGGCTCTTAATGCATTTTGTTTGTAATAGTTGCATATGAGTCCCTCAGTTGTCCTCAGTATGAAATGCTGAAAAAACAAAGTTTTTGTGAGACCTGAAGGATTTTTCAGAAGAACAGCTGACAGTTTAACTGTTCAGGACAAACAAGGACTCATGAACAACTGTTAAGAATCAAGTGTATGTAAACTTTTGAACAGGGTATTTTTTTTTTTTATAAATGTAACTATTATTTTCTCTTGTGGACTATATGTAAACCTCCTTTATGTGAAATATCTAATTCAGGTTAGCACTAAATAAAAAATAACATGCATTTTGAATTATCCTCCTTATTTTGGTCAAATAATTTACGTTTTGCAGATTCTGCAAGGTGTATGTAAACTTTTGGCTTCAACTGTAAATTATTGGACATTATATAAAATAAACTGCATTAAAAATTATTATTCCCATTGTAAGTAACACAAGCTGACAATACAGTGATTTTTACCTCTGACTTAGTTTCAGTGTGGCATTTAATATGGCTTGGCGTTTGCTTTTGCAGATAGGAAAAAAAATAGTAATAGGTTATTGAGAATTCCATCCAATCCATCTGTCCAAACAAGTTTATTTTTGCATTCGTCTTTTTCGGATCCCCCCAGGTCTAATGATGTCTAATCCTGTCTGATGAAGCGCTAAAGATTTCCCATATCCTAAAACAGTAAAAACCTAATTGTCGGGCCATGGTCTAATTTAGTGTTCAGTGTTTTATATGGCCGGCATCTTTAGCCCTTTTCCATGGTCTCTAAAGAGGCGTACGTTATGATCCCGCTGTCAGTAAAATCAATCCTTATCAATTTTAAAGTTCAAATTTTGATTTCACGACTTTCTGGGGACCAGCCTAGGCTGAAAATGGCTATTTCAGCCTCTTTTTTTCTACACTCCATCTGCCTATGTATTGATTGTCTCTTTTTCTTTCTGTGCTGTAAAGAGGGAAACAGAGAGTGAAAAGACTCTGACACTAGTTGAAGATTTAGTTGAGTTAAATAATGGTAATTATAGGCTTAGCTGTAGGTCAGTCTGTCTGTATGTAACAGCAGTTAATCCCACTCAGGTCCCAAGTATTTGTTCACTTAAGCTACTCTTAAAAATGTCACTGAATTAGATAACAACATATGAAGTGGCGTATTTTATGTGCGAACAGATGCAGGTTTAATGTGAAAATGCATAAAAATTGAGCAGATCTCAATCAATCCCTAATAAGGACCGAGTCTTTATGCCTCTCCTAGCAAGTGTACAAGCAAAGTTATTACATTTTTCTTGGCAACCTAGAGTGGTACAAACATTGCAGTGCTGGATAGAGGGCCTGAGGATATATGGGTCCAACGGTAAACTAATGCTTCTGTGATAACTGCCCACTAAGTGGGTGGGACAAGGATGCCATGACCCTGCTGGCCTTACTACCAGTCCCTGCTAACAGCTTTGGCCCAGAGGTCAGCCCAATTTCCCCACTGCTGAGTACTCATTACACACACGGCCTGTGATAAATGCCCATAGCTGCACGTGGCTGCGTTGTCACGGCTCTGGTCGCTAGGGAGGCTGCTGGAGACGGATAGTCTGAGAGTCTCAGAAGGAACGGTTACTAAGCAACCCTTACCTGAGCCTCCCTCTCACTGCATCGTCTTTCCTCCAACTTTTTCTCTTTTAACTTACTCTTGTTCCATTTTTTTTTTCCCCTAATGCTCTTACTCTGAGCTGTTACGGCAGATCCTTTTCTCTCACGCTGGGGAAGAAAGAATACGGTGATGTCTATTAACTAGCGCTGTCTATATTAGTGGCGTAACAAAGCTGATTAATTTTTCCAGTTTAACGCTATTAAAAATATTTAACACCATTAACGCAGGGGCGGAGCTAGGGTTAGCCACCCCACTCACAACTGCTTCGGTCTCATTTTCTTGACAAGAAGTGCGTTTATTTAGTCACAGAACGTCTTTACGACCACATCAAATGAGAGACGTGTACTACAACTTGACTAGCGTCAGGCGCTAGTCAAACAAGCGCAGGAAGGGTACAGGTGATGAGGGAGATTACAGTGAACTGCGGTAAAAGCGAATTTACCTGTCCTGTCAGCCGCTATCCGCTGTATCCTGTATCATTTCATATTAAAGTGCAAATGAGACTACGAACATGCGTGTCAGATCTGCATTACATTCAGCAGTGGCAGCTCTTAAAGTAATAGCAGCCAAATAACATCATAACCAAGCTGCTGTGTTCTATTAATCAAAGAACAAGACAAAAAGGAAATCAATAACTTTTGTAGCTTTAAGCATTCATCTGTATTTAATTTGGAATTTAGTGTTTGACAACTTTATTCAGTTTCTGCGTTTTTCCCACTTGCTGACGGGCACAGGTAAATAATGGATTTATGTGAAGATTGTTTTAAATTAGAAGTTATACTCTAATATTGAATAGCTATAGTCAATGGTTAAATATTGTGGAAAAAAAATCCTAGAGACTTCAGTAATATTGGTATCAGTGATACTCACCTTCAGTCATAAAATCTATATAACAAATATTAAAAATATTCTGTTTATGATGTTTCTACAAAGAGCTGTTTAAAGTTTGAATGTAGAAATATGCCAATATAAAAGAATATTGAAAAAACTTTAATGTTAGGTTGAATTAATTGCAATTAATTACAAATTATTTCAGAAAAAAATAAGCGATTCATTTGTTAAAAAAAAAAAATAAATAATTGATTGCCAGCATTAGTGTTTAATTAATTAACTAATTAATTTCTTGTTCTGTTCCAAAACCTAGTGAAAACCTGCTTACAGTTTCTAAATGTATAGTATATAGGCATGTGCACTTATAGCACTTAAAGTGCACTTAAAAAAAAAGTTAAAAAACTGTACATAGAGTACATTTTCATGACTGTTTCAGTCTTAACACACTCATGTACACTTTACAAAGTGAAATTATTAAAGCGATAGATTACCCAAAAATATAAATCATTAAAAAAGTCCATGTGATGTCAGTGGTTCAACTGTAATGTTATGAAGCTACAAGAATACATTTTGTGTGCATAGAAATAAAAAATAACGACTTTATTTAACAATTACCTCTCTTTTCTGTCTTTGACACACTTTCATGAGAGTACCACAATGTAGAATCCTTTGTTTTAATAAACAAACAATAAAAAAACTCTAAAGTTAATCTAAATGCAATATATTATATATTATATAGTGTGACAAACTCCAAAATGAGTAAATCCAAAATGGTGGTTGACGCAAGATAAATGTTAGTTTAAAATAAACAAAATTTATATTTATGAATGTTTTTATTAAAAATATGACATTTAATTCTGAAAAGTTTTAATAAAAACTCTTTAAATTCTCTTTATGTTTATATTTTAAATATGAATATTTTTCTTACAAAAACACATCGATTTCTTACAGGACACCTTTATTCCCCTGGGGCCGTGTGAGACACTTTTTTTGTATTATTATTATGAATGGATGCACTTTATTGGACTTGTTTTGCACTGATAAAGAACCCACTGCCATTCTAAAGCTTGGTAGAGCCAGAACAATTTTTTAAATATAACTCCGGTTGTATTCGCCTGAAAGAAGGAAGTCATATACACCTAGGATGCCTAAAGGGTGAGTAAATAATATGCTAATTTTCATTTTTGGGTTAACTAAGCCTTTAAACCAGTTGCAAACCAAGTCCCCCACATTGTTTGCGTAGCACTTGTTTTGATATATAAATTGATATTCAGTTATTTAAAGAAATGATGTAATGAAATCAGTAATGAAGCTTAATTATGTGGGTAGTGAGGCAGCTTACTTGGTTTGCAAAACAGAGCTTATATCTTTCTCTCTTTTGTGTCTCACCCCACATATTTACTCTGATTTAGTAATGAAAATAGTTGTACCACAAAATGCAGTAAAGTTGTAAGAGTGATTTTCTTTAAAGGGACACTAAGATACATTTACATCACATCAAAGACCTTTGAAAATCTTTGTTTGACTTAGAGGGTGATTATTCTGGGGGTTCATTCATGTAGTGATTTTGGTGTACCAGAAATTTCCAGTGATGGACAGAAAGTGGATTACTGTTTACCGCTACTTAAATCAGACTTTGAAATTGTTTTTCCAACCGTCTGTGTTTAAAAGAACACACAAACGCTGCCCTTAGGATCTGTGCATAGATGTATTTTGTGCTAACGTAATTATCCCAGGGCCTCAAATCCATTTGCAGTCATGGGATTCAGAAACCAAAGAAAGACAATATAAAGAGTCCCCTGGGCTGTCTGTGGCTGTGTGTTTACCTTGGGGATGAACTGACGGTAATTCATTGAGTGGCAGCAGAGGGCGTTCTCCTGCCTGGTGCCAGGCATTCCGTGCCCTGTTCTACTGCCACCTGTGCCACTTTTTAGATAGTAAATATAGGGAGACCAAGCCTTATTGTCAAACTTTTTACCTCAGCAAATATTTCTTAGCTTACGTTTATTTTGGAAACTCAATTTTTGTGTAGACACATACCCTAAAACAGTGGTTTTCAAAACTCAAAAATTCCTGCTGTTGGCATTTCTTACATTTCTTCTGTAATTGACAAAGTTGCTTAATTGCTTTAAACTGCTTATTTATTATACAGATACAGTTGAGATCAAAAGTTTATATACACATAAAATATGTTTAAATGTAGTTTACAAGAGAAAATAATAGTTGAATGTATAAAAATGACCCCGTTCAAAAGTTTACATACACCTGAATATTGTGTTGTTACCTGAATTATCCAGTGTGTGTATTTGAACCCTTTCCAACATTGACTGTATGAATTTGAGAATCATCTTTTTACACTGAGGACAAGTGAGGGACTCGTATGCAACTATTACAGAAGGTGCAAATGCTCACTGATGCTCCAGAAGGAAACACAATGCATTAAGAGCTGGGGGGACAGAATGGACAGAAAGAACTTTTGGACAGAATGAAGATGTGAACATTTTTTAACGTGTTTTTACATTTCTTATTTTGTTTAAATGTCATATATATATTAAGAGCTGGGGGGACAGAATGGACAGAAAGAACTTTTGGACAGAGTGCAGATGTGAACATGTTTTTAAATATGTTTTTACATTTCTTATTTTGCTTAAATGCCATATATATATATAAATATAAATAAATATATATATATATAAATATATATATATATAATTATTTTATTTTTTATTTTTTTTCATTTAGTACTGCACTTCAGAAGCAACAGAAGATACTTACATGTTACCCAGAAGACAATAAGTTACATTTACCCTGATCTTCAAATTCAAAAAGTTTTCACCCTCAGCTCTTAATGCAACACTTTTTCTTTTTTCCTTCCGAAGCATCAGTGAGCGTTTGAACCTTCTGTAATAGTTGCATATAACTGAGTCCCTCAGTTGTCCTCAGTGTGAACAGATGGATCTCAAAATAATGCAGTCATTGTTGGAAAGGGTTCAAATACAAGAAAATGTAAAAAAACAAACAAACAAAAAAAAACAACTCTTAGTTTCTCTTGTGCACTATATGTAAACATTTTATGTGAAATGTCTTATTCAAGTCAGTACTACAAATAAAAAATAATGTGCTTTTTGTATGATCCCTCTTTTTTTTGGTAAAATAAGTAAACTTTTGACCTCAACTGCATATTCACTAAACCATGACTCATTGTGTGATTGCAGAAGTTCCAAGAATTGCATAGTTTTTGATAAAACATATAGTTATTGAGGAATAATAATGTCTTGATTTTATGTACTTTTTTGCATTTTAATTTAGATTAAAGTTATATTATCATTACTTTATTTTATTTTGTTCATTTAAATGATTTTAAGTTAATCTGATGCCCCCTAGTGGGTCCTGGCTTTCTGGTTGAGAACCACTGCCTTACAGTTTTGGCTACCAAAAAAAATAAAAATAAATAAATAAATAAAATTCACTGTTAAGATCTAGGAAAAAAAGTAATTTAATAAATACCAATAAGGAATACAACTGAATATTTGAAGTCAATTACATTCTCACATAAAAACTATATTAAAACTACATCAATAAAAAAGCTTTTGTAACATTATACAGTATACCATTCAATATCCTAAAATCAGTTTATAAATAAATTGATAAAAAATTACATGAATAATAGACATTTATAATGTTACAAAATATTTCCATTTTAGATAAATGCTGTTCTTCTGAACTTTCTGTTCATCCAAGAAATCTGATAATAATAATAATATATATATATATATATATATATATATATATATGTAATATAATTTTTTTTTTTTTTTTTTTTGCAGAAAATCAGAACATTAGAATGAATTCTGAAGGATCATGTGACTGGAGTAATGATGCTAAGAATTCAGCTTTAAAATCACAGGAATAAATTACATTTTAAAATATATTAAAATAAAAAATAATTATTTTAAATAGTAAAACTATTTCAAAATGTTACTGTTTTTGCTGTACTTTGGATCAAATGAATGCAGGCTCGGTGAGCAGAAGAGACTTTGTATTTGTAGTGTATTTAGATAAAACTGTGTTTGAAACCAGCACTGCTCTCGAAAACTCATTTAACCAACTGGACTTTTGATTTAAATCTAAATACTGCCCCGCATGACAACCTCCACCATTCTCTTCTATATATCACTTTCCCACTAATATTCCAAAGAAAAACCCATCATGCCAGCTGTGGTGCAGTAAGCTCAACGACTAACCCTCCAATCAGTTCCCTGCTTTTAGCTCTCGCCAATGCATTGCGGTGATTGAACAGCTCAGTAGGGCATAATGCCAGGCTTAACTCTCCACTGCAGCAGACACAGCCCGAAACAGCTGGCATACAGCACCTCAGTGGGCCATTACTGCAGCGAACATGATGATAATGTAGGTGTCGTGCATTGAAGCTTATTTTCTGTGTAAAAGTACAGCACATAAGAACAGAATATAATCACTGACATTGTTTACCGCTGTGCCAGGCCCTTTGTAGTTATGAACAACAGCATGAGTGTGTGTGTTGTGTGTATACGAGAGCAGGATCCTCTGAAGGCAGATCACAGGCAGTTCGGAGAGAGGAGAGAATAGGTGCTAAAACACCATCTAACAGACCTCCCTTTCATTCCTGAAGAAACAAACACATCTTGCATGTGTACTGAAGATGCCACAGTGTGCACTCAAAGCCTTTGAACGTGTCCATCTGGGTGTTTAAACGACTCTCAGAGCCTGAATGACATTATTTGTTGCTGTAAGAGCCTTAATGTTTGGATACATACGCATTACAGTTGATTTTAGGAGTAGAGAAGAAATCTGAATAGCTGTTGGTTTGAAAAAATGTGCGGGAAATGTTTGCATACCACAGTCATTTACAAAACAAAACAAAATTACTATCAAATTGATACCATCCTGCCAATGCCATCCTGAGATTTAAGAAAGGCAGTGAAGAAAAAACATCTGAAAAATGACGTCTCAACATTGTATGCTGGGGATATTTACAAAACAGAACAAAATGACTATAAAATTGCTAGTCTGAGACTGACAGAAGACGTAGAACTTCTCTAGAGCACAGCAACGTACATGCAACCCAACGTAAAGAGAAACAGATTGCTGGAGAGGTATCATGGAGTCTGCCAACCCGTTCATGATGTATTGAGATTCACTCTGACACTAATTACCTTAAATTAACAGTAGAGTTTGGTGTGACAGTTCAGGTAACTATTTTTCTATCAGTTTCAGATGAATGGGTTGGGGGAGTTGCTTGAAGGATGCTGTTGACAATTGGATTCTCAACGAATCTGCTGCAATCAATTTTTTTCCCTCCTCCCCTCTTTCCCCTCTCCCTCCCCTGTTTCTCTCCTCTCCCCCTCTCTCCATCTGTGATGTGAGGGGGGCATTGACACAACCACGGCAATTAAGATGTTATGAGTGTATGTGTGTGTGAAACACCATGGATATTGTCTTAAAATATCTCTCAGACACTTTTAGGTCTCAGATGAACATGTAACGTGTCTACACTTATGTATAGAGAATGTTCATGTTTGTCAATGCATTGCATATAAGATAAAGGCTATTTTAGGCAATACAGATTTTGAAGATCTCTTTTAAGTTATGTTATAAGTAAGGCTGTTTTGGTAATCGAGTAATCAGTTGATTATTCTGTTGTAATAAAAATAGACTTAAGTGAACAATAGCCTACCTGATCTCATGACGAAAACATACCTGTGGGAACGTTTCCTCAAATTGCGAAATACATACCAATAAGTACATTTCACTGCAGTTTACAACAGAAGTGTCCACTAGAGGTGTTAAAACAGCGAGCACTTGTAATCGTTTTCATACACAGTTATGATTACAGCTTCATATGTTTCGCTTTCGGGATGTAACAAGCTTTGCTGGCACAGAATTCGGATATCATTGCAATATCGTTGATTACAAATCCCATGAAAAAACATGACTCACGATCGAAAAACAAGCTAAAGCGGCATGCTTGTGATTAAGTTTGTATGTCACATTCATTTTTGTTCATACTCTTGGGTAGGTTTAGGTGTAATGCAATTGTTGGAAAACAATTTCAAATGTTTAGTGGGGGAGACATTGAAACACTGAAATTATGCTGTTTTGATGTATTTTCTATTAAAACAGGATGTTAGGAGGGATATTTTAAAGAGCTCTTTTAAGTTATGTTATAAGTAGGGCTGTCGCTAACAATTATGTTCGAAATCAGTCGATTATTCTGGCGATTAATCGGGTAATTGGATAATTATACAGTTTTTTTTTTTCATGGTAATAAAGATAGACATAAGTGAACAATAGCCTACCTGATCTGATGATGAAAACGTACCTGTGGGTCAGCATGAACTTGGACTTAGGATGTGAAATCCTTGGGTACGAATCCCGTGAAAAACATGACTTACTATGAAAGAGCTGATAGATGAGAGATCGAAAAACAAGCTAAAGCGGCATGCTTGCGATTAAATTTGTATGTCACATTCGCTTTTGTTCATACTATCGGGTAGGTTTAGGTGTAAAGCAATTGTTGGAAAACAATTTCAAATGTTTATTAGGGAAGACATGATGCTATTTTGATGTATTTTCTATTAAAACAAGATGTTAGGAGGGATATTTTAAAGAGCTATTTTAAGTTATGTTATTAGAAGGGCTGTCACCAAAAATTATGTTGTGACACATACATCATGACACATGTTCACCTGTTCCAGAAAAAAAACAACACAAACCCTGTAGCGCTACTGAAATGTACAAATGGCGGATTTCGCATCCTGCAAAAAAAAATTCCCACAGGTATGTTTTCGTCATGAGATCAGGTTGACAGTAGCCTTAAAATGACTTAAAATACATATATAATAGCAATGAGGCAATAATAATAATAGAGCAAGTGGTTTTATTGAACAAAGCTGTTAAAGTACATAATGTATTATAAACGATAAAACTAATGTACACTAATGTATAGTTTTCACACTTTACAGCGTGACCAATCCATTGACTAAACATTTAATTAAAATGTCCACTTATTCATTAATATTTGGTCATTTCTTGAATATGTGGACATCAAAACATGTGAGGGATTGCGCTTTTATTTTGAAATTGCAATGAACAGTTAGCATGTATTATGCTATTTTTGTTTGGATAGGTTTATAAATGATTTACCTTAAATATCTGATGAAATGACGCACATTGCGTTTCCAGATGAATGTAAACCCAAACTCAGCAATATGCAGAAATGGAGTTTGAGACACATGTAAATGATAACTGTTTGTGTGGAGCAGCATTTACTGTGAATGGCATGTACACCTGCACGCATGTAAATACGAAAAAGTGTATATATTAACCCTGCATCGCATATATTTATTTAATTGAATCGTAGCGTTTGTAAATTCACAATAGCATTATGCTTTATTATGATTTTTTTTTAAGTTTAATATATCATGCAGCCTTGGAAAACAGGCTAATAATGCATTTCATTGATTCTCGTTCGTGGAATGTGCTATTTCCAGTATTTTGCCGGTTACTCAACACCACTGATCTATAATAAAATATTTTAAAATGGAAAACAGTTATTTTAAATGAATAATATTTCGCAATATTACTCTTTTTACTGTATTTTTGATCAAATAAATGCAGCCTTTGTGAGCATAAGAGATTTCTTTCAAAAACATTAAAAATCTTACTGATCTCAAATTTTTAAATGGTTGTGTATCTATTTGCTTACATATATTTTATCACAATGTGTCTCTCTTACCTTCTAACCCTACCCAATACCATCCTATCAAATGTCTCTCAGTTCCCCTCAGTCTATTTAGCTGGTGTACCAAAGTAGATTACTCCAGCCTCTCTAAAGAGAGCTTAGGGAGGATTTGTGGCTTGGTGGAAAGGACCAAGAAAAATGTTTTCTGATCAATTATTCACCATCTCACAATACCTTTCAGGCAGAGCATTGCATCTGTGGCAGCCCTGCGCATTACACCTTCATCTCCCTCTCTCTCAACTACCCCAGGCCTCCCTCTCCCACCTCCAGAGAGCAGCCCAGCTAACAGCCAAGATGCTGTGGATAATGGTGGCAATTAATAACATGTCATAATCCAGCACTGGACTAGCAGGGGGTGGAGTAACTGAATGCGCATGTGTTTTCGTGTGCGGCCGTGTGTGTGAAATCTGAGGGATGCAGGTGTTGTGAGTTGCATTTCAGGGCTCTGCGTTTTTTGTGCCAAGCCGCAGTTCAGCTCGCACCACACTGGCACATAGCTGAGTGCCGGCAGAGGAGAGCTTCCCGCTGTGCAAGTTCATCGACACAGCTAGTCTATTGTGCCTGGCTGAGTGTAGAGTGTAAACTGCGTCACACAGGTGTGAGGCCATGCTAACCTTGAGCGCAGCAACAACCGGCGGGATGGTGTTAACGTTTTCTGGTTGATATCTTGAAAGGAGGGTGCCGTAAGACACATATAACTTGTTTGTGTCTTTTAGCAAACTCATGCCACATAAGAACATACTAACAGTTATTTCACAAACTGAGGCACTGTTTCAAAGCTGTTACAGTCTGGAATGGAAATGTGTGAATACCTTGACCCTGATTTTGTCTTTTGCTTAGAAAAGAAAGAATTTGTTCACTGAACATTTAAATTCTGTGATTATTACTATGTTTTAAAACAATCCTCAGTGTTCTAGTCCTCGAATTATTCATGTTGTTTCCTATGCAATTGCAATGAATTGTATCCTTAAAAAAATGTAATAAAAGCAATCTATATGACTTCTATACTCTCTTTCAAATCTTCTGAACCCATATCATAGTTTTTGGGAGAAACATGAAATCTTACTCTGAAGTGTCTTAATGAGAGAAGTAAAGAGTTCAAGAATGAGTCCTCTTTTAAAGGGTTAGTTCACCCAAAAATGAATATTCCGTCATTAATTACTCACCCTTATGTCGTGTCGTTCAAAACCTGTAAGACCTTTTTAAGCGTTTTCGTACTCTCGAACTCTCGCCCAAAAAGTATTCTCGTAGCTTCATAAAATTACTGTTGAACCACTGATGTCACATGGACTATTTTACGATGTCCTTACTACCTTTCTGGGCCGTTTGAATGTTTCAGTTGCGTTGCTGTCTATGCAGGGTCAGAAAGCTCTCGGATTTCATCAGAAATATCTTCATTTGTGTGTCGAAGATGAATGAAGGTCTTTTGGGTTTGTAACGACATGAGGGTGAGTAATTAATGACAAAATGTTCAATTTTGGGTGAACTATCCCTTTATATTTAATCTTTTTAATTAATTGTTTGATCCAGTTGACAAAATCATTCTGAATTGGAACTAAATTCATGGATTGGACTCGTCTGGTTGTTGAGTTCAACTCACTTTGAATCAGTCAATGGAGTGGTTAATAACTTGTTGTAAAGCAAGATCAGTGAATAGCAACCTAAATTAAGCAACTTAGTAAGGTTTCAATCCAGAAGGCTTCGCTGTAAAAAACACAATTTGTTGAGTCAACTTAAAATAATTTGTTACCCTGTTGCCTTAAAATGTTAAGATGTCAACTCAAATGTTTATTCAATTTGAAATGTTAAGTTGTACTAAGAGACAACTTAGATATTCGAGTTGACTAAAACAAAAAAATTGTTTGTTAAACTTAACAGCTGTTTGTTACTCAAATGCCTTAACATTTTAAGTTGAATCAACTCAATTATCTAAGTTGTCACTTAGTAAAACATAACATTTAAAGTTGACTAAACTTTTTTCAAGTCGACTGAACTTAAAATTTTAAGGCAGCCAGGTAACAAATTATTTTAAGTTGATTCAACAAATAATTTTCACTGTGTTGGAATATAGCATGTTTTTTTTATTCCTATTCAGTTGGATTCAATTTTCTCCTTTTTGGTTGACTCTAAGAAAAAAGGTACAAAATCTGTTAATAGGGCTGTACCCTTTCAAAGGTACACCTTTGTACCGTATTTACCTCTAAAAGGTGCACTTTAGTACCTAAATGTACATATTCCTAGCTAAAATGTACATGTTACTACTTAAAGAGGACATCGTTGGTATGATTCTTTAGGGTCTTCATGAAATACTTTGCTTAAAATTCCACAATAGTCGTGTAAAACAACACCATTTTTACCTTGACAAAAACAGCTCTGTAAGCCGTTTCAGTGCATATCTCTTTAAATGATAATGAGCTATTGCTCACCCCGCCCCTCTCTTTCGTTTTTTGCGTATTCGGTGGCTCATTACCATCAAAAACAAAACTAATCCACTGCGTCCTCAGTGGCTCTGATGTCGGGAGAAAATGGCGGACAACGTACAACTGGCTAAGGGTGGAAATATGCTAATAGGAGACAGGCTGTCAGTGATCATGGGTGGCATCATACTGCTCAGAAAATCAAAACAGCTTGATAATTGAAACTGTTTAGATATCATTATAGGGTGGTTGTTTCCACACACTGCTGAGACACACCTTTTGAAAGGGTACAGCCAGGTTTTCCTCCACAGAGGAAAGTTTTGAAATGATATGAGTGATTTATGTCAGTGTTCATTTTTGCGTAAATTATTCCTTTGTGGTTTGTGTCACCGAGACATTTATAAATATTCCTGGGAATTGAAATGCAACCCTTTAAGTCTGCATGAGTTTATTAACGTCCTCTGTGGGAGTGTGCGACGTGTTTATGAGTTTTAGTGTGAATGTGTGCACAGTCAGCCTTGATGCTTGTTAAAACACTTCCCCCTGTGTTCGTGCTTGTAAAAAAAGTTGAGCTCACGGTAAGTGTGGGAAGCCGTTAACTCGCTCTCTTCTAGGTCCTCCCACTTTTGTCCATTCCGCTGCCATCTTTTTCACCGCAGAAGCTTCCAGAAGCGCTCTCTCACAGTCACTACGGATTCCTAGACTTGTGTCTGTATGCATTGGAACACGTTGATTTAGTCAGCGTTTGCAGCCAGCCAGACACCCCGGGCCTGGAAAAGCAGGCAAAGTTTACAAACCTCTCGCCATTTGTACACTCCTATTACCCACGATGGTCAGCGCATTAGTAACTGTCAGTGGGCCCAGCCCTAACGCACTGCTCTCATTTGACCCAATTCATTTCGGTGGGTGTGTCCGGCTGGCATTGATATATGCTCCACAGTATTTTCCTGATGTATAATCCCTCAGTTCTTTGCTTACCAGGGTTCTCTTACCTTCAGGCGGGGCCAAGGCTTGACACTGGGGGTGATGAGATTCAAGTTTGGTTTGGTTTAAGTGTGGGGAAGGGGGAAAGGGCAGGGGACATTCTGGTGTTATGCTAATGTTATGTATGCGTGGGATTAAGTACAAACATGCTCACGGACATGATTAATTTGTGACAAATGGCTAAATCTTGTGGTGTTCATTTTGACTTGCTGAGGAATTGTACATTTCCTTAAAGATAAATGATTTCCTATTAGTACTTATTTGGTATATTTGATAGCTGAACTCAAAAGATTATATATGCCTTGCAGAATCTGCTAAATGTTAATTATTTTACCAAAATAAGAGGGATCATACAAAATGCGTGTAGTTTTTTATTTAGTACTGATCTGGATAAGATATTTCACATAAAAGACATTTACATAAAATCCACCAGACAAAATAATAGTTGAATTGATAAAAATGGCCCCGTTCAAAAGTTTACATACACTTGATGCGTAATACTGTGTTGTTATCTGAATGATCCACACCTGTTTTTTGTTTTGTTTTTAGTAATAGTTGTTCATGAGTCTCTTGTTTGTCCTGAACAATTAAAGTGCCCGCTGTTCTCTTTAGAAAAATCCTTCAGGTCCCACAGATTCTATGGTTTTTCAGCATTTTTGTGTGTTTAAACCTTTTCCATCAATGACTGTATGATTTTAAGATCCATCTTTTCACACTGAGGGACTTATATGCAACTATTACAGAAGGTTCAAATGCTCACTGATGCTTCAGAAGGAAACGCGATGCATTAAGAGTCAGGGGGTGAAAACTTTTAGAATTTGAAGATCAGGGTAAATGTAACTTATTTTGTCTTCTGGCAAACATGTAAGTATCTTCTGTAGCTTCTGAAGGGCAGAAAAAAAATATGATATTTAGGCAAAATAAGAAAAATGTATCTTCATTCTGTTCAAAAGCGTAAACCCCTGGCTCCTAATGCATCGTGAATGCTGATTCTTAGTAATTAATTGTGAAATTTACTAGCAATTTCAGATTTTTTTTTTCAGTATATAAACATTATCAAAATTTGATTACAATGGTAATACTTTACAATACGGTTCAATGCTTTAATCGGTCATTGCATTACGCATTGTGAACTAACAACGAACAATGTTTTAGTCTTTATTAAATTTAATTATTTCTACAGTTAGCAGTACATTTACATTGTATAAATTAACATTAGATATGTTATAACTGAAGATTAATTACGAATAAACTGTATATTTATACATTTTCTTAAATTAATAAATGCTGTACAAATATTATGATGCCTAATGTATTAACTAAAGTTGACAAACTTAATCTTTTTTTTGTGTTAAAATAAGTGCTAAAAATAAAACTGGTGGAAATTAATCTTTTTAAAGCCACATTATGCATATTCTGTAATTTTTCATTAATTTTCATTAATGCTCTTTAATCATCAAATAGGATTTCATATAATTTAATCTGTTTTGCACTTAAAATTGCTCTGCTCTAATGCTACACTTCACTTTTTTCAAGTCGACCGAACTTAAAATTTTAAGGCAGCCACGTAACATTATTTTAAGCTGACTCATCAAATTGTTTTTACTGTGTTGGAGTATAGCATGAGTTTGTTCTTTTATTCCTTTCAGTCAGTGGTTGTGCGTTCATTTGCTTTTTACTGCTTTACTATTATCTGTGAATACTGGATAATAACCCACTGAATATTAATGTGAAGTCTGGTTTATGGTCTGGTTAAGCGGTGACCACACCACTGTTTGGGATTATGGGAAATCAGTTAAAAATGTTGAGATCTACTGGAGTGATAAGCCAGGTTTGCGAATTTAACTTATGTGCATAACACATTTGCGAATAAGCACCATTTATATCCAACAAGTCAAAGAGAACAAAATCGTCACTTTCTGATAAACTGGCACTAAACATCATGTATAATAAATTACTTGCGCCTCAGAGAGAGTAGACAAAACACAATAAACGCGTCACTGTTTGGGAACGCAGTCTTGTTAGACAGTTCTGAAAGGCAAAAGAGAAATACTTTGATGACAGACTTTGCTCAGGCATTTTAGAATGACAATAACAACATTTCAGATGCTGTGCAATAAGATCGCTCCCTGTTTAGTCAAGTTATAACGCAGTCAATTTTTATTTTATTTTTTTGGTGCTGGTGGAGAAATTTATTAGCAAAATATGTTTCCAACTCCCATTATTCGCATTAACACTTTTTCAGACAATTCACAAACCTCCTCAAGCAAGCTTTTTTTTTTTGTGTGTGTGAATTAAACATTTTGATTTTGAATTATGTGATACTTCAAAATTCATTAAAACAGGGTGATGGAAACATAACTACAGAGACATAGGAGAGCTTATCACACAGGCTTTGAAGTTTATTTTATTATTCATAAATGGACAAATAGAGGAATGAAGGGCTTGGTGATAGAATGATTGTTAAATGCACGTTCAAGGAAGGTGAGACCGCGAGCAGGTGGAGGGAACCGCAGAGGAATCTAAATTGAAAGAGGGATGTAGAGATGGAGAAAATAGAGGTGCTGGAAGAGAGCAGGGTGAGGGCTTCGCTCTCGAGGTGATTGCCTTCCCTTGATATTGCTCCTCACCTTCAATGCTCCGTGGCCCAGGAGAAATTTCACCATGCATCCCAGATCTTCCCAATGACACCTTTTCTCCCTCTCCCTGAAACATTTTCATCCCATCTCCCCTGCGTTTGTTATTCTTCTGGCGTGGTGGTGAAGAAATGCATGAAATCGCCCCTTTTTTCACCTTTTCATTCCCCTCCGCAGCTCGCCAACCTCAAAACGCTATCGGACCGCCGGCCCTCCGGTCTCTATATTGCTCTGCATAGCTTGGCATAAATCACTCTGGCCCCAACTGCAAAGCACTCTTTTTCTCCATTGGACTCGCAGATTTAGTGGCATTTCAAATAGATAAACACAAGCAACATCTATCAACACAACAAAAAAGGGGCCTTAATCAAAGGGCCCTGGTCCTTGGTCTGCAGTGTCTCCATTTACCTTGAGATAAATCCATTGGGGTGACCAGCGCTGCGGCGGGGGTCTGACAAATCACCCGCGTCAGCCTGCACTGTGCTAGAGCTTATTGGCCTTTCTCTAAGTGGTCTTACCCTTCACCGAAAAGGATGGTGCTTGTCAAGCAAGGCCAGATTAAAGCTAGACAAAAAGAAATGATTTGTTATTAGAGAACACCCATTGTGAATCTCTAAAAAGGAAACAAATATGTATGAGAGCCAGATTCTTAGGTGTGTGTGTGTATGTGTAGGGCAGTACTAGAGGAAAAAGCCATGGAGATGAGCCAGAGGTGTGAGGTCAGAGATATCTGAACATGAGGCAGGAGTTTGTGTATATATTGGAAACTGCACGATATAGAAAAATTGATAGTTTAGGAGCATGTGATATTCTTATGTCATTTGCTAAATAAAAGACTGGAAAATCTTGAAAAACAGATCCCCAACACAACAAAATAATAATAATATTAATAAACCAACATGCATAATTCTAAATAAAAGTAAAACACCTGTGAAAAATCAAAACGGAAAATTCCTTAATATTAACACAGTACATGGACCCTATTTTATGGACTTGTGTTACAACATAATTGACCTATTGCTAAGCCCCGCCCCTAGAATGCAAATGAGCCAATGGCAGGTGAGTATCAGCTGCACATTGGCTAAAAAATAATAAACCGATGTGCCTGAGGTATCTGCAACACTGATTCCAGGTATCCTGAGAGGATTGGCAATGGAATTTGGAATTTATTTTAGTATTTAGCGTTTATTTTCTGGCTGTCATACTCTCATTAAGTGGCCTTTTTCATCTGCTCAAGCAGTTAATGTCTGTAAATATTGTTAATATCTGGGGCTAAAACTAGATAACCTTAAAGTTAGTGAGTCCATGCTAACGTATAAAACTTACCTAACTATTCGTGTACAGTGTAGGTCAAAAACTCATAAACAAAGGTCAGTGCCTCTCCATATTAAACTGGTTAAATGTAAAATAATAAATTTTACACTGCAGTACATGAACAGTGTTGATCCTGGATGTTGTCATCTGCGACCGCGACAACCGTAACATGAGATTTCTTCCGTTTGCATTGAGATCTGTAAACCCTCGATTTCAATTTTTTTTTGAAAATGTATTTTAAAATAATTTATATATCTCAAAATTGATCAAAAACATCTTCGGACAAGGTTTTCACACTGACAGCTGTCATTGTGAGACAGTGGGAAACTCTGTTTGTTTGTCCGAGGCAGCAACAGTAACTAAGGGAGGCAGGGCTTACCGATAGGTCAGTTGTAACACTTTACAATAAAGTTCAGTTTGTTAGCATTAAGAATCATGAATAACAGAATATTTGAATCCACCCATTCTACTACACCAGAGTTTGTTTGGAACCGGACCAAGACTACCTCTTCAGCTGGGTCTCAATATGGTTGTTTGGTCTGTACTCGAGTGCAAGAGCTGTATTCACACCTGCCCAAAAGATTTTTTATATTTTAATTAATTTGCTGTTTGAATAACTGTGGAAATTAAACATTATAATTAGGAACTTACAATGTTTTTATTAAATTGTGATGACGTTAGATACAAGTGAAGTGATATTAAAAATATTTTATTAGCCTACATGAAACCCATATCTGGTACTTGCTTTAAAAAACGAGTTTATGTTATGATGTTTGTAGTTAAAAGATTAGGCTGCTTTTAGCCTTACCTTGGAGTTGGTATCCCTACAAGGCATATACAGTAACATATTACATTATTCATTCATTTTGTTATATTGTTCATTAATGTAATAATGGCACAATTATATTACATTTATTAATTATACCTTTTTGTTAAGTATCATTTACTTTTAGCCAGCACATTTTAGTACAGCTAAATGGCACTTCATCTTTACAGAACAATTTAGAAGTTGTTCCCAAGACTGTATTTAAACAAAAAGTAAAAAAGAGATTAAAAATATCTAAGCTACTAAAATATTTGTGACCCTATTCTTCTCTTTTAATTGAGATTTATACAACATCTGAAATCTGATTACATTTGCTTTCCATTTATATATGGTTTGTTAGGATAGGATAATATTTGGCCTACTAAAAATCTGGAATCTGAGGGTGCAAAAAAAGTTGTCCAAATAAAGTTTGTAACAAAAATAAAACAAAATGTACAAAATATCTTCATGGAACATGATCTTTAATTAATATCCTAATGATTGTTGGCATACCAGAAAAATCAATAATTTTAATACAATGTATTTTTGGCTATTGCTACAAATATACCTGTGCAGCTTAATACTGGTTTTGTGGTCCAGGGTCACATTTAAACTGGCAGATATGCAATAAATGTATCAAATTATCAATCATTCTCTTCTTTTTCACTTTAAATGTTGTTCTAAATTTAGTTTCCCTATTTTCTCCCATGCTACATCCAACTTATATTAGTGCAGCCGGACCCCAAACCCTCATGCCCAACACTTTAATTTCTCATGTCCTCAGGTCCTGCCACTCAGAATGCGCCTGAAGACAGAACGGCTTAAGCAGCTACCATCTTATGATGAAGAATGTCACATGCAGCTGACCCTACAGCTTATGCCCACCCTCAGGATGGAGTAACATTAGTACAGTAGTGCTCTCAGCTTCTGGGGAGATGTTCATGAGGGGCCTATGACAGGAGAAATGGCCGAAAAGCACAGAGAGAGAGAAAGAGAAAGGACAGGTGAGAGAGTGAGGGCGAGAGATAGAGGGTGGGAGGGGGTGGGAAAAAGAGAGAGAGAACCTGTCAGGCTAATGGCCCCTCGAGATTGGCTGTCTCTCTCTCTTTTTTTCCAAAAGTAATCTCCACTAGCTCTAAGCAGGTGTACCAGGGCCTGCCACACCATAAATAAAATGGATTGGCAACTGAATGGGGAATCGCATATAAAGCAATAAAGCAATTTTCAATCACAGTCTGCTTGCCAGGCTTTACTCTCGGCCATTGTAGACTTTAGTCAGTCCCAAGGTTATGGAAACAGTTAGTGAGACATGGGGTGCTCAGACCCCTTTCCCACAAGCGCATAGACAAACACACACGCACACGACGACATACTTCACAACAGCAAAGTATCGCAGTCATACCCACAGCACATAAAACTGACCTTGCCAGAGGTGCTGCCGCTGGCTCTGCTGCCAAAATGCATTGCCAGTTCTTGCAGCTGGGAAAACTGTGGAATATGTAATCCTAATATCTGATGATGTTGCTTGCCATCCAGTAAAAATACAAATAGCTGCAGCAAAATTTGAATTTCTCTGATGTATATGAATGGCATTTGAAGTTTTTTACAGTAGAAATTGACAAAATAAACTATAACCATATATTGTAAAAAGTGCTGTCAAAATTAGCAGGCAATTCATTTATCCAGTTTAATGGCGTTAAAAAATTCAATGCCGTTAATGCAGGGACAGGTATAGGTTTGGCCACCTCACTCACAACTGCTGCTTCCGTCTCATTATTTAATGACAAGAAGTGTGTTTATTGCGTTGCAGAACGTCTTTACGACCACATCAAACGGGAGACTTTTCAGACGCACACTCCAATTTCATTTCAGTGCCAGGCACTAGTCAGACTAGCATGGAAATGGTACAGGTGACAAGGGAGCTTCATTAGAACAACAGTGAACAATTTCAGATGAGATTTCGCCAGGACATGTCAGTAAAAATGAATTTACCTGTCCTGTCACTCGTTACATAATGCTCATAGCACAAATGTGGCAGCAAGCGCTGTAGCCTGTATCATTTTTCATATTAAAGCACATATTAAATCTGCATCACATTCAGCAGTGGCAGCTCTTAAAGTAATAGCAGCCAAATAACCTAATAACCCAGCTGCTGTGATGTCTAAAAACAAAAGAAAAAAGAGGAAATCAATAACTTCATTCAGTTTCTGTATATTTCCTACTTGCTGAAGGGCACAGGTAAATAATGGGTTCATGTAAAGATTGTTTTAAGTTCACTTAAAATAGAAGTTTTTTTTTTAAGTCTAATAAATGTTAAAATTGATAGCTCTCAATTATACTGTAATGTCGAATGGCTATAGTCAATAGTTAAATATTAGGAAAATAACAATTTCCTAAAGACATCAGTAATATTGGTATCAGTGATACCTCCAGTCATAAAATATTTAACACATATTAAAAATATACTTTCTTTATGTTGTTTCTACATCAGTTTGAAGGTTGAATGTGAAATTATTGCAATATAAAAGTATATTTAAAAACGTTAATGTTAGCTGGGATGAATCACAATTAATTGAAAAAATGTGATTAATTAGTTAATTTCTTAAACAATTGACAGCACTAATTGTAAATATAGTACAGAAACTGTACCAAAAAATATATCTTGATATCGAAAGTCTTATCGCTATTTTCATATGAGAATTTTTATAAGTACTAATAAAGTCAATATGTTAGTAATATGCATGTTAATAAGCAACTTGTTAATAGTGCATAGTGTTACCCAAAGTTTTAAATTTCAATTATCAAAATACTTGTTTGGGCCATGGTACATTGTGTATTGAACTTATTTGACCTGTGTTTATGTATTTGATGAAGTATTTATGTATTTATGATGCAGAAAAAGTAATCAAACTGAATCTATAAATAAGTGTGCTAACTATAAAATTTTGGATTGTACAAAGTCCTTTCCACTTTTTTCTTCCCGTAAAAGTGGGCAATATGGGTCTGGCTTCAAGTCATCATTAGCTGTACAAAACAGCTCATTTTGCAGCTTGATATTGCAGATTGGTGCGTCTTACCAAATTATTTGAATGTATTATTTTAATTATGAACAGACTGGTTTGTAGTGCGAACAGTTTTACTGTTTACTGTGTGTTGTTATTCTTCTCGTTATTTCCCTATAGCGGCTAATGAACCGGAAGTCTCACCCATAGGCTTACTTCCGTGTTAAATAAAAGGTAGATAAATATTGTTAAACGGACAGGTTTTCTGGGCTGTGAGGTGAGACTTTGCAGTGTGTAGGTGCTGTTCACAGGTCTAGCCCGCTGTGAGCCCAGCTGTGTTTTCTCTGAGTGTGCAGGTATGCGTGTTGTGTTCAGAGGCCAGACAGTGATAAAAGGCCCTGCTCCCAGGACCCCTGACTAACCCAGCTGTGACAAATAGTTTTCCTCGTACCCCTCTCATCATTGCTCTCAACCCTGGGCGTGAATTTCTTTGGCAAACAGCTCGATTGGATGGGCAAATGTTTAGCCAGCTTCGAAAGAGTGTTTGGTCGGAATATTTTTAAGTAAATGTTTGCACAGTTGTTTCGACTGTCTGTTTTAACTTTCCTTTGCAAGATTTTTGTCAATTAGACAAGCTTCTCACCTTTTTAGAGAGAAACAGTAAAGGATTTCAGATATATAGATGATATGTTAATCAAAGTTCAGCCTATTTTAGAAAGCTGTGTATACAGCTGAGGTCAAAAGTTTACATACACCTTGCAGAAAATGCCATATTTAATTATTTTACCAAGATCATAAAAGGATCATACAAAATGCATGTCATTTTTTATTTAGTACTGACCTGAATAAGATGTTTCACATAAAAGTTTACATATAGTCCACAAGAGAAAATAATAGTGGAATTTATAAAAATGACCCGGCTCAAAGGTTTACATATGCTTGATTCATAATACTGTATTGTTACCTGAATGATCCACAGCTGTTTTTTTGTGTAGTAATAGTTGTTCATGAGTCCCTTGTTTGTCCTGAACAGTTAAAATGTGCACATTGAAACACATTGCAAGAGCTTGGGGGTGAAAACTGTTTGAATTTGAAGATCAGGGTAAATTTAACTTATTTTGTCTTCTAGAAAACATGTAGCTTCTGAAGGGCAGTACTAAATGAAAAAAATATGATATTTAGGCAAAATAAGAAAAACTGTATACATCTTCAGTCTGTTCAGAAGTTTTCATCTTTAGGGTCTTAACATATAGTTTTTTTTTTTTCTTGTGAAACATCAGTGAGCGTTTGAACCTTCTGTAATAGTTGCATATGAGTCCCTGAGTTGTCATCAGTGTGAAAACATCAGTGTTGGGGAAAGTTACTTTTAAAAGTAATGCATTACAATATTGCGTTACTCCCTAAAAAAGTAACTAATTACGTTACTTTTTATGGAAAATAATGTGTTACATTACTTTTGCGTTACCTTTTAAACCTGGGCAGGGCTTGCTTGTTTGTTTTTAATATAAAAAACATTTGATTCTTAGCTAATGTAAAAGCCCTTTCACACCAAAATGAAATTAAGTGAATAAGTACAAAAAAAGCATAAATGTTAGTTAGTTAAGTAAGTTTTGCTTAATAGTACACTGCAAAAACTGCTTTTGTTACTTAGATTTTTTTGTCTTGTTTTCAGCCAAAATATCAAAATTCTTAAATCAAGAAGGATTTCTACACAAGTAAAAATTAATATCTTGTTTTTTTCTGAAAACAAGTCAAAATTAAGTTTGTTTTTGCTTGAAACAAGCAAAATAATCTCTCAATGGGGTAAGCAAAATAATCTTGTTTTCTGTTTGACATAATATTTTTTTGCTTACCCCATTGGCAGAATATTTTGCTTGTTCTAAGCAAAAACTCACTTAATTTTGACTTTTTTTTTTCTGAAAACAAAAAAAGAATTATTTACTTGTCTAGAAAATCCTTCTTGATTTAAGAATTTTTTGATATTTTAGCTAAGAAACAAGACAGAAAATGTAAGTAAGAAAAGTATTTTTGCAGTGTACGGTTGAATTGGATCAACAAAGGTCAGCAGCAAAGTCTAAATACCAAAGGACTAAATACATAAAGGAAACAAAAAGTAACTCATATATGTTCTTGGAAATGAAAAAGTAAAGTGTTACTTTACTAGTTACTTGAAAAAAGTAATATTATTACATAACTTGCATTACTTGCAATGCGTTACACCCTATACTGGAAAAGATGAATCTCAAAATCATACAGTCATTGCTGGAAAGGGTTCAAAAATACAAAAAAAGCTGAAAAAACAAAATATTTGTGGGACCTGAAGGATTTTTCTGAAGAACAGTAGGCAGTTCAACTGCACAAAAAACATAGCTGTGGATCATTCAGGTAACAACACAGTATTAAGAATCAAACGTATGCAAACTTTTGAACCGGGTCATTTTTATAAATCCAGCTAATATTTTGTCTTTTGGACTATATGTAAATGTATTTTATTTGAAATATCTCATTCAGGTCAGTGCTAAATAAAAAATAACATGCATTTTGTATGATCCCTTTTATTTTGGTCAAATAATTAACGTTTTGCAGATTCTGCAAGGTGTATGTAAACTTTTGACCATTAACTGTATATAAAATGTATAATTACAGGTAAAAAGATACATATAAGGATTCTTCCAAAATGCTACAGAAATGTATATACACACGCAGAAACATTTGCAGATGGAAGCATTTCACATATCTTCTGCTGGCAAGGTTGTTTGTGCTACAACCTTCAAATAATTTACAGCTGGTGAAACGCGCACTGTTAGCCACAGAAGTGTCTTTAAATCTTTGCTTTCAAAGTCAAACGTCAGATAAAGCACAGAGAAATAATGTTTATTTTCCACTCTGTGTCCACTCTTCACCATAGACCATGTCAGCAGGATAATAGAAGTTCTCCGCTTTGGCCTAGACTGCAATGTTTTTAGGTGCCATAAAATATGCTCCGAATGTTCAAAAATATTACCAGAATCACATTTAAGCTTAAGTGCAACTGCAGCATTTGATAAAGGTCTTACAGAGCATTACTAGAGATTGAGAACGCTTCCATAGTGCTATCTGGCATTTTGGTAAGTTCGATCGCGTGCGTATCACGATAAGTGGTGTAGGTCACTTTAGGGTGAGCGAGGCATCTGCTTTACCCGAAACGGCCCTGGTGGAATATCTGAGATCACTTAAAGATCGCTGTTTCTGTCTCTCTTTGTAATGAGCTGTGAAGAGCAGGATTCAGAAGCCTGGACGTCCCACAAATCCTCCCATAAAACCATCTTTTGTCCCTCTGTGTTTATTTGATGGCGTTTTGTCACTGAAAATATGCAAGATGTTATGTTACACCCTATTGATTACCTGTGTTAATTAAAATTTTAATTAAAGTTTTTTATGGCGTGCATTTGCGCTTGTGATAATAGTACGAGAAAAGAGCACGGGGTCTATAAATTGAGGCTTTATTTGCGAGCAGCAGCCATCAACAAATACAACAGTGTACATAAAATTTTACTAACATTGATTCTGAAAATATTAATGTTACTTTAACATCTGAGATGTATTATTCAATTTAAAACTACAAAGCATAAAATCCAGGAGCTATAAGTCAGTTAATGAAGAGGAAAAGTCCATTACGAACCTATCAAAATCTGGATCATCTGATTCACATAAGTGCCTTGGATTATAACCAGAATCATTTACCTCTGCTGCTAGAGGCTCTTTACAGTAATACACACTCGCCGGTGAACCTCGCCGCTTCTGGGATGGATGGCTAGTTAGACAGACGAATGGAGGCGTGCAGTCTTTGATTAAATGTATTGTCATTTCCCATCCATTTCCATAATATCATATTCTGCCTTATGAAAAGAAAAGCTAGCCGGGTGAGCGCGAGGCTACAGGTTTGTCACCGTAATGAGAATGTCTTAGCGTGCCGTCCTTTTAAAATTCATTTGTTTACACGCACTAATTTATTTTAGCTTAATCGCTTGACGTATTAAAAACCACTTGCGTCTAATTTCCAAGATAAACAATTTCCTCAGGACCACTGACGTTAGGAGAAACAGCGAGAGAAAGGCAGGCACAAGTTAGTAAACCATGAGAGTTCAAACAGCTTTAATGAAAGTAGATTGATGTGAGGCTGGAAGGTATGCTAGAGGCTCTCTGGACCTTCTCCTCCTCCTCCACGGTCCCCCCCATGGCCTCCTCTCTCAGTGCCGGACACAAAAAAGAACAGTTGGGACTAATGTGTCTCCTCTGGGATGACACCGTGGGGACATCATTCTCCTGCATTGGCCAGCCGGCCCACTGGGGGCTCGGTAATGTGTACGCCATTGTTAGGCCGGCTATGATGCCTCTGCATGTTGTTTTAAGGGCTTAAACCTTTCTAAAGAGTTCATTGTTTGAGGATCCTACCCTCAGCTGTCTCCTGCCCTGGGGTATGGCTGGACAAGATGGATTGTTTTAAAGCCTGCGGCATTATGGCGATGATGGACCTATAAGTCTATTATGTCCCAATGGGACAGAAACTTTCAGAAATTAAAAAAAAAATCGAATGATTTACATGGTGTCTTGTTTGTTGCATTAAAAAGTGGCTGCAGTATTTTTAGTTTTCCATCCCTCGTAAAAATCTCCCAAGACGTGACATTGTAATGATGGGTCATAAGGACTTCAATCAGTGATTCAGCTCTTGGTTTGTGGTTTTTATGACCAGTCCCATATTCACAATGCTCTACGGTTCAAAAGGGCACGGCCCTTTCACCTCAAACACCGTGTCTCATACGTTCTTTAATCGAGTAGCCATGTAAGACTTTACTTTCTAATGCTTTGGGCATAATAGGGTCACTGTATTGATTTGATATTTATCATCATATGCCGTTTTTATTTCCTCGATTATGTCTCTGAGGAACTTTTAGCATTAGATTTACGTTCGTTTCTCCCATCCAGCGTCTTTGTTCCTGTAGGCCAGAGCTGTTTTGAATAGTGTAAAGGTGTTTCTCGGCCTCTAGACAAACATGGATTTGTTGTCCGGGCTTTGTCAAAGGTCAACCGCGAAGGGGGTCCTTTGACAGCCGTTACAAACCAAACCGCCGAACTTGCTACATCTCTAGCGTGTCGTGATTAGGGAATATCTATTATGAAGCAGGTAAAAAATGGTCACCGGAGCCTTTTCAAAAAGAGGTGATTCATAACAGGCTAAAAGGTCATGTCAAGTGGCATGTTAGTATTTCACTTTAACTTTGATTAAAGATTTTTGGAAAAGATGGGAAAAACGACTCAATAGCGGGGCAGCCCTCCCTCTTCTCCGGAGCGCCGGTTCTATATTTTCTGCAGAAATCGATAAGGTGGGAACTGAAGAAGCTATTGCTACTCAGTCAGGGCACATGGTTCTTTCATTCATCCTTCCCCTCTCAAAGTGTCAGGAGAGCCTTCCTAAGCATACTAATAGAGCTCAGACTCTACGCCGCACACGTTCAAGACATTTCCACCCATGTGTGTTTGATATTTTATAGTATTCTGGAGATTGAAGTGCAGTGTTTTTTTCTGCTCATTTAATTGACAACACTGTGAAAAGATAAATCCTTGCTCTACATGTTTTCTGAATGAATATTTGCACAATATGCAAAATTATATTAGATTATATTATTATAAGGCTACAATTATTTGATCAAAATTACATAAAAAATTATACATATTTTTATATACTGTAAATATTGTTAAATAGTACTAGTTTTAATATAAATGTTTACTGGTTTAATGTATTTGAAAATTTAATTTATTCCAGTCTTTAGTGTCACGTGATCCTTCAGAAATAATTCTAATATGCTAATTTGGTGTTCAAGAAACATTTCTCATTGTTATAAATGTTAAAATTAGTTGATAAAAAACAGTGCTACTTATTATTTTTTGTGGATTATTTTTAAAGATTCTTTGATTAATAGAAAGTTCAAAAGAACAGCATTTATTTGAAATGATCTTTTTAAATATCATAAATATTTAAATGTATAATATTTATACATTATAAATATCTTTAGTTTGTCATTTTTTTAGGTTTATCATATCCTTGTTGAATAAAAGTATTAAGAAAAATGTAACTTTTGAGCATACAAATTTTAAAAATATATTAAATATATTGTAAATATGTCTTTAGTGCCACTTGATCCTTCAGAAATAATTCTAATATGCTGATTTCTCATTGTTATCAATGTTGGAAATAGTTGATAAAAACTATTCTACTTAATATTTTTTGTAGATTTTTTTTAAGATTCTTTGTTGAATAGAAAGAAAAGTGCAGCATTTATTTGAAATAAAAATCCTTTTAAAACATCATTGTTTAATAAAAGTATTTAAAAAAAACTTTAAACTTTTGAACTTACTACTTTTTAAAATTATATTATATTATATTATATTATATTTTTGTGGATTTTTTTTAAGGTTCTTTGATGAATAGAAAGTTCAAAAGAACAGCACTTATTTGAACATTATAAATGTCTTTACTTATATTTACTGTCTTTTTAAAAATCTGTTTAACATCTCCTTGCTGAATAAAAGTATTTAAAAAAATGTAAACATTTGAACATACTACTTTTAAAAATATATTATATTATATTATATTGTATTATATTATATTATATTGTATTATATTATATTATATTATATTATATTATATTATTATATCTTATTGTTATTAATGTTGAAAAGAGTTGATAAAAACAGTTCTACTTAATATTTTTGTGGACTTTTTTAAGATCCTTTGATAAATAAAACATTCAAAAAGCATAACTGAAATTAAAATCTTTTTAACATTATAAATATACTTTTTCTTTTTTATCTATTTAAGATATACTTGCTGAATAAAAGTATTAAAAAACTGTAAACATGCTACTTTTAAAAATATTAAAATATTGACTATAATTTCTATAATGCATCACAGCATGGTTAACACATGTACATACAGTTCGTAAACTGGCACTATACCATTATGCCCTGTTTCAATTATTGTCCTATGAGACCAATACAGTATACAGAGACTCATGTCAGATGAATATGTATTCCCATCAGCGAGCATGTAGAGCCGTTTGCTGCCTGATAGGTAGTAATATGAATGTAACTGTATTCGGGCTCAGGGGATTCAGTCGCAAGCTGCAATTACTGGCGGCCTGGCGTAATGGGAAACAAATTTGCAGGAATATTGCCGGCCATTCGTCTTTATTTACACAGCCGATAATGAGGCCCTGTGTTAATCTGGCTCTGAGGATTCTCAGTGCGCTGAGTGCCACACTGGCTTAAGAATTCTGTAGCCTGAGGGATAAATCAGGACTTCACTCCTCTGGTCTCTCTCATATTGATCAGCTCCGGAGGTGGATGGATGTTTTTTACAACTCTGCCTCCTAATACTTGGAAAACTCAATTCTGAACAGAGGGACAAAGGGCTTTTTGTGTGTCTGGCACCCTAAGAGTTATGACTAAAGATATAGAAATACTGTTTAACAGGGATTTGAATGTGCCGTTTTTGGGTAATATTTTTAGCTCATGGCCCACTTCTGTGTACAAAGACAGCTGCAGATTAGACCGCTCCGTGTTTTGAAATATGTGCTCATAAATTGACTATTCACACATGTTAGCTGTCAGAATATTGCCTTTCCTCGCTGTCTGCTGCATTGAAGTGCAATCAGTCACCGAGCATGTTGATGAGGATATGAATATTATTATGTGTTCTATAATATAAGCATTATTTTATGTGGACGGAAGCCATTCCTCACACATGTAAAACATCCATCAGCATGAATATAGATATGTGTGCTTTGTTCTCCTGTTCCTTTTGCAGATTTATTCAAATCAATTCACCAGTATATTTCTAATGAAATACAGTTTGGAACCTTGAGATTGGTTGCATTAAATTATGAGTTGTTATTGTCGCTTGAATTTTGACAGTTAAAACACAGCATTTAGTTACATATTATTAGTTATTATCTAAAATATATATTTACAATAAACACACACTGTAAAAAATGTTGGGAATTTTAACAGGAAATAACAATTAAAAATGCTATTGTAAACTGTAAGTGACTTTACCATATACAATGGTGGTCAAAAGTGTACATACACCTTGCAGAATCTGAAAAATATCAATTATTTGACCAAAATAAGAGGGATTTTACAAAATACATGTTATTTTTTATTTAGTACTGACTCTAATAATATATTTCACATAAAAAAAATATTTCCATATAGTCCACAAGAGAAAATAATAGTTGAATTTATTAAAAAGACCCCATTCAAAAGTTAATATTCTGTTGTTACCTGAATGATCCACAGCTGTGTTTCATTTGTTTAGTGATAGTTGTTCATGAGTCCATTGTTTGTCCTGAACAGTTAAACTGTCTGCTGTTCTTCAGAAAAATCCTTCAGGTCCCACAAATTCTTTGATTTTTCAGCATTTTTGTGTATTTGAACACTTTCCAACATTAGCTTTATGATTTTGAGATCCATCTTTTCACACTGAGGGCAATTGAAGGACTCATATGCAACTATTACAGAAGGTTCAAACGCTCACTGGTGCTTCAGAAGGAAACACAATGCATTAAGAGCCTTTTAAAAAGAATGAAGATGTGTATATTTTTCTTATTTTGCCTAAAAATAATAT
The DNA here is from genome assembly GCA_033026305.1 of Cirrhinus molitorella. NCBI lineage: Eukaryota > Metazoa > Chordata > Actinopteri > Cypriniformes > Cyprinidae > Cirrhinus > Cirrhinus molitorella. Next base: position 21,788,423 of record CM065130.1, read on the forward strand.
TTTTTTTCATTTAGTACTGAACTTCAGAAGTGTCAGAAGATACTTATGTTTCCCTGAAGACAAATTAAGTTAATTAACCTTCTATAATAGTTTCATATGAGTCCCTCAGTTGTCCTCAGTTTGAAAAGATGGATCTTAAAATTATACATTCATTGTTGGAAAGGGTTCAAATAATACAGAAATGCTGAAAGACAGTATTTGTGGGACCTGATAGATTTTTCTGAACAAACAACGTTCACGAAAAACAAAACAAAACTAAACAAAAAACAGCTGTGGATCATTCGGGTAACAATACAGTATTAAGACTTTTGAACAGGGTCATTTTTATACATTCAACTATTATTTTCTCTCGTGAACTATATGTAAACGTCTTTTATGTGAAATATCTTATTCAGGTCAGTACTAAATAACATACATTATATAACAACTTATTCAGCCTAATGTTGCTAACTTAATGATTTAAAACCTTTGGATCATAAAAGAAGATATTGTTACAATAAAAGTCAAATGGTTCGATGTTGTTTGGACCCCAGTGTTCTTCAAAATATCTTCTTTTGTGTTCCTTGGAAGATAAAAACGCATACAGGTTTGAAACAACATAAGGGTGAGTAAATAATGAAAGAATTGTGTTTGTCTGAACTATCCCTTTGAGGAGAATATTAACGCATTTAGCCTCAGTGCAGTCTCTGCATGTTTCTTCCTAAATGAGATGTCCAAAGCACAATGCAGTCCCCCCACTGTCACACCGCATGTTTCCTCTCATGCCAATTAGACTCTGTGATATAGTCACAGCATATCTGTGAGTGCCTCTAGAGTTACCGCCTGACTCTGCTTCCTATCCCAGCATGCACTCTATACCTCCTAACTGATATGACAGTTTTAGTGGGTCAAAATGGATGAATTTATTACTAAAACACAGAAAGAAGGTTTTGATTTGCTGAGTTTGAATTTTGTGTTTTACTTGGGAAGATTTTGTTTTGCAGAAAGAGTGACAGTGTTTCAGATAGAGATTTATTCGCATTAGTATGTGAAGGCCTAATTTGTTATTCACACTGCTGTTAAAATTGCGTAAGTGCAATACTTCCAGATATGTGACCCTGGACCACAACACCAGTCTTAAGTAGCACGGGTATACAGTATTTGTAGCAATAGCCAAAAATACATTGTATGGGTCAAAATTGTCGGTTTTTCTTTTATGCCAAAAATCATTAGGATATTAAGTAAAGATCATGTTTCATGAAGATATTTTGTAAATTTCTTACCTTAAATATATCAAAACTTAATTTTTGATTAGTAATATGCATTGCTAAGAACTTCATTTGGACAACTTTAAAGGCAATTTTCTCAATATTTAGATTTTTTTGCACCCTCAGATTCCAGATTTTCAAATAGTTGTATCTCGGCCAAATATTGTCCTATCCTAACAAACCATACATCAATGGAAAGCTTACTTTCAGATGTATCAGTTAAAAAAACTAAGTTGACCCTTATGACTGGTTTTCTGGTCCAGGGTCACATATATCTCTTCTATTTCCATTTTTTTTTACTATATATTAAACAAAAATGTTGTCATTTGTCCTTTAATTCTGAAAATCATATTGATATATGAGCACCAGAGTTCTTGCCTGCCCTTTTTAACAAGTGCTTAGTAGTTTTTCATTTACACGTAAGATGTGATAGCCTAGTGGTACAATTTTTGTTTAGCATGAAAGAAGCTTCTTAAAGGGATATAAATGTCATTAATTACTCACCCTCATGGCGTTCCAAACCCGTAAGACCTTTGTTCATCTTCAGAACACAAATTAAGATATTTTTAATGAAATCCCAGAGCTTTTTGACCCTGCATAGACAGCAACACAACTGGCACGTTCAAGGCCTAGAAAGGTAGTAAGAACATTGATAAAATAGTCCATGTGGCATCAGTGGTTCAAACTTAATTTTATGAAGCTATGAGAATACTTTTTATGCACAATGAAAACAAAAAATAACAACTTTATTCCACAATTTCTTCAGACTCAACTATCCCTGCCTGATCTCATGACGAAAACTTATCTGTGGGAACTTTTTCGCAAGATGTGAATACGTACCAATAAGTACATATCACTGCAGTTTCCAACAGAAATGAACACTAGATGTGGTAAAACAGCAAGCACTTATACTTGTTTTTCTACACAGTTATGATTACAGCTCCATATGTTTTGCTTTCCGGATGTAACAAGATTTTTCGGTAGGTCAGCCGGAATGGAATTAGACTTAGGATGCAGAATCCTTGAATACAAATCCTGTGAAAAACATGACTCACTATGTAAGAGCTGAAAGATGAGAGACCGATAAACAAGCAAAAATGGCATGCTTGCGATTGCGTTTTTATGTCACATCTACTTTTGTCCATACTAATCAAGTAGGTTTAGGTGTAGTTCAAATGGTACGTTATTTTAAAATGTCATGAAACGTTATAGGTCTAGCGTTATAGCGAAAAAGTTTCCACAGGTACCGTTTTACCATGAGATCGAGTTGCTTTAACCATGCATCACCTCCTTTTGGATGGATTATGACTTTTTTTGTGTAAACAATAATTGTGTGACGTGATTTTAAAATATACAAAGCATTATCCCACAGTACATATGATAGGTGATTTAGAAGATGGACGGTTTCATACCATTAGACTGAATGGATGAGTTACAAATAAAATTCAGTATGTCACCTTTACACAATTTACAAAATAAAACGCCATTGGCTTTTTGCCCTCCATCTCACAGGCGCCCCTCTCTGGTCATTTCCCTGCATGATATCACATGACAGGGGAAAGAACAGTCACCTTGGAAAACAAAAGGTAATAGTTGTTAATCACTTTAATGAGGCATGACAACATCACTGTCCATTTCTCACCCACAGCAAGGGAGCGTGATGGACCTAAACTAGATTAGTGATTAACTGTGTTTGTGGCACATTGTATTTAGGTCCACAAAGGTGCAGTGTCCCAGCGGCCTCTGCCTCCTGCTGGCCACGGATGCCCTGGAAGCTGGAGACGGGGCTGGGAACGAGGACGGTTAACGAAGGCAGAGAACAAGAGATGGGGGATGTCACCAGGCCCCCAGAGGGAAGTAGCCACGTCCTGTCTGGATTCCCCACCGAGCTGCAAAATGAGCAAGGCTGCATGCACCTGAGCAGGCCGAGGAGCAGCCTCAGGCACTGGAGAAGCTGTAGCTGGCTCTTCTCTCTGTGGCTCGCTTCTCTTCTTTCCCCCTCTTAACCGTTACGAGCCATACTCTGACACCCAGTCCTCGCAGAAGACGGAAGCGCTAGTGCAAATCAAACCCACCACCTATAAATTACCACTTTCAAGCCTTCTTTAACTCTAGCTGCCCCCCTTTTCCTCTCTCCTAGTCTTTTTTGTGTCTCTCTACCCATACAGACTCCCAATGCAATATAAACTTGGCTGTCAGAGGGGCTTTTGTGATGTGGCAAACTTGCCATTGTAACAGACAGCTTGACAAATGCAGAGGGTGGCGGAGCAGCGTGGACTCTTCCCTGAGCCCGACGGGTATGTGGTTAGGGTGGGGGAGACGCACACACAGTGACTTTCTCAAGGATAATGAGCCACTGAACGATGGCTAAAATGTTGCCGTCAACCTGCCCTTCTGCTACCGGCTAATTAGATAATTAGCAAGGTCCTAATTATGGGATCAAGGTGCAGGGAAACAATTAGCACGAAGTATTGCCACATAAAACGGAAATTTACGTTCTGCCAGAGCATATTTAATTTGAGTCTTCTCCTAAATATCTACATCCTCTTACAAACGATCATTTCACAAGTCCCTTATGCAGTGAACGGCTGGTGTCATTTGTAAAAGGTTAATTTAGCCAGGCGCTAACTAAGATTAGCATAGGTAAGTGTAGAGTTGGAGGATGTTTACGTGGAAAATTCTGTGGAAAAATTGTGTGTGGAAATGCATTATCCTACAGTCCCCCTTATGTTTTGAAAGGGTGTGATTTGTAAAGGTTAATTTAGCTTAGCGTTATAAAATTAGCATACAGAAGCTGCATCTTGGAGGATGTTTACATGCAAAATACGGAAAATTGTGTATGGAAGTGCGTTACCGTA